>WBMY01012370.1:298209-403792 GCA_013397315.1 Donacobius atricapilla
AAAGAGACTCCCTGGGAATGGCATTTGCTCTTATCAGCAGGACTGATGGTCTGGTCTCTGCTCTGTTCTATCCTCGGTTCACAGGAGGACTAATGGTACCAGCCTGGAGCTGAAAAATATTTTAATGATAGCACTCCTTCTGCTATCACCAACAGAAACTCTGTGTGCACCCAAGTACCAGAACACTGCAGAGTCAGGAAGATAATAAAATATCCAGGGGAAATAATAATAATATAATAATATTATTATAATATTCCAGGGGAAGAAGGGGAAGAAAAAGAAGGGAAAAAAAAAAAAAGACACAGACCCAAGTTCCACTGTTTCAGATGGCACCAACTGCAATTCCCCAGGGGGCCAACACAAACTTTGGCTGAGGTCATGTCCAACATCTGTAGACTTAGTAAAAGCTACTACTTGGCTTTTTTTTCTGCTGCATGCCCTCCTCCACCTTGAAATAGACTGTTATTATATGTAATAGCTGATTATCAGTTCTGTGCCATTTGATGAAAAGATACTCCAGCAACTGGCTTGCATAGCTGCTTAGACAGCAGCAAATACCGTATTTGTGGAGTACCAGAGGGCAGGAAGACATCTGCTTGCTCGACTGCAGTAGGTACAAGTGGCTCATTCTGCAGGACACGCTTGTGCTTTCTCTGCCTGAATGTTCACTGCCTCAGCTGCCTTGTCTTGGATGGCTGAATCCAATCCCTTTCTTTTTGCCCATCAAAGAGTCAATTTTAGCAGGACTGCAGGCGATGCTCAGAGGCTGCTGTCCAAGGCTTGTAAGAGGCTCCTTTGCACCTGCATGCAGCTTATCAACGAATGGCCACCACCACTGAACACAGGGAGTTTCTACATTCCACTTCCTCTTGCTGCTTACCCGCTTTTGTACATCCACACAACTTTTGAGGGACTTCAGAGCAAAAATAGTCACAGTTCTTTTAAGAAAAAACAGTGGACTACAGCCACCTCTCCAGTCCTGAATCCAGGTGCAGTTGTCATGGTTTTTCAGGGATTAATATCCTTAAAAAAAAAAACCCCAAACCACTGAAAGCCTAGAGCAAGCAGCTGCTCAGGTGGGAGGCAGTGTCCCAAGGACACACTGCTGCTCTGTGCCAAGGATCACTGTGCAAGGGAAGGAGCCTCACAAGCTGCTGGAGTCTGTTTTCCTGCCTGTACATTCCTGTTTCATCAGCCTGATCCACCCCAAATCCAAAGATTTGCTTTTTAAAATGTGCACAAGTTCTCAGCTCGCTGTTACCTGGAAGCTGGGGCTTTGTGTTCCTTCAAGAACAAGCAGCCCTGATCGCTACCTACGGTTCAAGACTGCCCGAGAAGCAGACAAATTATCCAGAGAGAAAGACTCTGTTTTCAGGTTAGCACTCATGGAAATAAACAAGCAAAATGGAGAGAAAAGCAGAATTTTTATTTTTTTCTAGGCAGTAAAGCTTTCCACAAAGTGTCAGCAGTTCTGGGTTTGCAGGCTGTTGGAAAAAAAAAGGATAAGAAAAAAAAAAAAAAGGCAAGCCAGCCTTAACCTGTTTTTTCATGGCCTCAGTAAAAAAACACATGCAAAATGAGACTAGAACTAAGCTTGTCAGTGGTATTTCTCCATCCAAGAGATGACCAGGTTGAAGACTGAAAATTAAGTCTTCATAAAAGAGTTTTCCAAAACTGCCAGTTGCCCCTACTTCAAATGACAGCTGATTTGACAAAGAAAACACTACTCTGCTTTAGTAGGCAGAGCTACTGCCAAAAATTAGGAGAAATCTTTTTTCTTAAATTAAAACTGTTTCAGTTCCTCGCTGTTTGTCTGGCAGTCAAAGGGAATGCAAATACAAAACAGGAAAGGAGTAAGAGCGCTACTCTTTACTGGGAGGGTTTGTCCTTTATTTTTTTTCCTGACAAAGTCAATACTTTTTGGTAGAAAATATACAGGGACTGATTCTCAGAGGGTGCCCCTCCCCACAAACAGCACAAGGAAAGCTAGTTTACCCCTTGTATTTGGGGTGTGTTTTTCTTTTTAAACACAGTAACATTTCATCTGAATTTCAGCTTGCAAAGCTAATGTGCATGCTCAACTGCTGAATAATCCATGGATTTAAGTGTCCCTAAATACACAATGAGAAGATGGATTACCCATTAGGATAAAATAATATACACAAGCCTCTAAATACACATGTACACTGTAATACACATTTTAAATAGTCTCTGTGTGTGAATTTAAATGATAATATGCATGCTAAAAAGTTTCAAAAGACATCTTTACAAAGAAGCCATTACCACTGTGTAAATAATACATCATTTAAAATAAATTCGCTGTACTCCCATGAAAGATTCCTTTTTGGTCAACATAAAAAGAATAAAAGAAATGAACACATATAAAATACAAATAGCACTGTGGGATCAGTTTCAGTCTGTAGCAGAGTGCACATGTGAGGGCAAGGGGTTATTAAGTTCCTAACTCAACATATTTCACATTCCTTCACTTCTGCCCAGAAATCTTGGGGGAAAAAAAAAAAAATAGGGCCTTATCGATTAATAAAGTAATGATTTACAGGCTTTTCAAAGTGTGGCCTCTCGCCAGTGAATATCTAAAGAATTTTCACAGACATCCACTGCTGTACAGCACACACAAACTTGGGTTTGTCAATCGGCTCTCACGGACCCTTGATAATTATCCACAGATTCTAGACCAAAAAGGCTAAAATGTTCCTTCTGGACATGCATGGAAGAAACAGCAGATCCCCACTGCTGCCTGGAAGGAACAAAACCCAGCACGTCGGAGGAGGGAAGCTCTGATCTGGAAGGCTTGGGAAGGTGTGATGGTTGAGAGACCAGTTTTAGGAGGATGAAAGAGCTATGCAAAACAGGGAAGTCTTAAACACAAATGATCAGGTTTTACAACTTCTTTAATTCCAATTTCCAGTCAAGTCTGATGGTGTACGCAGTTTTGGCAAGTCTAAGTCTGGTATAATATACTGGAATTTGCTACTAAAACTTACATTGCTGAGCACTGAGTAGGGAGGGAAACAAATCAGGTTTCTCCCTTTCGGGGCCAGGAGAGAGATGAAAACAGTGCCCTAGGGGAAAGAAATCGAGCTGTTCCAACATGATCCTGCCCAGCTCAGCTCTGACATCAGAGGAACTTCTGCAGGGTTCAAAACTTCAGAATTTGTCCTAGGATCCTGACACAACCCCAACCAGAAGTGGCTTGTACTTTTCCAAGTCAGGATGACACTTGCCAGGAGACATGCCTGTGCCAGCTGTTGCTGCTGAAAGCTCAAGCCTGCAACTGTTTTGCTTCATTTTCCCCACTGCTCTTAAGTTAGTTTCTATTCTGCCTTTCCAAAAGTGATTTAAAGGAGAATAAAACCAATAGAAGCAGAGAAGAGCTGGTATACCTTCTTCCAAGGGAAGCTACAGAGTGACAAGCCCTTTGCTGGAAGCACTCCCTATCACAATCTGCACTCTAAATTCTCCAGGATACCTGCCAAGTCTCGCCTACGCCTGCACCCTCCACTGTCAGCTCCCACGTCCCACTCTCTCTGTCCCTCTACCTGCAATTAATGACATTTCCCATCAGCTCAGGGTGGAATCAGGGGAATCCCACTCGACCCGGGATCACTATGTGCCCAAGGGGCTGCAGCACCTGAGCTTGGTGGGGAAACACCAACAAAGGCCCTGTTTCCATTGGTAACCAAGGCTGCCTTCCCTGCTGAACAGGTGAGACATATTCATCTAAGCAGATATGAGTATCATTCGGCCTAATAGTTAGCAGTTGATTTTCTTTTTAGTTGACCTAGCCTGAGTGCTCAGCCCTGTGATCTCAAAAGGCAACGTTAAAAAGCAAAAGGAAAAAAACCCAACAAAAANCGGAAGAAAGCGATTTAAGGGCTCTTTAAACTGGAATGTTGACGTATCAAAGGTGAGCTCAGGCTTTGGATTCAATAAGCTACTGCTCCATGCTTCCCTCTTGACAGTTTGGCCTGAAACAATCCCAGGCAATTCCTCTAAGCCAAGCACGATTACTTTATGACACCATGCTTCAAAGTGATTACTGAGGAAGCTCAGGGCTTCACTCCGGGCTGCTTTTCCAGAGGGGAACAAGTCAGCTCTCCAAGCTCTTTCCCAGCACAGGTTCGAGGCGGTGCTGGGGAGCATCCCCAGCATCGCGGGTGCTGCTGCAGCTGAGCTGGGAACGAGCTGCCTTCCCAGGCTGGGCAGAAAGGCTGGGGCTGCAGAAGGCAGGCAGCACACAGGGCAAACTGCTGCAGCCGAGGCGGGAACGAGCTGCATCACCAANCTCAGCCCTGTGATCTCAGAAGGCAACGTTAAAAAGCAAAAGGAAAAAAACCCAACAAAAACACACCCAAAGACCCAGAGAATTTGGAGCGCGGCAACAGGAAAGCCTGACGCAGGGTGCTGCTGTGCAGATGATTTTCCACGCGGCCTTTCCCCGGCCCGTCCCCGCGGGCGGTGCGGCTGGGGCGGCCGGAGGGGCCGGGCCCACCCGGGGCGGGACCGGGCCGCGGCTCGNAGCTGCTGCTGGCAGGGGAAAAGTGAAACCTCTCCTAGGAGCGAAAGGGCAAATGCAGAACAAGCAATTACAAGCGAGATTAGAAAGTAAAAGCTACAACAGATGCCTTAAACCTTTGCCTACATTAGGTCACGAGCGTCAGCAGTATTTTTTTTTTCCCCCCACTTAAAACCAACCTAACTTTGTTTATAAACAAAGTTCTAATATACATCATTCATACCCCATGTGATTCTAGTACTGTGACGCCTCAAAAACAAAAGGTGATTCTTTTGATAAAGCAACATTCCCCAGGAAATTCACACTTTAATCAGGTTCTGCCTTTTTCCTTTGCTGTTATTCATGTGTAATAAAACTTCTGTAATTGAACTTTAAAAAAATCAACAAAAAACAAAGACACAACAAAAATTTGGTAAAATAAATCATTAAGGGAATTTCTAAATCTCTGTTCAATGAAACATGATAAATTTGGTTGTTACTCTTCTTTGATTTTTTTGTGAAGAGTGAGTTTTGGTTTTTAAAGTTTTTTTATTGTTTCTGTCATTTTTAATGCAGCAAAGCTTTGCACAGAAAATTCAAACTCCTAAAGCATTCAAATTCCTCCGTAACCAGCTAAAAACCTGAAGTGCACAGGTCTCAATTCCTCCCACTGAGCACTGCCAGGACCAGCCCAAGGCTGGCAGCCCCCCCAGAGGTGAGTGACAATGTGAATGGCCCTTCTGAGCCTTCTCCTGGGGGACAGCTGCTGTTTCTTCTTAGGAAGAAGCTCTGAAAAGTCTACATTCCCTCCTTCTACCTTAGTACATTCATGTCTTTGCAGGCAGATCAGAAGAATAGAATTATCTCAGTGTAATCTTAGAGATACCATATAGCCACTCCTGAATTCACTTTGGTCACCAGTTTGCATTAAGAGATGACACCAACCTGCAGCAGCATTTCAGCTACGCTGTGATTAGTGCTGCAACTCTAGAAGCACACGTTGCAACTGTGAAATTACTAATAAAATTAATAAATGGGGGGGAGGCGAGTTGCCCAGTGTCACACATCTTTCTACAAGCAGTAATCTTTTAAAAATAACTTTTTTTTTGTGGTGCAAAACTCAAACGGTTTCTGCAGACAGAACTAGTGAGTTGGTAAAAGGTAATAAATCATGAGGAGGATGAAACTTTAGCTAACAAGATAAAAATCATTCCCATCTTCCATGAGGATAGGAATTCACAATCTTTCCTCTCCAATTTTGACTTTTGTTCAGCACTGGAAGAAAATCTCACTCCGTATTCTACTGTTCTTAGGCACCGAAGAGTAATTGCTGGGTTTGCTTTTTTTACAGCAACCATTTGTATGGATGCTTGCCTCTTTGGAGATGGAAAGCACATACGAAACTCACTTGATTCAGAGCTTGTCATATGCTGCTTCCCTTTATCCCTGGAGTAACGTATTGTTTTTTTAAGCAAAGCAAACAGAGAGGATTTAGTAAAATACAATTTCTTTTGTTTTATTGCTCCATTAATTTTATTTATGTTCAAATATGCTGCTTTTATCAATTTGGTATGAGCAAGAGAGATGCATCAGGAGGAAGGAACATGATTGTACTTCAGAATGAGGCATTGGGCAGAACAGGAGCAGGAGCTGCCTGAACCACCTCGGATGATCAGTCATATTAATGCAGCACAGCCTTGATAGGTAGCAATTACAGGGTAATAGATTGCCCAAGCATTATTCAGAAATCTACTGCAACCATATGTTTAGACCCCTGCCTTTACATCCCTTCCTGCAGATATACAGGCAAGCTATCATTATTTGGGGAACAAAAAACAACCCAAACCTTCCTTAGCAGCGTATTTTGGGTTTTCTAATCTGTGTCTCTTAAAAGCCTGCCACTGCAGAAAGTCACCTGTTTTCCCAGAGTTATTTCTTTATACTGTTAATTTTTGGTCACTCAACTGTGCCTCAGTCAGCAAAGCAATAAATACTGTAAAGAAACTTTAACAATAACACCTTGACAAAACCTAATTGAAGACTAACTAAAAGAATTTCCAGAATGAAACAAATACTGAGCCCACTACACAGAACACTTCTGGGTCAATATCCCGTCACAGTTTTTTCTTATGTGATACAAAGACAAGCTGCTTTTTTACAGCAGCATCCTTTACAGAGTGAATTGGATAGAAAAGGCAAAGCACTTGGCTGCAAGAAATGAATGATGATGGAGACCCCGCAAAAGGCCTTTCCTAATGACAAGATATTACTCCACAGGTTAATGAAAACCAAATACCAATTTAACACGCTAACCTTTGAGCAAATTGAGTTCAACTAATCAAGAGCCCTCCAAAAGGGTATTTTGAGCTAAGAGAAAAGACTGGAAAAATCATTTACATAAGATGGCTGGTAATGGTGCATTTAATGGCATTGGTGATAGGGAATTATACTAAGGAAATGAACACATCATATATGACCTATTCCCTAAAGCATTAAATAGGACGTCTCCAAAGAGCCAAATTCTGCCCACTGGTAGTGAAGCGCAGCTCCTGTTAACAAGGAAGGCAATAACAGACTCTTCCTCAGGACACCCCTCCTCAGAATTTTAGAAAGAAATAATGTCTTTCATCAAACCCAGACTGGATAAGGGGCTCTCTGCATCAGTTTTGGTAACTAAAGGACAGTCCACCTCTGAACTGGAACTCTTCCAGCACAGAAAGATATTTATTATCCAGGATCTCCCATTCTCTGTGGACCCTTTATGTAAGGAGGATATGACACCAATCTCTGAGTGCCTCTGGCTGAAGACTACTGGACAAATAAATCCTCTCACCATTCTTTTAAAAAGATTACCCTGACAAACATACTTGGGAAATATCCTGAGTTTGTGCAGGCTCACACACAAGGCTCTGTATACACCTGCCTTCACCTTGTCCTTAAGCACCTGCTCAAGCTATTTTTGATGCCCATTTAGCATGGCTCAAGTATAAGAAAACAAACCTCCCTGATACCTCTCAAGACTGAAGGCAGTGCAATTCTTAGGCTCAAACACAAGAAAATAAACATCCTTCATCCCTCTCGAAAATTAAAGGCAGTGCACTTACTAGAAATTTAAATCAACAGCTAAGCAAAAAGTAGTATTTATATCTTTTGTAACAAAAAAGTAACTCCCATAAAGGTGAAAAGATGTAGCTGGCTTCCCAACCTCTATGCACACAAGCAGGAATGGCATTAAGGGTTTTCCTCTGCTCTTTCCCTCCTGCCCCCACCAAGTCTCAACTGCCCCAAAACCAGATTTCAAAGTCTGCTTTGCACCACCTCCGCACATTCTGAAAATTACTGGAAACAATCCAGCAGTCCCCAGCTAAGCACCATACCTGTGATTTATCACTTACCACTCACACCGTGGCAACTGCAAGCTACGTATTCTTGTTTGTCAAACAAAACAGCATCAAATTACATGGTTGGGAACGTGTCCAGCATCTCATAACAATTCCAGGTCTTGATAGATCCAAGATGTTACATTACAATAAAATCGGGACACATCTTTAAGAAATATAGTTTAGAAGAGTATTAAGCTCGGCAATGTATTTTTTTATAATACCAGATAATGCAGCCCTTTCTGAGGAGGGCGGGGGGCAGGCATTTCTCCCCTGAAGATTTCTAATACAGCAGGGAATAGCTGGCAACTAACAAATGCTTGCTTTGGCAAAGCACATCATGCTGCTGGTTTGTACATTTGCTAGTGTTTTCAAACTCCTGAGAAATGACCTAACCCAGCAGGCACCTCTGGCCTTCCTGTACAGTGCTGTTGTCTTCAAGTGCTCTCAGCCTGGCCAGACAAGTGCCCACGGGAAGGAAAAAGACCTTGTCACCTAGATGGACATTAAATCAACAGATTACAGGAAATAATCCGTACAAGTATAAGGGAGGCAGCTCTAATTGAGCACATTTAGTAAGACAGTGTGAGGCCTTTGCCCAGGAAAGCATCCGGGAACAATGGGCTCCGAACCTACAACAAAAGCACTGCAGATACTCCACCCAGGAGGAGTGGTGACCACGCTTCAGGGACACTCCCTGCTCGCTACATTTAAGCCTTTAATAAATTGGGGTTTTTTTCATTTAAAAAATGTCATCCGCTGACATTCACTTTGGAGAAGTCCTGAAGTATTGTAACAGCCACCTAATGGATGCACTTTAGTGATTTCTTGAATTAGAGATATCCAGAGAAGTTATCCAAAAAAGACACTAGTCACAGGCACATTAAACTACTTAAATCATCTGCTTACATTTCCGTGTATCATGCTGTTAAGTTTAGGAGTCAGACACCCTCCTCCCTTTCAGTTCAGCTAAAGTTGAAGTACTGTGATTCTTGCTGGCTGCACTGAAGGACTAACCTAAGACTTCTGGCTAACAGCTGCCCTTCAATCTTTTCATTCTTCTCTTCATTACTCACTCCTCTCTCACTGCCTGAAAATAAGAATCACAATATGAATCTAAAGTTTTCCAGTACTGGGAACCATCACATTCCTCTGAAAAAAGATCCCATGGAAATGTGCCTACAGTTAATAAAAGACCCAAACCTTCTGTGGAACCATACCTTGCAGTTAAGGGATTCCATAATTAGAACATAATTACTGAGCCATATAATGTGTCAAATTATGGAGAATGACTATTTGTAAAGCTACAGATAAAGAGAAGAATTAATAAATCTGGAGCCACAGATAAAACCAATTAAACTGAAGTCCTTCCCTTCAGCATTCCTCGAACACTTTGGAGACCATCTCTGTACCCAGCACTAGTTTACATGCACAATTGCTGTGATAAAACTTTTACACTATATACACAGCATAAATCCCAGTAGTAAATAATTCAGTAGAAGGAACGGCTGCAAAGAGGGACAGCTGGTGCTGACAACACTATCAGCATCTTTGCTACTACATGACACACAGTCAGTTATGAGCAGAGTAAGATTATGGAAAAGACAACACAAATTTCAGGTTAAGATTGGAGTTGTTAAAGGATTTCACTTGTTAGTTGAATAGGAGCCAAAATCCTTTAAAGCACTCTTCAAAATGAAACTACCTGTCTCCAAAATACACTGAGAAGGTCTTTGCATAGAAATTCAAAGCACACAAACAGCACATCGAAAACATGCAGGGAAAGACAACACTAATCTTTGTTTGGTGTAAATCCTACAACTCAGTTATTGCAGAGAATAAAATTTCACTTAGGAATTCAGTCAAACCTCTCCTATAATAAATGGAAGAGTCCAAGGGAGTGTAAAACCCACAAAGGCACACCTCTGATGCCCTGCAGGGTGGGCAGGGCTGGGGGGGTCAGTACCACAGACACCTCCTGCACAGCTCAACAGCAGCTTCTCCCAAAAGCAGCTGCCTGTCCTGAAGGTCACAGCACAGTGAGGACATCCTCACAGGGAAGCTCAGCAGAAACAATAAGGTATGATAAGAACAGAAGATTTAGAAACAGATCCAGAGGAAGCACCTATTTCAGATTAAAAGTCATACACACACGGTTTAAATCATCACCCCTCAGTTACTCTGATACCTAATTTCATCCCAAAAGAGAGCCTTCACTCCTGTACATGGAGAACTGGATTTCCTTGCAAATGCACCTCTATTGTTTCCTACTCTCCCAAAGTTCAGTCACAAGAAGAAAATGTCACTTTTGCTACTTGATCATAAACAGGGCAGTGCTTTTCCTCACCCAGTATAACAAAGTCACCAAGAGTTCTTGCAACTTCAAACAAAAACAGACCTCAGACACCTGCTTTTCTCTGCCCCTTCAATACAGCAGTACCATTCCTGCCTCAATACAACTTCAGCAAGGCAGTATCCTTCCAGAGACTGAATGGGAGTGACCTCTAAAAACAGCATTATAACTCTGTAAGGTAGAGACAAAAATCATGAAAGGAATTAAGTAAAGTACACTGAGAACATGGCTAGTGATAAGTTAGGGATCCACTACCTAAATTAGTACCAATAATTACATTCTCTTTCAAAGAAACTGAGGTGTAAGAGACACTAATGTCATTTTTTTTCCTGTACAATAATATAATATTGACGTCTTTTAACTGAAAGAAAGCCAGCTGTCTGACCAAGTCAGAATATGAATTATAGCCACTTTAGAGGCCCTGAATGTAACACCAGGCCACACTGCTCACACTGTGGCAAATTTAAATAAAGACAAATCCAGTCAATGTAATCTTTTAACTGAGCTGTGGGACTGGGAATCGATGGAAAAGGCTCCTAATCTCAGCACATGACCCAGAGGCCTAACAGCAATATTTATCTAGCTTAAAGGAGGACCAAACAAGACAAATATTGTGTAAAATATATGTATGCAAAATATAAAGTTTTATTTATATTACTGCTTTGAAAAATAGATTAATCAGTATTTACTCTTTCAAGATTATACTGACATTTCAATGTGAAAAAACTCCAGCAAACTCCCCCAAAACCCAAATCTGCATTATCAAAACGTTGATCTAACAGCAATACAAAGTTTCAAAGGCAAATCCAAAATGAGCAAACAAGAACTCACTTGTGCAATAAATGTCCAAGTCAGCCAGAAGAGAACAAAACCCAAAGGAAAGCACTGACAGTGCTACCAGAGGAGTGGCAATGTGCCCGAGCAGCCTCCGTGGGTCACAGCAGCACGGAGGGCTGGCTCAGGCCCCGCTCGGGGACAGCAGCTGCAGGGCAATCCCTGCCCCAGGGGCTCCAGACAGACCCCCACTCCCCCGGCGTCCCTGCCGGAGCCCCGCGCCTGGACAAGCTGCGCTAAACCTTCGCTGCTGTGGAAAAATAAAAGCCATTTATTGAAGTGTTGAATTTAAAAGCTTTTTTTAAAAATCTCTTGCTAAAGAGGTATTTCAGTGCTTGTTCTACTGACCGCTGTCATCTTCCCACACTTGAAACCACCAGCATTGATTCTTGTTTTCGGAGAATTGCCTCTCCAGTGCCCATGAACAGCATGAGACATGTTAGAAAAGGCTGAATAGTTTCCAGTTACTTCTAAAGCATCTTAAAAAACTCATGAATCCAGGGCCATAAAAATGTACTTCTTGTCACTCTGGTTAGAATACTATCAAAATACGATTTGCCTTTTTACAAGCCCAATTAGTTCCCCAGATCCCTTTCATGTCTCTAGCTTTTTCTGGCTGTTATCAGAAATCATTATATTTAAACCTGACACAGTTCAGAAGGAAACCAGAACAGCCAAATCTTTATATTTCTTAATATTGAATAAAGATATCAATACCTCAGCAGCACATAGTTAAGATTGTCTGTTATCCTTATGCAGAAAGCAAATCTGCACCATACCAGAAGTGTACATATGATCCACTACATTACTGCTGAAATTCACATGACATTTAGATATTTTACTTAACGTGAGAAAAGCAGTGCTACAAGCTAAAACAGTTAAATGTCTATTACACAACTTGTGCCATAGTATAGTATCAAATTCAACAGCACTGAGCACACCCATCCAAGCTTGATTTATTGCAGCTAATTGCTAATTAGGGTTATTTTTGAAGCACTGCTGTTTGCATTGCACCAGATTTGCACTTGGGGAGGAAACAGGATTTACAAGGTCAGAATGAAGTTTAAACATTTGTATACAGACTGTTTCCCTCCCCTCGGTATTGCTGAAAGGTCTCAGCAACATGAAGACAACAGTATTTACACATGTGATGTTACTACAACCGGGCACTCCCAACTTCGTACAAAGCAGTTATTAACATGCAAAAATTCAAAGTAGGATTGCAATGGTTGCCCAGACAACTTTCTAATTAAATAATGGCAGTAATATCACTATGCTTCCATGTACTACATTAAAAATTGAACAGTGGAAGCTTCAGTAATAATGCATTGGCCATTTGCATAATCTAAAGACCCTGGCTGCCAGTATCAGCTACAGACCTTCACACCATTAACCACCAACATACACATCCCACACCCCGTCCACGGACAGCAATTCCAAAGATAAACACAGCAGTAATTCATGGGAGCTCCTACTTCGAACTCCTGCCTGTTCAGACCCATTGCTGGTAGCAGGATGATCCTCAAGATCAAAACTTGTCTGTTTCTTTTAGAAACCAAACCCCCCTGTAAACTCTCCTATCCCCAATTTGTGTATCAACCTTCTCATTCCCTAGCAGATTTCTGACTGGTGTTTCAGGCACCACAGGAGCGTGTCTGCAACCAAAATACCAGCACAGTAACTACGGCCCAAGCCCTGAGCCTGCTGAGCTGGATAGATTCCCCAGGGCTCCTGCAATGTCCCAGCCCACACCCAACACAGCCACGTCCATCTGTACTGCAGGTGAGCTGTGCAGGGGCACAGAGCCAAGAGGACTAATCCACCTTTCAAAACTCAACTACAGCTGACAGTAACTATAAAAGTAGACTGACAGAGTGCTACAAAATTTAATCCCTTGAAACATAAAGCTTCAGTTCGGTTATACTAGATACAGGACACTAACATACAGGCTGTACAGAATTAACTGACTATAGAAAGTATGCAGGCTGAGTGACCTCTAATCAGGAAAGCATGACGTGCCTAGACTTACCAAAGGTTCCTCCTGAATTATGACCTCAGTTCAGATTTATTTTTATGATTTGCTATAACTCTTTCCAAATCTTCTCTAATCATTAGCTGTATCAGCAGTATAAGAGCCCTATGAAAAATAGCACACTGTTATTTTTGGTTTCAAGAGACCAATTGCATTTCCAAATATACTGCTAGCATAATCCAGCCAGACTGTGGTTTCATAAATCCAGAGTTTTCCTGGCATATTATCCCAGAGCCAAAGACAGCTAGTAGAAAACCCCGGGGAACGGGGATTCACAGCTTTGACTTCATGAACTGTAGCACAGGGTCATGCTTAAATGTTAAAAAGAAACAAAACGTGGTTCTTTCTATGCCTGCCCGAGGAGATGGTTCAGAGAATGTGTTTTCAGGAGGAATTAACAATGTACGTTTGTCCCATGTCCCTGGAAATGCATTCATATTTTGGCAGTATGCAGGGACCTGAATGAGGGTGCTCACAAAGTCGAGTGCTATGGAGACAGGATGAGGACACTTCTCCAGCCCCAAAGTAAGTATATAAACTACAGCATCAGATCTTCCCTTACTGTGGGTACATCATTCCCAGTTGTGTCTTAATGGAAAATACACTTGCATCAGTAGACAGCTGCTTACAGAGCAGCTGTTCCTTCCTGTGCTCCACTTTGTTTTCAAAGGAAAGCCTCACTTCTCCTTCCTGTCGTCCCCTGCCAGACTTGTGCAGGCACAAAGGGACTGCAGCACATGCCAAGGGTCAGAGCTCCTCAGCACCAGCAGACAGGAAGGGGCTGGATGCCACAGGAGCTGGTGTTTTTCTCTGCATTACACCACATACCATACACACACGTTGCTGTTTTGAATAATCCTTTCCAATCAACAGACACTCTCAGAACTCTGCAGTACAGCAAATATGGCCTCCCCACTGTTCACGAGATGTTTTGCATCAGTTACTTCAGCTATTTCCAATGCTGATCAGGATCTCAGACACAGAGATCCCCACACTACTCTGCAACGGGCCAAGCCGCACACTGGGTCCGCACCATAACCACACTGCCCTGAGACAGCTTTGGACATGTTGTGGTCAGTGGGAGCTCAATCCTCTTCCTGAAAGGCAGAGCATGGTTTCAGTCCACTGACAATGTGGAAAAGACTGACTCAGTGCGTTACCCAGAGGATTTACAAGGAGGTGGGATGGGTAGCGAAATCCACTGTAAGAAAAAGGTATTCCCTCGACTCAAGGAAAAAAAAAATCGAGCCTTATTTGGAACTTTGAAGAAGGTCTTGAAACTCATTCACTTTTGCTTACTCCCCTCTGCTGCACAAGTTCATACAGCATCCAGCAGCATGGACCTTTTTAAAATCTTGTGGGCTTTGCAACAACATAAATGTTCAGACTCGGAGCAATTACTTCTGACTGCACTAATGAGACAAGCATGCTGTTTCTGTACTATATATATACATTATACACAAATTTCATTTAACAACTATCTTGGCTGTGATGTAAACCCATCCCTACTTAATTTATGTTTGCAAACATTTGGACTGAAAATTAAAATTAATAGAAAGCTAAAATAAATAAAGGAGCTCCTGCTGCTCTGTGTGAATGTTCAAGAAAGCAAAGTGCAGAAACACTTCCCTCAAGCAGAGAGTTTGCGGATTCCTGATTACTGAACTGCCCTGTCAGACACCACTGACTGACTTGGTGTGGGGGGTGACAGAAGGGGTGCACAGAATAGAGGAATTTTCTCCTTTGATCGGGCAGTCGTCCCTTCTCCCTACAGAGTGGGGACTAATGCACGTAAATCCCTGGTTCATCAAGAAGTGAATAGACCTTTTGTCGCAGTCTATTACAGTTATAAAGATTCTGGCCATGCTTCTCTCTTACCACCACCATCCCCTCCACCAAAATGAAAGGTAGAGCTTAAAAACAGAGACAGATCAGAATTCAAAACACGCCAGAACAGCCCGGCTGCACCAAGACGAAGAGAAAAAAGCCTGCCAGCCCCCCTTTCAGGGCCTTACGACACCACTTTTAAGAAGTTCTGCTCAGGCAGCTGACATCCAGTTTTCGTCTTCTACTGCAGATGTGCGGCTTTCCTGCACAATAGGCGCCTGCAGCCCTGGCGCTCTTCCAGGTCCCACTGTGTGACAGTAACAAAAGGCGAAGCTGGAAGCCCTCAGCTACAGCGCAGCTCTAAATGATTTAGTGACCACGGCGTCCAGACCTTGGCAGCAGCTGCTGCTTTAAAGGGACATTACCCAAGGAGGCAGTAAACCACAGAGGCGGGCGGTTTTTCACACTAGATTTGAAAAGTTCTGTTCAAAACTGAAATGGTCCTGCCATGTTTCTTTAAAAATCCAAGGCAAAGAGCAGGGAGATGGGGGAGGACAGGCAGGGATTGTCATCGGAAGTTGTTAATGCAATACCACAAAGCCTAAAGACCATCCCCTCCAATATCCTCCACTTAAGGACTTCAAGGCACTCTGCCTTGTGATTAGTGATGGCAACCTTCTGTCTCCATAGCCATGTATTATTTTTCTTTGGAGTTACAAAAATAAATCTGTAAAATTAAACCAGTCACTAGTGACCAAGACAACTTACACCCAGAATGACACTACATGGACACCTTTTCACCTAAGAGTGTGGAGAAAATCACCTCTTTGCATTCAACACCAGATCCCATTAGGAATTTTCTTTTTGTTTGGTGCAGAGTTGTACACCACCATGATGCCACCAAAAGGGCTTTTGCAGAGAATCTTCCACTAAATGCAATCTCTAGCTTGTGAAGGGGAGATACTTATGAGCAACAGCATGCTCAGCACTGGGTATCAGTGCATCCCACACCTCAACATGTACTGCTCTTGCAGAACCATATTGTCAGTCCCCTGCAGAACCCCACAGCAGTTTTTGAGTGCCTATTCCAGAAGGATATGAGCTAGAAGAGCTGGGTTGGTTTTTTACACGATACAAGAGCCAAGCTAAACCACAAATCCCTTCAAGCCCTGTTAGATATTTCAATTCCTCTCCAAGCTAGGGAATAGCTGAGCTTTTGCTACCAAACTTCTCACATGTATTAGAGGATTAATGAAAATGGCAGTGCAAGCTTCCAAAAACAGTCAGTGAACACAAGGAGTGTTGTGCTCAGCATTCATGTCCTTCTGCCCATCATTTCTTTTCTACCTTCTGATAACACGAAGAGTGGAGGCCCTGACAAAAAGTGGGGCCTTGTTTAGTTCTGCAGACATGTCCTGACAGCTTTCTCCAAGCCCTCCCTGCAGCCACCCTTAGGTACAGTCACCCTCAGGTCATGATCAAGGGCTGTAGCTCCAAACCTCTCTCGGTGGAGCTCCAAAAACAGGTGACCCCAGCTAACTGCCAGAGCTCCACCCTCCTGCTTTGAACCACCAGAGTCTGCACTGTGAGTACAGCCCACGGCAACGAAGAGCAAATCACTAACCAAGAAAGTCACCAAGGCTCGGGTGGCAAAGGGGAATCAGTAGCCAGCTGCACTAAGTCCAATCAATAACTCAGTCCAAGAAATAAACATAAATTCAAGTAAAAAAGAAAAAATTACATGAACAGCAAGTACTATGTAGCAAATACTCAAAATAATTTCAGTCAACAGAGCACTAATTAAGATGGATAAACCCTCCTTTCGCTAATCTTCCTCCTCCCTCCAAAGCAATTTAGTTGCCCACAGGGAAAAAAAAACGTACAAGAAGAGACTGATAAAAGAGACAAATCAAAAAGGTGCACGTAGCTCTGTATGCCAGAAGCAAGTAACAGCTCTGCTAGAGCTCTGCTGGAAGGGGAAAAGGTACAGTTTTATATTTCTTTGTGGAGTCTGAAAGTAATTTTAAAAGGACCTTTTAAAGCCATCCTTCACCACCTGCAGTCAAGTGGTCATTAAAAAAGACACACTGTAATCAAAGCACCCACTAACTGCTGAGAAACACTATTAATCCACCAAGCAGCACTTCTCCATCCGTTCCCTCCGCAGCCATTCCGAGCGAGTAAAACAAAGCTCCACTCACTGGTGCGGAGTTTCAGCTCCTGTGAGAGCAGAGTGGTGGGAGGGAGTCAGGTGCAAACCCACAAACACCGGCAGATTCCACCGGGCCCGGACGGCTCCTGTGGTTACACCTTGGGCCAGCTGCCTCCTCCCAGATTTTGGGTCACTGTGCCAGCAGTGCATGAACAGAGTTTGGTTCTGCCTCTGAGCTCTGGCAGTTTTCAGTCCACAATATTAAAGTGGTGTGTTTGTCAATGACTTTCATGTGCGGGGAAGGGAAACCAGCAGGAGCTGTTCATGTTCCATTGGGCCTTTCCTGCTCAGAAGGGTGGGAGGGAGGGAGAAAATGCCTTTGCAAAACATATGGTTTGAGCAAGAAGGGGCAGTGAGTGCTCTGCTCCCCCAGCACACTGCTACACACCAGCAGACATCAGTGAGAGGCGGGCAGCACAGTAGCAAATCTGGTACCAGGAAATGTTGCACAATATCAAACACACAGAACAAAAGAATGATTTCCTGCTCCCCCAATGGAATATATCCTATGTAGCCTTATACTGAGGTCTAAAACACAAAAGCTGTGTGCTCAACCCAGACAACATCAGCTCAGTAGGAATAGAGATATTTTTTCCACCTCACTCTAATAAAGGTCAGATAAATGGGAGCAGCAAGACCAGGAGCACCAAGCTGGGAATCAAGAATCAATGCATCTTCCAGACTCCTGCTCGCCAGACGTATCAGGAATGTAAGCAACTAAGAGCTGGAACGGGGGAAAGGGGAGGGAAAGGAGAGGGATTCACAACAGTGTTTAAGCAGCAATTTGTCTTTTATCAGTTCTGGATGGGGTGCTGACTGACCAGTTGAAGAGGTTTTCCCCTAAGCTTGGAGGGGGAATAGGAACAGTGTAAGAAATCAAGATCAGTAAAAAAAATAAAAAACCTACATGAGAATCAGCAATTCTACCTTGCTCAAGAAAATATTTTTTATGTTGCATAGGTGCCTGGGACTTCAGGTGACTGAGGGTCCAGCCTGATGCTCTTAAGCGGCAGTGCTTCCAACAGTGCTAACAGAAGTTGCTGCCCACAACACATGGGCCAGACCTCCCAGCTGTTCCAAAGGGCTGGGGCTGTGGGAGGAGAACACTGCTGACCATTTGGATCACAGACACTGCCTGCCTGCTGCCAGCCCCCACTGCTGTCTGACGGGCAGCCTGGAACAGCAGAGCCATCGCTGGCATTTCTGCACAACACGGGGCAAGAGACAGGTTCATCCAGGGTAATTTCACAGCATTCTCTAGCTGCATTTCCTGGTTGTTTTCCAGGTCCACTTTGTTCTGCTGTAAAAGCATTACATGGCTGTGATCATGGTGACAAGACAAACCATGACGGTAGTGCAGTTAAAGGCAGCAGGCTCTGCAAAAACAAGCAGACAGGTCTGCCTTGTTCTCAGCAGTCAGCTCCCAGTCCACGCTACCAAGACACAAAATGGGTTTCCAGGGATGGGCTGCCAGGTATCTCATGCCTTGCCAGTGACTCAATTATCTGGTAAGAGAAAAAGAATCACTGTCTGCTCTGCACCACATTTACCCTTGTTTTGCAAATGCCAAACTGGTTCTGAGCCCCTTCATGTTTACACGGAGGAAGGTAAAAAAGGTTTATTTTTAAGAGACTTTGAACTCTTTTGGTAGAAAGACCATGACTGTTCCTGGTCCACAATATTATGAAACTCCCAGATTTCCAGCATTTGCTAGGATCCCAGCCTGACTGCAACAGCTTAAACCAAGCCTGGAACACATGCAGAGACTCTCAACTCACCACCCACTCCCGGAGCTGAAAGGAGTGAGGACTCCAAAAGGTTGAACTGTAACAGGCAAATGTATTTTTAACAAATTCTGTTTCTATAAATATTACAAAGCTTTCTGCTCTTCGGAGGCTGCTCTGCTCCCAGTGCTGCTGACATTACGGTGACATTTAGGAGGCCTTCACGTTGCCTTACTGCCTTTCGTATGCTGGTTTTGTTCGAGGGATCAGAGAGACATATGAAGACACAAGGGCTGCTTATTCAAACCCTGCTCACTCGCTGACCTGCTGCTCAGGAGCACAAAGGGGCTCTCCATGTCAAGTGTGCTGCCTGCCGCCGTCTCCACCGCTCTGGAATGCATATAAATGCAAAGGACACTAACCCCGAGGTGCCACCAACAAGACACAGGGGTGAAGGAATGGGGAATTCATTTCTGAAGGCACATTAGTTCTTCACATATTCGCAGCTGGTACTGCACCCTGTCCACACACCATAAATACTCTCCTTCATTTATTAATTCCTGCATTTGCCCTCTCCTCTTCTCTATTTTCAAAGCTGTTTTCTCTGCATTCTCTGTCCTCCCCCTCCATTTCTTCACTTTCTTGCACTCTCTGGAGCCCGCTGCCAGCGCAGCATGAATGGCACCGAGCTGGCACTCGCCCCAGATGCTGACATCACCTCCTCTCCTGCCTCAGCCTCCAGATCCCGCGCCTCAACTGCTGAGCATCCAGTGCCCCACTGCTGCCTCGCCGGCTGCCAGCTTCAGATGGAGCTCCCCTGGGACTAAAAAATAGGGGGGGTACACAGAGAGAGGAAACATATACAAATATACATATATACACCCACGTATATGTAAGAGGAGGGGTCTTCCCAAATCAAATTGTGACACTAACACTTGGGTTAGGACCCTTGAGATACCATTTCACAGATGCTCCTGCCCAAAATCACCCTACCCATGAGGTAGGAAATGACACCTACATATCTGAACAGGTGCTAAGTGACAAGTACCAGGATCATATCTGTACTTTAAAAAAAAAAATGCTACAAAGCTACAACTGTTAAAAATCCAGCTAATAAAAAAATAGGCAAATAAATAAATATCAGAAGCTCTGTTAGTTATCTCCAGGATTCAGCTGTTCAGTCTTATTCAGGGTGAGCTGCCACTGGAATATCCAGTAACACTTTCAATTAAATTTAAGGCTACATGTTCTGCACATCACAAAAAAATCTAGAATTTTGCTTACACTGTACTGTTACCTCCTGGTTATTCTGAACAGAAATTACAGGGTGATACTTAGGGTGAAGAATCCATGTTCTCACTTAAGCAGGTGCTTAATTTTAGGGATGAAGAAAGCCCTTAAACAAACACAACAGATCCAGGACTCACTGTACTGTGTGTTCCTTGGACTTTGTTTTATTTTACATAGGTATCTACTGTTTTCTTAATAGGAAACTTCAACAGACTTTCTTTTCTTATTAGAGTCCATGAAAGCCTCGACAGTGGTGGTGTTGCAGCAGAATTCTCCCATTGCAGATAAAGAAAATATAACACATCTCACTTCACTCTGCACCAGCAAAAACGGTTTGAAGACTTGTTGGAACACTTAACAAGATGTTTTTGGCCTCCTGTGACATTTAACATAGGTATTGTCATGCTAAGAAGATTGTGATTCACATGAACTGCATACTTGAATAGGATCATTCCACAAAAATTTCTGTCTACCTTAGAAGATTGCCTATTGCTTTTTGCAATTCAAACTCTGAGCACAACTATAGTTATTTAACCTTTCATCAAAAACTGCAAGATAATAATAAGTACAATCTATAAAGGCTTCAAGTCAACACTTTTTATAAGCAGATTTGTAAAGTAATAAATTTTCCATGACTTAATGATCAGCTTTGCCTATGAAAGCCAATGTTGTAATTCCCAATTGATTGTAGATGTTAATCTCGCAAGACTCTTGTTCTTATGCTGTGATTTATTAGCTGAATTAATGACAGATTGCACTGTTTAAAACAAGCTGCTGTTTTACACAATAACCCAGGAAGCTCCGTCCAACTGAGTCACGGCAAGCATGGGAGGAGGGTGCTGTGCAAGGTGAAACAGCTCACCATACCTGAGCCAATTTGTCTGATTGCCTTTGAAATGCAGCACTAATTGTTTAACAATTAACCCTATGACTGAACACCAGGAGAGCTGAATGGCAGCAGCTATTCAGGCTCTCTGCAGTTTGAGATTCACATCCAGTCTCTGCAATTCATTTACATTGAGGCATTTTGCTTTTTCATGGAAAACAAGAGTAGACTCCCCCAACCCCCCTTGCCACACACTTCTTTGCGTTTGAAGACATTGGAAAAGAAAAATCCCTTGTGCTTCCTGTATATATGTATGTGACCAGAAAAGGAAAACTACAGAATAAGGACAGAACCAATTCCTCAGGCCTTATCTCACTGCTACCACAAAGCATGTAAAATTATGTATAATAAAAGTTAGACCCTTCTCTCCAGATTATTCATTCTCTACCTCTTCAGCAACAATTCTGGTGTATCGAGAATGTACCACAAACACGCTGGAAACAATGCAGTCAAACAGAGCCAGCACTGAAGTGGAAACAATGACAGCTCCTCCAATAGCCTCAGTCTGCAGGTTTTACCAGCTGCGATGCTGTAACAAACTCCGACTCCATCCTGTCAGCTTTGCCATAGAGACCCAACACGGGAGCTGAGAGCAGGAGCTATGAACTGGGGGGGATGTGACACGGGGACCAAACCCTCTTGCCTCGGCAAGTACTCCGAGCAATTTAATTCTGCTGCAGGAGCGCCGTGCTCTGCAGTAAATGGCTTCCCCCTTCATTTGCTTGTCAAAGAGCTCGCCTCAGAAGGGATCCCTGCGTTCTGCAACGATTTTGAACTTGCTCCTGTGCTTTTTCGCAAGCGTTGCAGCGACGGGAGGCACTTCCTGAGCTGCAGAATGCCAAGTGCTGCCAAGTCCCACGGAGCCATCCATGGCTCGCAGCTCGGGGGCCTCGCTCGCTCCTCCCCGCGCCTCGCTGCCCGGCGAGAGCAGCAGCACCTGCTCCTTCGGAGGTGAGCAGGAGTTAAAAATCATCAAGGAAAACCAAAGAAAGGAACCAAAAGGATGGAGCCTTGTGTGGCAGCTTATGAGCAGGTGAAGTCCCAGGCAGTCACCTCAAAAGAGTCACCCCGAATCCCTGGTACCGCTGCTGTTATCGGCTTTCCAAAACTGGCCCCAGCCATCTGCTGGTGGTCAAGCTCCATGATGTGGCAATCAATTACAGCTGTTATCTTGTCCTAGCTTTGACAGATGTTCCTCTCTTTCATTGTACAGTAATTACTAGTGAGCTGCCAGCAGGCTTCACACTTTAATTGTGGCGCTAATTTGAGACAAAGAGAGGAAAAAATAGGGAGAGACAGACAGGGAAAGGCAAAAGCTAAGACAGCTGTGGAAATTGGAGCACCCATGCATTAAGCATTTCTTTACTAACAAGAGGTGAAGGCAACCAGTTACCCCAACAAGCCTTTAAAAAGCAACACGAGCACCATCTAATCACACCATGGCCTGCAGTCCTGCTTCCTTTCCAAGGGGGAAAGAGGGACACGTCCCTTTCCTTGCCAAACAGGCTAGGCTAAAAATACCTGCCGGCCTTCTGGCAAGGCATGGCTTCACACTGCCACACAGCACGGTGCCAACCACCTCACAGGAGTGAAAACTGGATGGATGAAGACACAGGCTGGAGTTTTGATTTGGAAGGGGAGGTGCATGTTAAACCTTCTTGGAGAACAACGAATCTACTTCAATTACAACACAGATGAACTCCTACTGCAAAACACAAGCAAAAACACTCCTTTGCTTTGCTAGAGAGCGAGAGTCACAGAGCACCTGCTCTGCAATCTGGCGTTCATGGAGAGCTTTTGGAGATGGGCAGGAGAGAACAAGTGCTGACGAGACCAGGAGCCAGAAGGTAGCAAACTTGGCACCTCCTTTCTTATGTAACCCTGGGCTCTAAACAGTCTTCAGAGAAGGGACACAAGAAGGTTTATCCTTTTCTTCTTGGCTGGTTTAGATGCAGCATTTCAGTGCAATTCCTACAGCCGTATTTTGTCTTAGTTTCTGTACCCTCCCTAATGATGCACACCCCATACCCCTATGAAAGGACTCTACAATCATTACAACCACATGCAAAGCCCCACAGTAAAACCCTCAACAGCTGCTTTTTAATGACAATAGCTTATTAAGTGCTTATTTCTTCTGTATAGGCTGCAAGAGAATTTTTATTTTAAGGTGTTAAATAGCCAAAAGACTCTCTTTAAACAGGTTCCAGAAACCGAATAGCAAACTTCCAGTGGAATTCTGAACAATAAGCAGAAAAATACTCAATTGCTAAGAGCTATTCTGCAGCAAGCTACCGACACCCTCCTACCGGATGTCCAAATCTGAATTAACTATTTTCTTTACAATTTAATTCACAATGGACATATTTCTGCTGCTGAATATTTCCTGAATTTTCAGTAGCACTTAGGCTGTGGTTCTGTGATATGTCTGGCAGTAACAGTGGCTTACAGAAGTTCCTGTCATGCTTTCTTCCCTTCCCTCTGCTGCCCACCCCATGCCCGGCCTCATGCCACTGGGTGCTCCCTGCTGCAAGTTGTGGCAGTACAACTATTTCAACATCTATTCAGACCAGAAAATGGAGAATGGCGGAAGGAATTAACACCCTCATTTAACATCTAAAAAAAAAAAAGGGGTGGGGGAGAAGAAAATGGGAGGAGGAGACTATCTCATGCTGGCACAACTGACACTTGGGTTTCGCAAAACAGCTCACTGCCACCCCAGGATCAGCCAATTCCCTGACCTGGTGAAGGGGAGGGGAACCAAAGAACTCCCACCAGTGTGGAAGAGCTCAGCCAGCTTAGGAACCTTCAGCTGGCACAGCACATCACATGTGCAGGAATGAGAAACGCAAAATCGCTCGGACCAGTATGACTGAGAGCTCCTTCCCGTGCCCCCAGTTTAACTGGACATCATCAACTGCAGGCATCTGGACTGGAGCTCAGATTTCTGTGAACTCGGACCCACTGATGTTTTCTATCCAGAAACTTGTTTGTTTTCATGTGCTCTCAGATTTTACATTTAATGCCACTTACTGACCTTCAATTATTTTATTTTTCTGTTCCGGTCTGAAGGAGATATTTGTTGATTTCATGTTTTATTATTACCTTGTTGTTGGGAGAGCTTCTGAAATCAAATGTTGGAAAAATGTGTGAGGTTTTGGTGGCTGCTGAACTCAACCAGCCTGCTCCTGCCAAAAATGGCAATGTAAGTTAACTGTCTGGGATCACCACACAGCAGCTGTCAAGGGAAGAGAGGGGAAGGGATAAAGCTGTACATTTTAAACATGTTTCTAACATTGTAAATAGCAGAAGTAGTGGTTTTACAGCAGCAGAACTATGTGGTTCACTGACCAATGATTTGAACTGGCTTCTCTGCAGGAACTGCCATTTATCTGGATTACTGCTTTTTGAAAAGGGACTTTGGGACAGTGCTATAAACATCTGCCAGGCAGTGAGATATTATGCAGATGGACAAGAAAAGTAGGTTGACCAAAACCCACTAGGGTCTTGCTACCTGATAAAGTCAAGTCAATGACTTGGAAAGTAGTATCACAAGAAGCATAACTACCTGGAATAAGCTTCACAGTGTGCTTGCCAACTCATCTTATTCATCGACTTCTACACGTCCTAAAGGCAAACTGACGTCTCCCTTTGTTTCAAAGGACAGGTCCTCCTCTCAAGAGACATATCTGGGAGGGAAGTTTAGACAGTATGTTCCCGTCAAATGAAATTCTGGATCACATCCCCCATGGTGCCTTGCCAAGTATGAGCAAAGGCCACCTTTAAATCTCCAAGTAACCCAATAAACCAACTGACCATGATCCCACTATGATTTCTCCTGGATATGTGTCCCATGATAATGTCAGCGGTGGGCAGGCAGTGAGGATCTCTCAGAATCCCACTGCTGCCATTCTCGTCTAGGACACCACACTAGTACAGCAAGCACCGCAAGTTCAACTGCACTGCTCTCCCTACATTGTATTGCCCCAAAGAGACGCACATATTCCCCAGGGAGCAGATCCCTGGAGTCAGAGGGTGCTGACCTCTGAGCTCTGTCTCCATCAGAGAGGACTTGTCAAATACAAGGCAATCTCTTAACTGTCCTCAATGCTAAATAGGCAATTACTATGCTGATTGATTGATTACAGTTCCCTGTCTAAATTATATCAGGAGAGAAGGCAAATCACTCAGAACTAGAAAAATCACAGCCTAACTTCAGGCAAGTGCAGAGAAGGGTTTTTAGCAGTCTGAGTAACAGGCAAGTGGACTGGAGTCCAATCATTGCCCTGAGCAAACAGTCTTGAATGCCAAAGGATCCCTGAGCACAGCAAGGCTGGGCAGGGATTGCAAATCAGCCATGACCATGTCAGGCCATGACCTTTTGTGGGAAATTAACTGGAAGGAAAAAAACGCAAAGAAAAAAGGTCTCCTGAGCCTGATGATCCCCAAGTACCACAGATGTGCATCCATTCCCTGAACTTACTGCTGTGGAAGCAGCCTCACTCCAGCATGAACCAGATGCCCTCCCTTCTCCTGGCTGCATTTCTTTTCTCTCTCCTATTTTTTCTACATTGTACCAGTAGCTCGAGTATATCTCTGTGGTTTCCTTCCATCAACTGTGGCCTGCAGCTGGCAGGCAGCTGTCACAGGTATGGCAGAGACGGTTTGAAACCTGCTGCCTTTTCCAGGAGACACCACAGCCTCCCAAACCCAGATGGGACCCCACCAATTTCCAAATAAACAGCCCTGGTGTGTCCCTGCCAGGACACAGAAGCCCCCTGGTTCAATGTTCTCAGCAGCACTTGCCAGGGGTTCACCTCACACCCCCACCTAACACTTCTGGTGGGTCAGGCTGAGCCCTCAGCCTCCTCCCCAGCCCGAACGTGACACAGAGCTGTACAGAACCCATCCAGGAGAGCTGCCCTCTGGCCAAGGGCTGCTGGCCCCTGGGCTCAGCCCAGGCTTTTCTGCCGGCCCTGCCATCCATCCGGCCAAGCTAACCGGACTAGCACAGCCCTCCAGCCACCACCAAACACAAAATGCTGAAGAACACTTGCTGTGAGAGCCAGCCTTTGGTGCCTTTCTACGAATCCTTTCTCATTCTAACACCAGCTCAAAGGGCAATGACTCCCCTTCCTCAGCACCCACCACAGCACATCCCCCGCACAAGAGCCCACAACAACCCGTGCTGGCTTTTGAGCCGTATCCACAGCAAGAATGAGCTCTCGGGTCCTATTAGGGGCTCCCTCAGATGCAGCAGGGAAGGCTGTTAGAGCTGCTTCAGCAGGGGCACTGCCATTGCCACTCACCCTGGTGCCATTCGGCCACAGGCACCCCGTCCCCACCCAGGGCTGGGGATGCTGCAGGCAGTGATTATGGCCACAGCTCCCTAGGGACTGTTGTTGGGGCAGGGAAGGGAGCAGTGGATGAACTCCAGCTGCCACAACTTTTAATTCCTTCTCACAGGATCAAGGCTTGAAATGTTTGAAATAGTTTCTTAACAAAAACAAAAGAGGCTGTTGAAAAGAATAACATTATGACAGCTGCTGGGAAAGTCACCAGTAGGTGAACACCAGGCACCTGCAATCCCATCCCTGCACCACTGCTTACAGGAAGGAAGGGAGTTTTTGTATCCTGAGCTGCAGTCTGCACTTTTTATTTACTTTTCCCTTTCTCCCAAAGCCACCCTGGCTCGAGCTCGCTGCTGTCCTGTTTCCAGCCTTCAGGAGGGCTTTCACAAGTTGGAAAGGAGGCAGATTTGCCAGACACTGTATTACGTTTATACTTCAGCACTGACTGTCCAGTGGCCACAGGAGAGAGAACAGAGAGGCCGACCTGCAGCCCTCACTTTGCACAGGCTCTGGCAACAAACATGAGACAGATGAACTATTTAATTTCCTTTAAAGTATTGTTACATGAAAGGGAAGTTTGGTTGGATCAGACAAACTTTGTGACATGAATAACTCTTTCCTGCCAAAAACACATTATCAAGTGGAAAGTGTTTTCTTCAGAAATCTTCACCCTCTTTTCAAGGCCAAAAGCTTTGCTTTTTGGACAGACTTGCTTGCTGTAAGTATACTCCCAAACAAAGTTTCCCCACAGAAGAGAAAAACAGCCTGTGCCTTATTACAAAAAATTAAACAGAGTTTCAAATTAAATTAAGTTAATTATGTACACCTAATGACAGGTACATGCTTTTAAAACAACAGATGTTACACAGATGTGGTTCAAGGTAAAGATAACAACAAAAGCTCTCCTGGTGCTTCAGAAAATGTTTTCATGGAGCACCCTGCACTGCACCACCTGTGCCTTTAACCAGCTGTCAAAGCTTGTTTCTACCCAGGCAGAGCAAAACCTCCCTTGCCCCCTCCATACACACCACCTTGTTTATGTCTGCTTACCTGGGGGGTGGGGGTGGTTTGCTTTTAAAGAGTCAGCATTGAGAGACTTCCACAAGATAATTTCCTGATTATCCCCACTGCCTCCGAGGTTATTCTACAAGCTTCTACTGCCTCATCACCATCTAGCTCGAGCACAGAAAGCAGAACATGTCAGAAATCTCTGTCCTGCCTTGCATTTCCCCTTGGTCAAATATTTTTCAGGAAGTAGTTGATCTGGCCTGCAGGATATGAAAACCAAGGTCAACCACCTCACTAGATGGCTGGTAAGAAAAGAAAATAATAGCACGTTTGAAAGGGGGCCAAGAGAATTAATTTGAAGGGGAAGTTATTTAGGATGAAGCTTTACAAAACAGGAAAAACAGCGCTATTATGTTTCACAGGACCATTGTCACAATGAAAGGCACTGTGGCACTAAGATACAGGCTAACAAGGGACATACACATTGCTAATAAACACATTTACATACTGTTGCGTGTGGTAATTGCTTTTATTCTACAGTCACTGGCTACATTTCCAGATCCTTTGATTTCTGTCCAACACAAAAACCTAGCCTGCCCTTACTCATGAATTTTGGAAGCCAGCATGAAAATATTCCAATATGCAGAATGGGAGCTTGTACAAACGTGCCAGCAAAACGTAGCTCTGTGTGATCTGACGCATTATGAACATAATGCTTGCTTTTTTTTTTATGCACAGGAGCACACGGTCACTTCATGAATCATAGGAGAAGAAAGAATAAAGAGGAGAAAATACCGGGGGGAGAGTGCCTTAGAAGTCTGTAGTTTTAAAAAAGGATTTGAGGAACATGGTGACATTTTAACTTGCATTTGGCAAGATCAAGTTTGATTGCAGTTTATAGCAGCTCTCAGCAGTGCACTGGTAAAAACAGAGCCAACTGCTAGCAGGTGAAGAGGAGCAGAAGAAGAACATACCAGGGCTGTAACTCTCCTCACTCCATCACAACTCCTCTCTGCCCCCTCACTGTTTGATTCCCCTGCTCTGCTGGACTCAGAAAATGAACCAAGGGACCCAGGCTGTCAGGATGCAGCAGCTCTGGGCTCCGCGCACCCTCTTCACGGCAGCCCCCCCAGGCATGCAAGCAGAGCAGGCAGCGCCGCGTTGGGAGCAGCACGCCGGGATGTGCCGCCGGCAGGAGCTGCATCCATCCCGGCCCCGGCCCCGGGCCGAGCGGAGCGCGGCTCCCGGCAGGCCCCGGCCGGAGCCCCGCGCCTTCGCCGCCCTGCCCGCGGCGCAGATGGCGGCACAGCCGCGCCAGCTCCCGCAGGGGCACGGAGGGGTCACCGGGAGCAGGGCTCACCCCCCATCTCTGCCTCCTCCCAGAGACTGCTGGCAGGAATCGGGAGGAAGGGGCGGCTCCACTCCCGGATGCCGCTATCCAAGTATTTAAAAGATCTCCCCGCACATCATGCGTCCTGCTTGATGAATGATTCTTTTATCTCATCTCTGAACAGCTGTTTATCTATTACTCCTTTCCCTGTCCATTCCTGTTGATTAAATTAATGCTCCTCTCGACATTCTCCAAGGAAACCAAGGCTTTGGTGGTGACTGAAAGGTGCCGAGTAATTTGCACGACCGTTTCCAGTGCAGATTCTTTGGAAGGCTGCTATCAGTCAGCCTTGTTTTACAACAAATTAGCAAAGCACATGAAAACGTTCAGCTATGCAGATGCACAGTCCAAATGTGCAATCGGCAAGAGATGATACCCTTCCTCCAGCACCACTTGTACTGCACTTCCTGCAGTCCTACACTGTACTCCTGTTCCACCAGAACACAAATTACACTGCAGTAAAAATAAACAGAAAAGCTCCACAGATTTTTTTCTTTGTTTATCCTCCACAACATCTGCCAGAGCCAAACGGGAAGATCAGGCTTTGGTTTCAGCTGAGATACTAGAAGCCCTCCAGAGCCTGAAAATCACACAAGGGAAAAATCAGATTTTACAGAAAAAAAACATGTCTTCATGAGATATTAAAAACCTTAGCTAAGTAAAAATAAATGTACACGTAAACCAAACACCAGACATCATGTATTTCATCAGCTGTAGGCTCGCATGCCCAGAAGAAAAAACATATGTAATCCTATGGAATCCCAAACTGGNCAAAGGTGCCAGCAAACCGTAGCTCTGTGTGATCTGACGCATTATGAACATAATGCTTGCTTTTTTTTTTTATGCACAGGAGCACACGGTCACTTCATGAATCATAGGAGAAGAAAGAATAAAGAGGAGAAAATACCGGGGGGAGAGTGCCTTAGAAGTCTGTAGTTTTAAAAAAGGATTTGAGGAACATGGTGACATTTTAACTTGCATTTGGCAAGATCAAGTTTGATTGCAGTTTATAGCAGCTCTCAGCAGTGCACTGGTAAAAACAGAGCCAACTGCTAGCAGGTGAAGAGGAGCAGAAGAAGAACATACCAGGGCTGTAACTCTCCTCACTCCATCACAACTCCTCTCTGCCCCCTCACTGTTTGATTCCCCTGCTCTGCTGGACTCAGAAAATGAACCAAGGGACCCAGGCTGTCAGGATGCAGCAGCTCTGGGCTCCGCGCACCCTCTTCACGGCAGCCCCCCCAGGCATGCAAGCAGAGCAGGCAGCGCCGCGTTGGGAGCAGCACGCCGGGATGTGCCGCCGGCAGGAGCTGCATCCATCCCGGCCCCGGCCCCGGGCCGAGCGGAGCGCGGCTCCCGGCAGGCCCCGGCCGGAGCCCCGCGCCTTCGCCGCCCTGCCCGCGGCGCAGATGGCGGCACAGCCGCGCCCGCTGCTGAGGGAAAGCCGCGCCAGCTCCCGCAGGGGCACAGAGGGGTCACCGGGAGCAGGGCTCACCCCCCATCTCTGCCTCCTCCCAGAGACTGCTGGCAGGAATCGGGAGGAAGGGGCGGCTCCACTCCCGGATGCCGCTATCCAAGTATTTAAAAGATCTCCCCGCCCATCATGCGTCCTGCTTGATGAATGATTCTTTTATCTCATCTCTGAACAGCTGTTTATCTATTACTCCTTTCCCTGTCCATTCCTGTTGATTAAATTAATGCTCCTCTCGACATTCTCCAAGGAAACCAAGGCTTTGGTGGTGACTGAAAGGTGCCGAGTAATTTGCACGACCGTTTCCAGTGCAGATTCTTTGGAACGCTGCTTGTTTTACAACAAATTAGCAAAGCACATGAAAACGTTCAGCTATTCAGATGCACAGTCCAAATGTGCAGTCGGCAAGAGATGATACCCTTCCTCCAGCACCACTTGTACTGCACTTCCTGCAGTCCTACACTGTACTCCTGTTCCACCAGAACACAAATTACACTGCAGTAAAAATAAACAGAAAAGCTCCACAGATTTTTTTCTTTGTTTATCCTCCACAACATCTGCCAGAGCCAAACGGGAAGATCAGGCTTTGGTTTCAGCTGAGATACTAGAAGCCCTCCAGAGCCTGAAAATCACACAAGGGAAAAATCAGATTTTACAGAAAAAAAACATGTCTTCATGAGATATTAAAAACCTTAGCTAAGTAAAAATAAATGTACACGTAAACCAAACACCAGACATCATGTATTTCATCAGCTGTAGGCCTGCATGCCCAGAAGAAAAAACATATGTAATCCTATGGAATTCCAGACTGGGTGTTCAGGCAAGGCAGTTTCTGTTTGTGTCTCCATTCCCCCGCCTTTCTGGAAATGAAAATTATCCCTTCTTTCTCTCTCTCCCCACTCACACTCCTAAACAACTATTTACCAGCTCCCATTCCCCACCCCCCGCTATCTGTAAAATGAGGAAAATTCAACTAAATCCTTAAAATGCCTCAACTCCCAGAGAAAAACACACTTACACACCTGTAAGACCCAGATATTATCATACAAAGTAAGCTTGTTTAGGTACTCGAGGATTATTATTTTTGTGCAGATATAGTCAGATATCAAAAGCGGTCTGGAGTGAGCCGTACACTGCATACACACTGTGAATCTGTAAACTTTTTAGTAGCCATTTGCACATAAAAAAGCATGTTTTAAAAATCCTTGAAGATCAAAGCACAATCAGAACAGAGTTTTAGATAAAAGGAAAGATAACATGGTATAGAGATCCCTAGAGTCAACCCAGCAGCTTTCATGACATTTTAGTCACATCTTTATTCCTTTCTACCTCAAAAACCCCAAAGGTCAACTTATTTAAATTGGCCAGAGATAAGCTGCAAAGTGAGAAAGTCTAGAAGTAAATAGGGATTGACACACAGTGCACCTAAAAGATACTTCTCAGAGAAAATACCTTTTCCTGTATTTGTTGAACACATAGTACACTTGAGGCATTAAATGCTATTTCAAATAATTACCCAGGTGGGTTCGTAGAAGTCAGCTCGGGTGCCTCAGTAACCAAGTGCTGTTTCCTTGCTCTATGACAGTATGTAAAATTGCTCACAGGAACCAGAAGTGTCATCTCCTACAGCCTTTCCTGAGATACCAGTCTCCTGTACAGGTGATAGGACAGAGCCTGAACTGGTTATGCCAAGGGCCAGCGGTGGTGGATCAGCCATGGGCTGGAGCACAATGTGCCATCTCCAAAGACACCAGGCAAAGCAGGTTCCCTTGCTGAAAAACACTTACAGGAACAGAATGTTCTCTCCCTCAACAAAGTACGTCCAAATCAAATCATTTGCCTTCGATTCTTTCCAAAATCTGGCTCTGGACCACCATCAGGAGTGAAAAATGCTCCCAACTCATTAATTTACAACCTGACATTCAAATTCAAAATCTTATGGACAGCTACAAACAGTCAGACAACATTACTTTGCATTAATCAAACCACTGCTGACACTTGACAGCAGTGAACACGTGATTCGTCTAATCTGTTTTAATAGAGAACACCATCAGTTTACTAAAATTAGTTTATTGAGCTCTATACAAAAGTATGATGTTCCTTAGAAATCTTCTGGATCCCTTAAAATTAATACTGCTGCACTGTAAGCAAAATTCTTACCTTAGGTCCAGTAAAATGAAGAGCCTTGCCCTGATTTCAAACATATTTAGCCGAGACACAAAGGATACAACAGGAAAGTTCAGACATATTAACGAAGCCAGACACTCAGCGGACCCATCAGCTGATGATGCAGTATTTAAGAAAGCTATTTTAATACCTGATGGCCATCTTCACCAGTTTTGAAACTTCGTTTTGCCTCTTTTTACAACTTGGGACCCAATTTGCTAAAAATTCCTCCTGTGTAAATCAGCTTCCTAAACACACCACAGTTTGACCACCTAAATAAAATGCATGTGTTTATGAACCATCTGTCACAGTCACAGGTCACTTCACAGTACTGGTTTAGAAAGCAGATGCCTGATGGTCTAGAGAAGAGCTATTTAAATGGGGCTGGGGAAAGCCCAAGACAGGGCAGTAGGTACTATCCGTGCTCTATCGAGGATTGTGAGGCTTGGGGTACATGCAGCAGGAGAAACCTCTGTGCAGTTGGCAGAATGTATCATCGTACCCACTGTACCATCAGCCATCTCCTGGCTGTTAGCCACCTTGCATTTCGCTGGGGTTTTTTTATGGCAGTAAGTAATATTTAATTTTTACCAGATGTTCATTCATCAGTATCCCCAGAGGCTGCCTCAAATACATTCACTTCTCCCTTAGCCTTTTCAAACCGATCATGCACATCAGCAACCCTTTGATTCCTCTCAGCCTCGTTACAAATCTGAAGCTGGAATGGATGAAAAGGTGGTGGGGACAACCTATCCCTTCCTGAGGGTACCAAGGCCGTGTCACTGCAGCAAACATCTGAGTCTCCCACTGCATTCATTTCCAGTTTGCAGCATTTTCATTACTTCTAGAAGAGTCTGTAAAGGTAACTATGAACAACACAAGCCAATCACCAAGTAACGTTCAGTTCTCTCCACTGGGACCAGCACTTCAGTGATTTCTTTTTACTGTATTTTTTTAAGGAAATTCAAGAAGAAAAATATTGAAAGCTACTATTTCTTCAGTAAAAGACACGTCAAGAGAGCAGTTAAGCAGTCCCATGGGAGAGGTGACAAAACACAGGCCATACAAACCACTTTCCTGTCTCCTGCTTTAAAGGTAAAGTGGGTGAACACAGTGTTTCTCTTGGAAGTAATACCAGTTGGCACAAACTCTCCAAACACAAAATTACTGAGCTTGCTTGGGAAATGTATGCAAGTTGTACTATTACTTCAAATGCTTACAAGATGGCTGGGGTGCTGCTAGCCAAGTGTGTGGGTCATGTGGTGCTTTTATTTGCTAATGAACACTGAGGGTGGGTTGGCCCTGGGAACAAAAAATCTGAGAAGAATCATAACTTGGCTCAGGGCATGCTCTGATAAATGCTGGAAACATGTATTTTAAAAGTCTGCTTGGAATAAAGCTTCCTCTCAAAGCAGGAATTCAGGCAGAGCTTTTCCTCCGCCACTTACCACCCCTTAGAAACTGGGGTACAGCTTCTTTCTGCGAGCTGATTTAAGACATCACCCCTTGCCAGCACACATGGAAAGAGGGATCTCTGCCGTCCTCAGGAGACAGGGGATGCATGAGAACACACAGGCTTTCTCCCAGGAAGGCATCAGGGATTGCCACAGCAGCTGAGGAGCTCTGGTTAAGTCTGAAACCTCCACTATGCTGCCCAGACTGGACACACAGCAATTCCACCCCACCTGGACTGTCCGACCTGCACATCGGTGCTGCTGAATTCACATTCTCACCCTCCAACTTCCTTCACCCTACCCTCCTCTCTTTAAACCTGTTTTTAACTACAAAAGTTTGTTTAAACAAAGAGACACTCTTGGCCTCAAACATATTTTATGGTTTTTTCCCATTCCCACCTCTTGCCCAGCAGAAATCACCCTCACGTGCAGTGTTTGCTCTGTGTGAAGAAACTTCCCGCTCCCCAAGCTCATCCCCACCAGGGCTTCAAATCACAAGTTTTATGCTGCCCCTTGCACTGCAGCCAAGACTGAAGAGAGGAGGATCAAAGCAGCTGTGAATAAATAACACGAATAGTAATGGTGGTGTTATGAACATCCATTATTAATACATTTTATTTCTAAACCGCCATGACAGTCTAGACCACCCTGCAGAAGATGAGGTACATCTGTTACACACTCTTTTCCCTGAAAGCAGCAGTAGAGGAGGTCATGGATTTGAGTGATTTGGATGGTGTCAGCAGACAGAAAACACCCCATTTTAGATAAACTCAGATGAACATCCCACTGGCTGGCCACTGGTTCAGCAGGTAGCACAGTGAGGAATCCAGGAGAAAAAAGCTTCCTCCAAAGCATGGGGCTTTTAAGTGCTCTCTGAACTGAGGAATACAGTGTTTAACAACAAAAATTTAGGCTGGAGATGCTACTAGCCTAGTTTTGCTCAGCTGCCGTGCACAAACACATGACTCTGCTGTTGTGTTTTCAGGATATACTTAAACCACAAGCACTAACATTTCAAAGCTTGAAAATACTTCGGCAGGCAGAATGGGCATAAAAAGTGACAAGAGGCAGGAAAGCACTGTGGTGACAGGATAGATAATTTTAAGGTCTCACTGCTCTTTCAGCAAGGTGTTAATCACAATCAAGTCTCAGCACCATGGTGCGCCCTGTGCAAACCTGGGTGAGGTTTCTGCTCTGCTGGCTGCACCTCACAACAGTGACCAGAGCAAAACCAGAGCGTCTGGGGGGACACTCAGCAAGTGACACAAGCCTGTGTCAAAGAGGAAAAGAAAAGGGGTTCAGAACCAGCCCCGTGGCTTCCCGTGCCTGGCTGGGCCCGGGGCATGCCCACCGCTGGCTCCGGAGCCCCGGGCAGGACCTGCGTGCCCGAGGTTCGGCTTCCACTGCTGACTCCCCACACCGGCGTCTCTCCTGGGCCCGACCACCGTGTGTGTGCCATTGCCGAGACAAGGAAAAGGGATATTTTGCATTTTCCTCCTCAGTGCCTCCTCCATTAGGCATTCCAGAACCAGCACTTAATGGCCCTGGGTTCTGCACAAGTTATATCTATGAAGGAGAACCTCCATTCTTGCCTTTACAGCCCAGGCAGATCTGGGCTTCCAAGTCTCTTTCAGCCACTCCTAAGAGGCACAAAACCCAAATGAAAGCAAGCAACTCACACAGATTAGACACGAAAAATTACAATTCAGAAGACAATACATTTGCTGGTACTATGAGTCTTTCACTTAAACATTTCCTCAAATAATTTATTCCTACCTAGTCTGTATTTCTTCTGTTTGAATGAAGGCCCTAGGAATATGCAAATGTGTAAACTGTTGGGAAAAGCTGTGATGTTAGTCATCACCTTACACTTAATTTTATCGAAAGGCAAACTGACATTTAAAAATTAAATACATACAGGCAGAATAAATTAGATAGAAAATACTGTAAACACTATTTAGACCAAACACTAATGGAAATGTTTTTCAACACAATTTTAAAAATACCTCTAACTGTTATAGAAAAGCAATTAATCTTCCTTCTCTACAACACAAAATTAAAGATGGCAAAATTAATTTTTTCTGAATACTTTTGATCCGTGACTCATCAGCCAGTTATCAATGGGGACGCTGAAAGCACTTCCCATGTCTGTATGACACGAAGCCTTTTCTCAAGTACTAGAGACAAAACCAAGGCCCACACAGCTCCAGTCTACAGAGCTTCAGGCCATAATGTCGTTTGGACACAGACTTTCTTGGCAGGTGAAAAATATTTAGAAAGCTTGGCTCAGCCATGTGGTTCCACCTACTCAAACAGAAAGGTGGGATTTTTCAGTGACACAGTAACTATGTGCAGTCTCCTGTGGACAAGCTCTGAAAACACGTCAGAAAAAAGGATTTTTGCACGTTCCTAAATCAACTGTGTTGGGCAACTGGAATGCAAAAAAAAGAGGAGGATTTATCCCTTAACAGTTACCAGCTTCTAAGCAAGGAAAACAAGGTGGGGGCAGTAGGGAGAAACCATTGTTAAATTTCAGTAATTTGGTATAACATTTGATTCCAGTGGCATAATTTTCTGTTTCTTTTTGACCAACAGGCCATCACCAGAAGGAAAATTAAAAAAATCTCTGTCAAAAACAACACTAGAAACACCCATCAGACTTTTTTAAATTGTGAATTTTGTTCACAGAAGTCTTACCTGAACTCACGAAGTTCCTGCTAAGAGACAAAGTCCTGTACCCTGTGGAAGTCTCACTATTATATCAATGGATGTTTGAAAATTATATTACCTGAAATAAATTTTACATTGTTGAATATTACAGACAGTGAAGATTGAATCTACTTGTTCAGCACACACATTCTTCTGACTGTGCAAAAATATTTCCCTGTCCTTTCAGAGCATCCCATGGCCTCTGCTTATGGCCAGTTTAGTAGCTGCTTTTAATCATCTTTACCATTCTAACCAGTCCTCACACTAATTCAAAGCACATTATCTTTTCCACTTCCTTTTTAAAGGGCTTCAAGTGGTATCCAGACAAGAATAGCTGAAATATAAAACAGATGCTTTAATCTTAGTGATCTTTAATGTTTCTGAGTTTTCACTACCATGTAATTTTAAGGCCTAATTATGAAATTGCTATCTATGCTCAAAAGAATTCTCCTCCAGACCAACATGCAATCTCCTTCACCAACATCCAAGTCACCCACAGAGATATTTTAGCAGGGGTAACAGCCCCACGTTGAGACGGCTTCTTGGCTAACCCTCACCCCCACATTATCTCAGTCCCAAAAGCATGATGGCTTTGGGTAATTTTCAATTACTAATGTTGAGACAAAACAGATGCCAGCCTGTGTCAGTATTACAGTAAGCATTATAACCCTAAACACAACATAGCAATAATGTGGTAGATGACACTGGCTTGTCTCCCTGATGCTTGCATTTGAAGAAACCAAACTAAATAAAAATCCTCTTTCTTTAAATTGAACTTGACAGCCTTAGTTTCCATACTGGTCTGATCCTGCACTTTGTGGAGACACAGTTAGTGGGTTCACGCCGAGGGAGGCAGCAGTTGTAACTCACAGTGGGGAGGAGCCGAGAGAAAAACTCAGGTTTATTTTCAAGAAAGCTGGGATATAGAAAAGCTTACAGTGTGGTGGAGGGGGCAAAAATCTAGGCCTGCACCTTCACTTTGGGCTAAAAGATGATCTGTTCATATGACCTGTAGGTTCTCTTTCTCTGCTCTCAAATTCTCCACTCCCTGTCCCTGAGCTGTGATTCACTGAAGGCTTTACACCAAAACTTCTCAGTCTTCAGCTGCAGATGAATTATCCCTGTGAGAAATGCTCAAAATCAAACTGTTATGAATAGAGACATGTTTACTGCCCTTTTAGCCAACTTTTAGAACCAATTTGTGATCTGTAATCATAGTCTCAACTAATAGTTCTCACTGAAAACATTTTTAACACCTCGGTTTTAACCAGTACAACTATATCTAGTCAGCCAAGCACTCGCTACCACAAACTTCGCACTTCTAGCATTGAACCCAAGAGGCCTTTAATGCAGGTAAAGCCCAAAGATAATAATTTGAAAGTGCAAAAACAAGGATTCTGTAGGGGTGCATTAGCAGCCTGCTGCTTGCATCCAGCTCCTTGACTATTGTGCTCCTCGGAGCCAATACACACTTGCCAATCCCACTAACCACATTCTATAAACCAATTGTTAGCAAGAAGAATCATAAACTGCATGCACACACAAAGGATTCCACAGCTTTCACACATAGAACAGAAACTCCAGTTTCTCTTATGCTATGTGAGCTTCATAAAATGTTTCTACTGTACTTGGAGTTTGCAAGGAAGGAATAGGAAAGCACAGAGCTGTGCTCAGATCCATCTCCATCTCCAACCACCTGGAGTCAAGCCTCCTCAACATGTGACAGTGATCATTTTGATTAGGAATGGAATTGGGCTCCTCCCTGTGAGCATGGTGAGATACTGGAACAGGATGCCCAGAGAAACTGTGGCTGGAGCAAGCCGGTCTAGTGGAAGGGGTCCCCTGCCTGTGGCAGGAGCGAAGAGGGGGTTCAGAATAGGATGATCTGTAAGGTCCCTACCAACTCAAACTACCCTATGATTCTAGAAATGCAACAAAGCCAACCATTCTGAATGTCTGTGTAAATAAAATAATCTTTGGGGTTGTCACAAGCACCCTCATGGAGCAGAGCTCTGCAAAAATAAAGATTCCTTTGGCCAACCTCACCACTGCATCTTCTTTTGGGATCTGTAATTACACTCCACTGTGTACAGTTGCTGTCACACTCACACTGCAAACTAGCTAATTGCATCAACAAACATAAAGCTCAATTCCAGCCCTGGAGAGCTTCACAAATACAGACCGACACAAGAGGGTGAGGGGAGGAAAGATCTGAAAGCTCAAAAAGCAACTGAATTTAGAAAATGCACTTTCCAGTCTCAGGATGTATGGCAACCCACAAAAACATGTTTAGAAATTCAAACCAAACACACAGAGCGGAGCAAAACTCACCCAGGTACAGCAACGTGTCATAAAATGAGTAATGGTACCACTAAGACTCAATTGACAGCAAGACAATGACAAGCAAAATATATTACTTCATTTCATCTTTCCCTCGTGCTCCCTCAATAAATCCAAGGCAGGGAAAGCAAGCTTTGAAAGAGCATGGATTGGTAACAGAAAACAACGGAAAAAAACAGCAGAATCAGAGGAAAACACACAACTAAGCAATGGAAATAAATTTCACTTTTAATCTCTGCAAACCCATGATGCTGTGCACGCTCTGCTTGCCCAAGGAAAACACCAGCAGTGTATCCATCACTGCGCTGCTGTGGATGTCCCCCCCAAATCCAGACTGACCGATCTCTGCAGCTGGGGAAGATGGACAGGCTGCCTCCCCACGCTCACTGCACACAGCTAGTTATGGGATTAGTTGGAAAAGACCTTTAAGATATCACAGGTATTTTCCAAGTTCATGTCCTAACTTGATCCACGTTGATTTACTCACACTCCTGTGTCTCAAGTTTCTTCTTGCCCTTTTCCCTGACAGGATTTTTACAATTATGGATCAGCTTTAGCTACGTTTGAGCCCAAAATTATTTACCTTTTAAAAAGATCACAGTGCATCCCTTTCCCACCCCATCCCAGGGATGAGGCTTATCGGTGAGTTATCAGTGTGCTGCTCTATTATAATTCTATTCTAACTTCAGGGAACAGAGAGCTGAGTGGGGAACAGGGTCACCTGTCATTAGTCACGTAACGGTTTCAAACTTCACTCTGCCACCCCTGTTACTTGAACATATTAAAAACGCTGCTCCTGCACATTCTGTCATGTAGAATAGGGAGGGAAAAACCACACTGAGCTTTCAATGGAAATTGTTTCAGTGGGTTTGGCATGCGATGCTTTTGAAAGGGTCACAAAACAAAGCTAATCCATTGATTTCAACTTCAGTCTAAGTGTTTCTGCAGTAAACAAGTGCTGGCTGTAATTCACCATGAATCAAAAAGTTAAGAAGCCCAGCAGGAAGGGACTACAGTGTCATTTACTTCCAGGCCATCCCGAGGGATGTACATTCTCAACTGCTTTGGAAAGAAGTAAAAAATACCATGTTTTCTAGGAATAGTTAACTGAAAAGGTTTGTGTTTCCTTGTTTTCTTTCAAACTCTATCAGCAAAAGGGAAAAAACCCCAACCTTTTACCCACTCATCAATTTAATAACATGTCAAAAACACACAGGATCACTTGAGCATGTGGATTTGACTCCATTATTATACCATATAATTTCAACAGCCTGTGGTTTTATTGTCCACAAAAAGCAATAACTTACTGAAGCAAGAACAACAGCAGTATTGCATCTGTGGTACAACACCACAACACCCTCACAACCTTAAAGCTAAAACTTGTTTGTATTTCCTCATGTGCAAAAGTCATCAAGGCTTTTTGGGACAATTTCTTTTTCTTTAAAAAAGTGAACAGGTGACAACACAGCTTTATATTTAACTAAATAAAAATGAGAAGTCATTGAACACATTACAGGAATTACTTTATCTCAAATGACTCAGCTGTGACCTGTCAGAAGCCAGCCAGCACCAATACTGCTGCATCAAAACCAGATTTCATTCCTTCCCTTCCCTCTGCCACGTATCTCTAATATTTATGGGCAGTCTGGTAATGGAGATTAGGCTATGACTTATCAGGCTGCAATAAGACATGTTAACATGGAATTATGGTCCTTTAGCATAACCAGTAATGATGGGTAATGTTATTTACCTGAAGAAAGAAACATCACTGTCACAGCTGCAGCTCATTCTACTGAGTGTAATTTAGTTCAATCATTTATAAATGCCTGCCTTGCTTATACTTTCCATTTTAATTTCCTTGTACTCCTTTAGTACTCCTTGTACTAAATCTCACCATATTTAGAAAGACAGTTTGGATGTCCTACATAATAACCTATGAACGTAACAAAAAGGAAAGCCTGACACAGTCTATTATTTTGCCAAAGTGAGTTCCATTAACCAGTCACATCAAGTCAAGGCTCACCCTGCAAACAGAGCCCACACCTGAAGCACAGCCGATCCCACACTGCCACACCATGTTGGCAGAACAGATGGAGACACAACGTGTGTAAATAGCTCTGAGGTCACACTTCAGGTCCCCAACATTTTTTTTCCCTCTCTTCCCCTTCCTTGAGGTAGCAAAATGTTGTAGTGAAAGCTGCACGGTGTCCTGCAGCAACAGCACACACAACCAATGCACCATTCCGGACCAATTCCGCCATCTCTTCAATCCTTAAGCTAAACTCAAGCCCCCATGTCCTGCTCCTCTCATAAAAGCAGCTAAACACCATGAAGAGAAGAAGCAGATGTGAGAGCTGTTGAGGCAGCCTCCCAAGCCCTCCAGCCCCCAGCATCTCTGCCCACCCCTCTGCCACAGGATGCTTCCCCTCAACTGGGCCTGATCTGCAACACACGAAAATCATGGCAAATCACAATGTAACAATTATGCTCCCAATAAGAAGCACAACTTCTCTCCCTCCTGCAGGTTTTTTCCTCTCAGGCAATGCCAGGGCTTTAAAAAAATCTTACTTGTGCTTACGTGGCAAGCACTGGGGGGCTGCCCCACAGCACTGCCATGGGGGAGATGTGCAACCCAGGTAAGCAGGCCAAAACAAATTCATATCTGGCATGATTAATACAGCATTTCTACAAACACCTCTAAAGAGTCTATTATATTTTGAGGTCCAGCACAACCGGTTTCACAGGAGGAACAGCTGGACAACAAGGGGTTCTTATATTAAAAAAGCACCTTGACGATGAGTAAGAATTGATAAAAATTTTTAAAAAAACAGCCAATTGGATTTTTCTTTAAGTTCTCTGGCCAATTTTGCTAGTCATTAACAAAAGTAGCCCTTCAGAAGCCTGCTCATCCACAAGCCCACTCATTTATTCTCTGTATGCATGATGTGATCTTGGCACGTATGTAGACACTTGAAAAGAGATTATATTCATCCGCCAATATAGTTATGACTTTGCTAATATGTCTTTCCAGTCCAGGATATTTTTAAGCAATCTGAAGACTAATGAATCATGGTAAAGAAGAATGTTACTGGGCAGAATACATGAGGCATGAAAAAAGACTACAGACAGCTGAACAATTAATTTTCGATTACAATTAAGTGAGAACACTTTCTGAGAACATTTGCTCAGAGAAGACATCACTGGGACTGTCATCACAGCAACATCACTCAAACTAGGCAGGTTCCCACAAACAGAAAATATCTGGTGAATTTTACAGACTAGGCAAGTTTATCTTGCATATAAAATATGAACATGCAGAGAAGAAAACCTGATTCTTAAAACTGAATAAATTGCACACCTTAAAGCACAGACTGAATGTAAGTGTCTGAGACAGAGCTGCTCATCCCATCGGCCTATTCTGCTAAAGCATAATTATCATCATACACCATCATCTCATGGGATTGCCCTGAAATGTTCTCAAAGTGCTTAGCAGAACTCTGGCTGTGCTAAATCATTTTCAAATTGGTGCTACTCTTACTGAGTAACTTATCATCTATTCAGAGAAGGGAAAAGTTAGATAGCTCTGTGTGACAATTTCCCATTTTACTTCAATTTAGTTAATACAGGGAGAAAAGAAGAGGGGGATTCAAAAGCCAAGGAATTTTAAGGAAAACAAAAACTGGATTACACCCATGAGGTATTTAAAAGACAATACTGGATTTTATGCTCAGAATTGCAATATTCAAAGAAAAGCAGGCTGGAATAGACCGGAAGAAAACCAGCTATAAGCCATTAAGTCAGAAGTGGCAAAGAAAGAAAAAGTGCATTGGAGACCTTTTTAATAACTTTACAAGTATTAATCCCTATTAATTATGGGGTGAGTTTTTTTCCTGAAGTTCAACATGGTATAAAATACTGTCCAACTAGCCTACTCCTGGTGGGGGAAAGGAAGATTTGCATGCATGGGGTTTCTTTGCTTTTTCAATCCCCCTGGTTCACAGTGTTTCAGTCACCAGCCCTGGTGAACACACCTGGTACAACAGGTGGAAAGGGAGAAACAAGTGCCTCTGATTACAACTGCATGCAGAAGAAATAAGCTTTACAGAAAGGTACTGTTTTACCTGGAAATAAATTCTTAATAAACAAGAGAGCTGCTAACTCGGGGTGAGAGCTCTGCACCACCTAGCAGTGCTGCACCCAGGCTTTACAAAACCATACATGAAAGGACAAACTCTCCTTAAGGACATGCCCATTGAAATCCTAATTTTACAAAATGGAGGGTAGAGACACTCCTGAAAGAGAGGAGTAAATGCCCATAGGAGAAGGGGCATTAGAGGGGTTTTTTTATTATTCTTACTGGAAGAGACTTTCAGCAACTGATGGATTAATTCATCTGCTTTATGCATTGAATTTATTCACATACACATCATGTTTGTTCATTACACTCCTCTTTCAAACCATGCACATACACACAGAATTCATTCAAAGCCTGAAACAACCCACCTCTGAGCAGATGCAAGACTTGTAAAAGATTAATAGGCACAACAAGCAATCTCGGCTGCAGGGGGAAAAATATCCTAGTTAAATATTTCAGCGCTTTCATCAAACATCTGTCCTCTAGGCTGTGCTTGACAGAACAGCAAGGTAGCTGCTCACTGTGCTGGGTTTGTGCGCTGAGGTTTGGTAGTAGAGGGGCTGGAGGTGCTGCAGGGGTGGTCCCTGTGAGAAGCTGGCAGAAGCTTCCCCCATGTTCGGAGGAGACAAGGCCAGCTGGCTCCAGCACTGGCCAAGGCTGAGCCCAGCAGTGACAGTGGCCTCTGGGATGAGGGATTTAAGAAGGGGGAAAAAAACCTGGGCAGGTTTTAAGATTTGTATTTATTTCTCACTACCCTACTCTGATTTGACTGGTAATAAATTAAACTAATTTCCCAAGTCGAGTCTGGTTTGCCTGTGATGATAACTGGTGAGTGATCTCTCTGTCCTTATCTCAACCCACAAATCTTTTGCTCCACCTTCTCTTGCCTGTCCAGCTGAGGAGGTGAGTGACAGAGCGGCTTTGGTGGACACCTGGCATCCAGCCAGGGTCAGCCCACCACACTCACAAAGATTAACAGACATCTGCTCAACCAAAATCAGCTTGTTGGTGGCGTGCCAGCCAAGCGCAACATCCTGGAGTAACTCAGCATCCTGCTGTGAGCCTGTGAAAACGTTCCAGTATCAGCTCCCTTCAAAATGCCTCCCTCAGAAGATAACGGCACGGGTGGGGTTTTACGTTAATACAAAATCGGCTGCTATAATACATGTACACCACACTGAGAGCCTGCTTCCTAAGGGTGGGAGGCAAAGGGAGCCACAAATCCAGAGCTGCCTCACTTCTTGCTCTAACAGCCATTTGTGAAGGCAGCAAACTGCAGGCAGCAGTAAGTCTCAGTGCCAGACAAGCAAGGCTGCTTGGAAATGGCAGGGGCTTGTTTTTACTACCCTCTCTCCCAGTGCTATAATACAGAAAGAACAGGTGAGTTTTAGAACACTTCTCATGTGTTCCAATAAAAGGGAGATGTAGAAGGACCTTGCCAACAAGAGGGTGATTCTGCAGGTTGAACTTTACACATGAAGCGAGTAAAAAGGGATCATCACTCAAGCAGTTTACCTCTGCAAGAGGTTTTTGGGCACCACTGGCTGCCACTGCAGTTCATCCTTCCTCCCTCCTGTGAGGATGCTTGCTCCACACCATGCTCACCTGCCCTTAGCACAGCAATGCTCTCCAACATCTCCTATCCCCATCACAGTGGGACTGCTCAGCACTCTCCCATGCCCTAAAAACACTGCCCAGCTCCTCAGGCAGGGTCCCTGGGCAATACCAACCCCACTGCACACTGAGGAAAGCTGTAGGCCAGCCAAGCATTTCTGGGGCACAGCCTGTGGTAGTTCCATTCACAACTCGACCTGGAATAAACTAGGAGCCAAATAAATAAAAACCCAGGAAAAGCTCTGACCTCTTCCACTTGAAAAACAATGCAGTACTGTGGACGTCAAATCACCTTGGGACCTGACAGGCTGCCAGGACACCCTCAAAGGAATCCCTAGACTTGGGGTTTCTAACTCACTTCACATGCCACAGAGCCCCAGGGAATGCATTTCACTCCCAAATCCAGAGAGGTCACATCTGCCCTGCTGGCCCCAGGACAGCCAGCAGCATCCTCCCCTCCAGCAAGAAGTCACTGTCACCTCCACACACAGACATCTTCAGCTGCAACAATTCTCCCCACACAGACAGAATCAGGTCTTCAAAACAACCACATTCTCCAGGGTTTTTTAAAAACACTTGTCACAAGCTCAACTGAGATCCCAGGCACCTGCTTGGGAGAAGCCAGGGAGTAAAAGCAGACACGAGGTATACAAGCATGTGAGAGCTATTGGAAATGCTGAGGGGGAGCCTTTCAAAGCAGCTTCTGCCACCCAAGAACTGGTCCTACCAGCCAGAAAAACCAAAGGCTGTTAAAGCTTGGCAGGACCACTTATCCCTACTCCAGTGTCAAATGACTTCTTGTGGCACCGCGTGACGCTTCCAGCATCTGTCACTCAAAAGCCGTGTTGTGGCACAGCTGTGGCTTTGGAGGAACATTCAGAGCCAAGGATTACCAACATACACCTTCATCACCTGGTGCCTCTTACCAAGCACAGCCTGCAGGGATTTCCCTGAAGCCGTGAGCAGCACAGCAGTACAATTACCCTAACAGCAGCTTGCCTCCCAGAAGAGCGTACCTGCTTTCCAACAGGCACTAAAAATAAAAATAATTTTCAGTGAGGCATCCAATGAACAAGCTGCCTTTTTTTTAAATGAGAGCAATGAAGTACTTTGAATGTGTAACATTTAATAATATTTAAAATATAGAGGCAATAGGCAGGCTTTAACAGCTCAGAGCTGCCATTAAAATTAATAGGGCTACCTACTAATTACCTCTGAGGATCAGACCATTGGGTGCCTTGAGGATTTGCACTCCTCCTGTTAAGAACTCTGGCTTAATCTCTGTTTAGTCTTTCTCACCTATTTTTAAATAGGCATACAACATAATGCTCCTTTTTTGCCTTTTTATTTTTTTTAATTTTGTTTGAGCAGCTATATAATTCACACTGCCACCCACAAAACAAAGAAACCACCAGAGAGGACCACAAATGGTCACTCTAGCCGGACAAACAGCAAGTCCGTGAGTCCACAAGCCCCAGCACAGCTGTGTCTGTGCAGGGACCAACACGGACAGCCCACGATCGCTGCCTCACAAGGACCCTTCCTGGAAGCTCAGCCCGTGTGAATATTCAAACATTGCTCCTATCCTCCAGTGGGAAGCTTGAGAATTCACGTCATTAACTTGGCATCAAACCCAGAGCGTTTCCTCAACCAACACTGCTAAACACAGCAGGTCTGATCAGCAGGAACAGCTCCATAATGGAAAAAGGTGCAGTGCGTTCATATAAAACAATTTAAAAACCAAAGCAGGTCCCTTCCTAGACCTGACAAACCACACCACTGGCTCCAAAGCATGGCTGTTGAAGGGGAGCCTCCCAGCACAGTACGAAGGGTGGTGGTGCCAGCCCTCAAACTCAACAAGCATCTCACAGCTAGAGCTCTGCACCTCCAAGGGGCAGGCAGGTCTCCTCTTCTCTGGGAACTTTCAAATGAGGTTTCATACTTCATTCTCAGCAATTTCACTGAAAATTTAATTATATCTTTATCCAGTTAAGGTCTGGCACTTCATCTACGTAGAAGCCGTATGTCAAAATACCCTGCTGAAAGTTCCCCACAGAAATAGTATGCAAAATGGATTGCTTTCACGTCTGAGTGGCTCTCCTCCTGCCCAGGACGGGGCTATCATGTTTTCCATAACTTGCTCAGTTTATTGTCTGCAGTCAAACAGCACTGCTAGCATTGTTACTGCCAAGTAAACCATGATATTATTATTCTCCTGAGAGTTAATCCACAACTCACTGAAGACAATGGAGAGCCGCCCCTTTGCTGCTACAGGCTGCACATCAGCTCGTTCAGCCACGCTGCTGCTTAAGTACACATTTATGACATGAAAGTCATCACTAACACCAGTCAGAGAGGGCAGACAGACACCCAGCCCCAAGCCCCAAACACAGCTTTGTGCTGGGTCCCCAGCCCACCCATGGATTTCTGTCAGGCACGAAGATTATGAGATCTCTCTCTTTACAGTGCTCATATTTGAATATTTTCAGATCTCACACATCAAGCCAAACCTCTCAACAAACAGAGGGTTATTTGCCAGGGCTGTCTCCAGCCTAGGGCAGCACGATCCAGCCCAGAGAGTGAGGATTCTGCACCCTCCCGGGAATCAAATGGCTCCGGTTGTCCCCAGGGGAGCACCACAGGCAGTTTCCAGCATCACTGGATTATTAATTAAAGCCTTTGTGCAGAGTCACAGGAGAGCAAAAAGAAAACCTTCCAAGTTTTGCTGCTGCTTCTCACTTTTGCTCTGCTAAGAGGCCACACCATCACGTTTTAAGGCAGCAGGGAATAGGCACATTTCCACCCTGAACCCCTTCCTGGCCGTGCCACTCTCTTCAGAGCCACTTTTTTTCTACAGACCATCTTAAAGCAGAGAAACACAAGCTTTCTCCTTCAAATACAAAGACCAGCTGTCCCTCTATCCGAAATACACTTCCTTCTGTATTTTCCTATTATGTAAAAAAGGTGCAAGGAAATATTTAAAAGGCAGCAAGTTGAAGACTTATAAAGGGAAAACTTAATCATCTCACGCAAAGCAAAGTCCATGAGACTTAATTCAGGGCATGGAAAGTTTAGAAAAATTCTTTAGAAGACAGAATATTTGTATCAACAAGAGCATCCAGATTTATAGCAGCAAGAAGAAGAGGGGAACAGTATGCAGAAATGCTTAGAAGGGATATAAATCTGCCTGCTTCAAGAGCAATTTAAGCTCTGAACTTATATATAACAGTTGGAAACTTTCTGTGTCAACACAGTCACTCCCTTCCCTCAGTTGGTTTTAGTTCTCCTTCAAACACCATGCGGCAGAGCTGCCCCTTCTCCCCTCTCTCCCCAAGTCCCTGCAGATGCTCCTACCTGCCCTGCGGACCTGGGGGGCCCCAGCTGCAAGCCCAGTGCTGGCCCAGGACACCCCAGGCTCATACCTGCAGCAGTTTCAGGCTGTGCCCGCCACCAGCACCACAGCAAACAGCACACGCACATTGCACAAGGCTGTGTACCTGCAGATGCAACTTTCCAGAAAATTCAGCAGCACTGCAATGAAAGGATCATTTTCAAAGCTTCAAATCCAGGTGCTTAGAGTTAATTAAGTCCATTATTTGACTTCAAAGGGAAAAAAAAATACATTAAAAAAAATCAAAACGGAAATAATTTTCTTTCCACAGCTAAAGCGCTACAAAATCCATTTTATCTTTACATATCCACATCCTCTTTACAATGCTTTTTGAATGCTGGGCATGAAATCCTATTAATTTATAGGTAGTATTAAAGGCATCTGTATTTAATATTCAAATGGCCAAGTCTTTTTTCCTCCCTTTTTGTATCTTAGCAGAAAGCAAACGCCCCTCTCATTGAATGTGCCTAGTGAAAACACAGCTAAGCAAGGCCAGCACCCATCTTAGCACCTGCCAGGATATTTAAACATCTATGACAATGTTCCTTGAACCCTAAAAACTGACATCATCTCTGCCTTAACCCTCTCCTTTCTTGTGCCATACAGTTAATTAGCCTCTGTTCCACGGACGCCAAGCCACATCCCAGAACCTCCTCCAAGCTCCCAAACCAATAGGTCTGGGTTTCCACATCGCTCTGTGGCTCAGCTGCTCCATACCACGGACCAGCCTTTCCACCCTTCCAGGAAAGCCTGGATCTCCCCCTCTAATTGAGCACCACGGCTGAATTCCCCTTATGGATCCTAAATTCCTGTATTATCCAGTGACTGCATAATTATTAAGAGAAGATAGATGGGAGAAGGAATCCATGAATCTTTCATTTTCCTCAGGAAAATGAAGGAACACTGCAGGCAAACTTTCCACTGGTGTTTTAGTTGCTTCACTGAAAGCAACTGCATGTTTTCTTCAGACAGCTGTTTTGCATGATTCATTGTGAGGCCATTAAAACAACTGTACTCCTGAATTTTAAGACTATTTGTGCTACCAGACATAGCCATTCCCCCTCTTCTCTTTCCTCAACACCGACAGCCCTTTATTTTGCTTGTCTCTCAAAGATGAAAGAAAAAAAGGCACAGGAGAAAAAGCACCCACACTGTCCCATCCATGAATCAGCCTGGCAGAATATAATTCTCAAAAGGCAGGGAGGGGAAGAAAATTCAGCTGCTGGCAAATTTTCAGCAGCCAATATTCCTTAGAAACATATAGATTTGATTAAAAACGTTTGTTTTCTGTCCAAATTCGGTAGGAGAAAATGAATGGCGCTCTTTGTTAGCCATCAATCTTCCCCACTTGTCCACGTGCCAGATGGCACCACACTTCATAGGAGGAGGAACAATAAGCAAAGAGTCAGTTGTGCAGTAAGTTTGCTTATAATCATTTCATCTCAAACAAGCAAAAGGAGAATAAGGACGGAAAGATGTAAAGAAGAATATTAACTCAGCATTCACTCACTTTATTTCTTTTTTCATAACTAAACCCCCACTCTTGACAATGCTGATTAGTGACATCTCTGAAATTTTTATTCCCCCCCAATGGATTTTGCATTTTTAAGAGAGTTTCAAATAGAGCGTGACCAACTTGTTATTAAACAGCAAAACGGAAATATTTGTAACCTGCAAGGGCGGCCTGGCTCCCTTGGCACTGACAAATGCCCCCTCCCCAGCCCCAAGAGCTCCCCTGCTGCACAGCTGACACAGAGAGAGGGCGGGAGAGGAGCTCTGAGCAAGGACAGGAGCCAGAAACTCATCCCAGCCCCACCATTTCCCTTAAAACCAAATCCACTTACAGGTTTGGTTTGTCAAGGCGGCTGTTAAAAACAACCAACCAGCATCTTTCACTTTCTAAGAGAGAACTTCACATGTAAGTCACCGAGCCGCCGAGGAGGAACCCCACGGTGCCATTTCACAGAGTCACACTTCAGAGCAGAGCTACGCCTCGAGATTTGATACTGCTCAACAGCATCTGCTGGTATTGTGCCAATAGCATATGCTGGGAGCAGATATGGATTCCAATGCCAGCAACAATATAGATTTTAAACCCAGTACAGAACAACACAGCAAGGGGAGCAGCAAGGCCTCTCGAGTTCGAAGCGGAGCCTGTATGAACTCCCCCAGCCAAACTCCAACCCAAGATTAACCTGATTAATGGGGAAGCAGTGCCATGGAACAGCTACATCAGAGCAGAGCCTCAGCAGTGCAGAGGGAGTGGGAAATAAGGGGTCTGCCCCAGCACAGGCTGCAGGAGAGCGGGAAGTCGCTGGCTCTCACCACAGGATGCACAACTGCCTGCCTCTGTGTTTGTAGAGCTACAGAGCCCCATCGCTCTCTCCAGCCCTGCTGCGAAATGCCACCAAGGGGATGGTAAAGGAGGTCGGCACACTGAGCTGGGGTTCAGAAACAGCTCAAGGCTCACTGAACCAGCTCTCAAGCGAGCAGAGATGTATTTTGGTTTTGCTCTTTAGGCATCACAAAGATGAGACATGCTGAACCAGGGGCTCTCACATGTTTGCGAAGTGTTGGACATAATGCTCTCTCACTATGAGGATTTCGTTCAGTCACCCACATATTAAAGAAAAAATAAAACAAAATAAAGCCTTGAAAATTTTGTCCCTGGCAGATGAAATAATCCTAGGGGAAACATTATTGCCTCAGTTCTAACAGATCAGATTTAGACAGGGATTCATTCTTTTGGCTCTGCTGTTGACCTACTGCTTGAGCCTATTCATCTCCCCTCTGTACTTCTGTTTGCTCATCTGCAAAATGAGCAAGATACTAATCTCCTGTTCAAAGCATTTTAAAACTGTGGCTGGAATAGCTAAGTGCTGCGGTGTGAAGAATCGCATCACTCACCATCTTTTTTCCAGCTGTTAAGTAGTTAATTGCTCGATCTGAAGGGATCAGATGGCTTCTTCCTCTAACCAGTCCTTTCTAGCAAACTGAGAGCTTGACATATCGCTGAAAACATCTTGCAGAATTAATGATCTAATTTCTCCACCAAATGTATTAATTCCTCATCTGACAGCTGGGTGAGGTACAAAGCCAGGCAGGGAAAGAAGCTCCGGAAAAAAAGGAACGGCTGTAATAGCACACACACCCCCCAAGAAACCCTAAACCAACCCACAGAAACAAACTCACCTGGACACCAAAATGCCAAGAGAAATTACAGCTGCCTAATACATTAAAGATAACGGCAATAGCCCCACGGTTACTGCATTATCCAGCACCAAACAATTTCATGCTCTGCAACTACATCATGGGGGGGAAAAAGTCACAGTGAGCCTTGGCAACATCTTAAGTGGAACAAAGTGAAAACCAGCCTGAGCTACAATACGGGAGCTGTTCCCATTCAAAGTAACTTAATCTTCTAATACGGCTGTGTACTTTAAATGCACAGGAGGAAGGAGCTTTGAGGCATTATCTGCTGCAGGCAGAGGATCTGGGGTAAGCAATACTGCTGCTGCTGCTGCTCAGCTCAGTGCCGAGCACAGGTCCAGCCAGGGCTTGCAACAGCTGGAGAAAGTAAACCACATACTAAGGGTCAGCATTTTGTGCTCTTATACAGGTTAAAATAAATTTTTCTGATTGGTAGCGACCCAAATTTTAGGGGTGCAAACTTTGAGCCAGCTACAAGGCTCACTGCACAGCCACAGCGTGTAGGTGCACTCAGTAAAAACACACATAGACAGCACTGCTGGGTTTAAATGTCTTTTAAATGAAAAAGGCAGAACAGATGCAAGTGACAGAGGGGGATTTTTAGTCTTGCTGAAAACCTTGGTAAGGGAGGCACAGGGAGATTAACCTGAGAAACATCAGGCTGAGAAGTGTATTTAAGTCCCAATCTCACGCACGTAACCAGCCTCTCTCAGTCTATTGAGTCTGAAACTGAGCACTGCTCAACACAGATCGTGAGAGAGATTCAGTTTCCCGAGATACCACCTCAATTTGCTATCCTCACACCAACAAAGCAACAGCATCTCGGGCTTTCACACTAGTTGCTAGCATTACCACAAAGGAGAAACTTTTTTCCTTTTCATACTGATTTAGTTTTTATAAGCTCAGTTTCCATTTCAGTTTCTCTGCAAGATACAAAGTTATCACAGGAGGTCTTGGTAAATTATGCTCCCGTAAGGATAAGGTGAACTTCAGACTTTAAAAAAAAAAGAATCTTAAATCAAGATAAAGCGCTGCGCAGAGCAGAACTGCTGAAGACATTTAGTGTTACAGTGGGACCCCTCCCTCCTCCTGGAGCGTGAAAAGGAAAGTATCAAAGAGTGACAAACAGAGAAGAAAGGGAGCGTGCCTATCAGCCTGTCAATCTGCCAATAAATCCCAGCGCTCTGCTAATGCCTTCAGTTCCCCGACACGTCTCACACTGTTTAAAGACACTGTGATGTGCACTCTGAAGAATTCAAGGAGGTGGAAGCAAAGCCCAAGGCCTCTATGCTTAACTGTTGAGAAAGAAAAGGGAAGAGAAGAAAACCCCCAGCTACAAGGATTTAAGAGACTGCAGTGCTGGAGTGCACCCGCAGCCTCTCCCATTTATCACCTGCCTGTGTAACTTAGAGATTTGCACTTTATGCTGATACCCAGCCTGATGTGAGAATATCTGTGCATGGCACAGGCTGAGAGAGTCAGAGAATCACACCTGCCTGCCCAGTGTTCACCAGCTTGGGAAAAGAGATGTGGTGAAAAAAGCCACCGTTGGACCACAAATTAAAAATTCATTGTTGTTTTTTTTTTCTTGAGTAGAAAAAGTGCATCAGATACCAAAACACTGAGCCCTGGGGGTGAAACTCTGCCTCATCTAGCTGACAGAGCTTGAAGCTGGCTTCAAAAGCAGACAGCTCATCAGAGCAGATTTCCACCAAAGCCCCATTGCAGCATTCCTGCTGTTCCTCTTTATCACCACAACTGGCTCACGGTGCCCAGCGAGGTCGAGACCTTGCTGCCTTTTTTTGTTCCACAAGACTTCTCATACTTCTTCCTAAGGCTGAGCAGCCTGCTCCACAGTGAGCCGGGCACCTGGCTCTGCAGGGTGGATTAATAATCACAATAGCATATTTGTAAGGCAGTCTGAATGAACCGTGTATCCCCAAACTCCCGTCCCTTGCATTTTCCATTTTCAATTTCAAAAATATTTCAGTTCAGTCTTTCACACCATATGTTAAGTACAGCACATGCTATATTTCTTAAGTTCCTTTTCCTTACTTCTAAGAAACTTCAGACATATTTTTGATCTTGAAGTATTTTTTCCCTTTTTTACTGATTTTTAGGTTGTACTTATTTTCAGGAAGTATTAATCTTATTTTTATTTTACTTTACATTTTATTTGATTTTCTTTTTAATCTTTTAACATTTTTTTGAAGCTAGTCATAGACAGCCACCACATACAGCTCAGGCTGTGTAAAACATGGACCATGCTGTGGTTTCTGCCCACTACAGTCAGCACTGCTGGAATGTTCTCCAGGTACAACCCAAGTTTTCCCATGGACAGTCTCCAGAGCAAGAAAAGCCAGGCAGCAATCAAACACCATTACAGCCAGACCCTTTGATATTTGCATGCTGTATCAAAGCCAAAGAACAATTCATTTAAAAATATTCACCATGGGCTATTTTTAAATTAGATTTTAAATTTATAAAGCCACGGTGAGAAATTGAGATTTCTATTTTATGAGGTGTTTTTTTTAATCGTGGAAGCTGGAGAGGCGTGGGGAGAAGAAATTTCTCCATTTTAATAAGGATACAATTGTAACTGCCAGCAATGCATTGCATTTGTCTGATGAGTCTCAGAGCAACCCTTAACCACCCTGCCCTTCCCGACATTGATGGATTGTGTAATTCCAGGAAGGAAAATATAATTATGGAGACAGATGAACACACACCCAAGAAACAGCATAAAAAGGTATTACATAGCCATAAAAAGCAATATTTCATATATAACATTATTAAAACTAAGGAAATGTTATCTAAGAAAGTGTTATCTGCATAAAGACTCTTTGCCTATTTAAACTCAAAAGGAATAGATGGAATTTTGTTCCATATATGGTCTACCCAGAATTTATTTATACAGTCATTTTAGAGTAGCATTTTAAGATACCTGTATCATTATGCAGACACACTATATGAACTTCAAAAAAAGAATACATAGCAAAGCTGTCAGAATTTCTCTCTCCTCCCCAGCCAACCTCAGAACACCTTTGGCATTACCTCTCTGAATAGCTGATCAGGCTCGAATTTCCATGAGGGCAGACAATGTCTTGGGAAAGCAGGAAATCCCAGGGGAGGACAGCTCAGGCTGCAGACGCTTCCCAAAGGTAATTCCTGAACTGATTTCTAAGTGATGGCACACATTCCTTGGCAAGGCAGAGCACAAATATTTCTTGCATGCATGAACTGCTGGGAGCCACCACCAGCCTGCTGCTGCTCACTGTGACCTATTCAGTTTGCCAACCTTTCATCCCAGACTGTGAGCACTTTAAAACAGACAGTATTTGTTGCTCTTTTCCATTCCTTAACACAATGGGACTAATCCTTGTTCAACATTTAAGGGTGCTTCCAACGGGAATAATCTCCTTCTCAAAGCACAGTTGATTTCTACCCTAGCACTGGAGTTGTTCACTGTGAGTAGAAACCAAATTTCCATTTTCTTACTAATGAATTGGTCTATAAAGTTGAATTAAAAAGAGCATTTTGCTGTCTACATTTTTAATAGCCTTTAATAACTTACAGGGTAAAAGACCACTGAAGAAGGAAAAAAAACCCTTTAAATACAAAGACCCAAGCAACAAACCAAGCAACATGCACATGTATCTTATGTACACAACCTCCCCCTGCAAATCGCTTAAGAAAAATGGTTTCTAGACAGATGGTGTTTTCCCTGTCTTGACTCCAGTTCAAACCTCCTTTTTGGAGAGACCAAGTTTTCCACTGAACTGCACATTGTACACCAACAAAGAATAAATAGGCTAAATATAGCTTGCAGCCAAATTGCTGCAGTCTTGCAACGCAGCATATTCCGGAGTCCTTTGAGGACAGCCAGCATGCTGGCAATGCAGCCTGAACTATGTTTAGGTCCTCCACTTTATAAATCATTACCTCCACATCAGTCAGTGCCATCCCCTGCAGAGCCCTCATGAAACACACTGCTCTCAGAAGCAGAAGCACTGGGATATGGAGCCATCCCTCCCGGAGCTGCTGACTCTTTTGTTACGTTCTCCCAGTCAGCAGTGACTGAAATTTGTTATCCCACCACTGCTCTTGAGGGAGTTGCGTGGAGTGGTGGTAGGGCTCTGCGCCATCAGGGGATGCCCATCCTCTCTAGAGCACCCAGCCCAGTGATGCTGACGGTGGGGAAGGCAGCTGCTGCTGCTCACACCTCTCAGAGCATCTCAGAAGGGACAGCTGAGGCTGTCAGACACCAAGGATCAGCACCGCTGCTAAGAATGGAACAAAAATCCCCAAACCCCCACTACACACATTCAGAATCATTGTTCAGGGAAATGCTGAGAGTCCATGCGCTTTTTGTGATGCCCCCCAAGAGGTGTGCATTTCCTTCCTCTCCCCTTAGGAAGCACTGCTGAATTTGTGGTTCTCCAACCTTGTCTGTCTTTTAAGCTTGTGGCAGCTTGTCTCAAGCACAGGTCACATTACACCACGCAAAACACAGCACTTCTGCTCCACAACAGCAAACTGTGACATTCAGAGGTTCGGACCCCTCCTGCTCCTCTCGGGACCAAGGGTCATTGTTGTTTGCTGCTCTTTTTCTGGAAGCAATTTGTTACCTGACCCACTGGGAGCCACCTGACCCCAGGTGAGCTGCTGCCCATCTACACATTTATTTATTTCGGTTTTATTTGGGCAGGCGAGCTCCCTGTGGCGGTGGAAACGCAGGAAATGCTTATTGTTTTACATGTTTACAAACAGCCCCTTCAGAGCTCCCTTCCCTCTCTGTCCCCTGAGGTAATATGTATTGTAATAAATTCATAATTCGCATTAGGATGATTTAAACAGCTTTGGAGTGGCATGTTTTAGTGCCTTGATTCAATTGTCTGCCTCTCACACTGACAGCCCCGCTCGCCGCTGCTCCTGCCTGCAAATGGGGATAAACAAGCAGGGGAGTCACACCTTCCAGGAGAGGAATTAGGAATAACCTCCTGCAAGCCCTTCACCAAGGAGATGGGATAAACACTGCTGCCTCACCCCAAGCACACTGGGGCTATAGAGCTTTCTGTCTGGGGGTGTTGTTGGGCAGTGATATCAAGGAGCAGCTTTTCATCACATTTATAAAAAATTCCTACCATCCAGGCAAAAAATCCTAGCAGGTTTATTGCCACCAAGCCTCCTTCAATTCATACACCATCTTGCAAGATGTTTGTAAAGGAAGGAAGGCTGGGCTGCCACAAGGGAGAAGGAGATAAAGCTCTTTGTCAGAAGGAAATGCCCAGGAGTCCCTCTCTTTGTTTAAGGATCTTGAGCAATGAAAATCCACTGACAAAACACCAGCACTTCTGCTGCTGTCACAACACAAGGAAATTGTCCTACAATGAGACAGCAAAAGTTGGCTTTTAAATATTATAACCATTGTCTCAAAGGTAAACAGCTGTGTGTAAATCCATAATGGATCTTGGATAACTGCTTAGTGTTCTCACCTTGTACCAACCCCAAACCACTCTAAGTACTCACCTGCTGTTAGTCACTGCCTGCTTTCCCTACAGATGCAAGAATATGCAGATAAACAACAAAAAGAATAAAATCAATGTCACAGCTTTGCTTTGATGTTTTTAAAACTGCAAAACTCAGTACACATCCTTTCTATATTCATGTTGCAACTTTTGTAAGCCATGCTGGTGGAAGTATCAAAGCATCAGCAATTACACTTGTGACAAGAAAACCATATAAAAGGGTCACACTGAGATTAAAGCGTATTTTGCTATTACAATCTGGATATTTTTTGTTGTTGTTGTTTTTAATTAGGTGCATTCTAGTAAAGATTAAAAAAAAAAGTTTTCCTAGCACCTACCACAGAAGATGCTGCAAAGATCTGTTCCACATGGTTAGACCTGACCTTGGAAGTCTCTTTCCACCTAAACCATGGTGTGATACTATGATACCCTACTTGAAGACACTACGTCAACTATGGGGATCACTGATACTTGGGGTTAGAAGTGCTTTTTTTCCTATTATCAGCCAAAGGAATCCACTGCACCCTCATGAACACGAGGGACTGTCCCATGCTGAACCCAGCCTCAAGTGCTGCTTGACAAAACAGAGGTTCATGTGGCAGCAGCTCACCCTGCAATTACCATCCCTGGCTTTTCTATCACCTGCACATGTCTCAGGAGGCCTGTTCTTGCCTTTCTTTTTCATTCACTTTCTTTTTGGCACACAGGACACACATGTCCAAGCTGCAATCTCCCTGCCTAGTGGTATTTGCTGTCTTTCCCATATCCCAGAGGATTAACCATCTCTGATCAATTATCACCAGCACCTTTTTCTGTCTTTGCCTCTATCGTAATTCCTCAGTTTGATTCTGTTTCCAGGCTCTAATCCCAGCATCTGATGCTATTATGTTTTACTTTATTTCTGTTACACTTCTGCTCTACTCCAGATCACACTGTAATTTTAAACAGCAATAGCAACAAAATTACTTATTGTACTGCAACCAGTCAACTACACAAAGATAAAACTAATCATTTAATAAGTCATCCTAGGGATTTTTTTCCATTTGTAGCAAAGGGCAGTAATACAGGAGATCTCCAATTAATCAAGGCCTAAGACATTTTCATCTTTGCCCCTCTCCTTTCGACCACGGAAGTGCTGTTTTCTGCTCTCTCACATATTGCTTAATACTTATTCTAAATCCAGCTATTTTCATTTTAATTACAGAATTCCTCTTTTCTCTGTTAGGACTCTCAGAGAGTTGACGCACGTCATACTTGAAAACATCAAGATGGGACACCCTTGGATTCCATTAATGCTGAATAAAACACGGCCTCAAATTTTTTTGCCTCCCCCTGGTTCCAGAGTCGAGCCTGGTAAACACAAGTGACTGCTCTGCCAGGGAAGCCACGCACAGAAGTCTTTAGAACAGTGACAAACTTCATCCCTGCATCTCAGAAAATGCAAGAGCTTAATTAGGGTAGATACTGTATCTTAGCAGAATCCTCCAAACCTCACAGCAGGCTGTCAAACTATATTAGTACAGATCTGTCTCATAATTCATTTGGGATGCACTCCTCAAAAATTCAAACCTCAGAACATATGTACCCATTGAGATAGGGCATAAAAAAAATCGACAGAAAAGTCAACAACAGTTTATAAAGAAGGATTATGGATGCAAAGAGATTTGCATCTGATATATAACCAAATCCCAGTGATCTGGATTAAGGCTGGAAAGCCTCCTTTAGATACCCAGAAAGTCAGAGGGAAAAAAAAGAACAATTAAAAATTCTACAGGGGCGTAATTTAGCTCTAATGCAAAGCACAGTTTCATTATTCCAAAATGAAATTCAGTGGACATAATGCCTCCCACAGTTTGAAGAAAGGTGCCTGGAAATGCCAGGAAATGAGAATCAGTTTATGCAAAGAAAATTAAGGAGATTATATGAGGTTGGGGAAAAAGGATCGGCCACAGAGCCCTTTCTCCTTCCACCTTCTGGCATCTTTCATTCCCAGAAAGCCGAGCCACAGCAGAGCAGAGGGTGGGCAAGAAATGGCCATAAATCATTCACACTGGAACACTCCCCTACAAATTTCAGCTTTTCTCCAAAGCTGCATTTTAGCCAATTTCTGCACTAATAATTCAGTTCTGGTCAAAGGCATGGGGTGCCCAGCAGAAGGAGGGCCAGGATCCACAACCCCGGAGCCCGTGGCTGGCAGCAGTGCCCAACCTGAGCTGAGCTCTGCTAGGGAAACACCTCAGCTCCTACAGCAAAGGGATGTTTTAATTAACACAGTGTCACGCAATAGAGAAAAGGCATATTTCGACCTGGATTAGCATATGCTTCACTTAACAATTATCACCACACTCACAAAGAGCCTGACAGCTCAAGCATACACTGAGCTGGGTCTAAACAAGTTTCTGACATCAGCAAAAAAGGTATGACTTAAGAAAAAGATTGTCTTTAGCTGACTTTAGTGCCTTTTAAAATCACACTGCTGTTCCCACATCCTGTAGAGAAGAGCTTTTCTATCCAACTCTTGTGGTGCAGACCAAGGCAAACCCTGCCTTCCCTTTAACAACTGTGTGTGCTCTGTGACAACTGGAGCTTTTTGTTTCCTAAGCAGAATAAAACTAGTTCCATCTGCACTGTAATGAAGAAAAGACTGCAGAGCTGGAATCCAAGGATGTCAATTGAGACTTTTTAAAGATACAAGGTCCTTCAAGCTCCTGCAACCTCTCCAGTGCCTGAGGAGGGGTGAGCTGCACAGGGCAGCAGAAGCAAACCTGAGCACCCTGAGCTCCAAATGCTCCCCTCGGTCTGACCTAGTACTTGGCTACCAAACAATTCACGAGCACACACTGAACTTACAGAAAGGAAATACACTTATTTTCTGCTTGGCCAAATAGTGAATTAGAGAAGAAGTTGGAATGACAGCAACCAGTGCTGTTCTTAATCACTGACGGTAAAAGGTAGCTAAGTAAGCATCTTAAAGCAGGAAATTCCCAATTCCTTGCAAAAGAGGGGAAAAAAAAAAAAGAATCAATCAGCAGCTGTCATGATATCCCATTGTTCAGCGCTGTTAGCATTAGGAAACAGTCACAGGGGATTAAGGCAGCAGAGAACGTGTAGTAGTTCCTGACTGCTAAGCAAATGCAGGCTGCCTGGTAACACATGGCACAGGGCTGTGATTAATCATTACGATGCGACAGAAGGCGAACCACTGCGAGATAATGTCAGTAGCTGAACTGTGCCCTGCCTCTAATGACAAGTTGCTTATCCTAACATGCTCCACATTTGTATGACTAAGAAAGCATCCCCAGCTTGCTCAGTGCCTTCTGACCCACGGCCAAAGACTGGAGGATGCAACCAGAGTGAGGGGGCAGGTAAAACACTCAGGGCTCAATCCTTGCAGGTCTAAAAGCACCTTTGATGGGACCCTGTGTGGAGTGTTTCTCCAGGAAACCACTGAAAACCGTTGCCTATCACACCACTAAAGGGGTTTCCCTGGATTTACAGCAACAATATTTTTCTAGCTACACTGCAATTGATGGCAGCCTGTGGTGGAAGCAAAGGTGGTATTTTTTATTTCTACTTTATATCAAGAAGGAACCTAACTTCAGAACTTCCAGGAACCAACATCCACAAAATACCTTGCAAAACAACTTTCCCTGATACTCACTGAAACTAAAATTCAAGTCATCTGTGAAAACTGTGCAGGTGGTTTGCTCTATTCTCAGAATTGATTGGTTTTTGTTGTTTTGTTTGGGTCTTAAGCACGTGAAACAAGAAAAATTCAAAAGCTCTGCACCATCAGCAATGGAAGGAAGGAAAACCTACTGCATCCTTCATTCTGCCCACTGCCATGGGCCATTAGTGAAGTTCTACTCTGCATTAAACATCATTTCTTGGGAACAATTATTTATTGAGGGTACGGACAATAGCATTGATTGTTACAAGTTTGATTGATTAAACAGACAAATTGGCATAGTTTCTCCCTCCCTGCCTGCCATATGTTTCTTCTTAAACATCTGGCAAAGTCTTTGTTTTTCCTTGAGTAACCGAACAGGTGTTGAACCAAATCCTTAATGCTTCAGTTTTCCCCTTCTAAGCAGATGGGTGGAAGAGACACAAGAATATTGCATTTCCAACATCTCTCCTTCCTTCTCCTCTGTGGTGGCCTCACTAACAGCCTGAGTTTAAAAATAGCAGAGAGAATTTCAGATTCATCATTAAAGTGTTCTTTTGATGTGGAGAAGACTCTCTACATCGAGACAAGGAAGTCAGACCTCACTCCATTGATGCATTTTCCCCTGTTCCTTTTCACAGCACAAAGGATACAAAAAACCCCCCACTTTTATACCAGCCCTTCATATTGCTGTCATTAAAAATGTTTAACATTCTGCCTCCCATCTGAAGGGGGTTATTTGTACCTTGTTCTTGGGTCTCTACAAGGCACATTCTCCTCTCCTCTGCTGCTGGAAGTCACTGAGTGCCACAGTCAAGCTCTCGCTTGAAGTCCTACCTTGGGCACTGCACCAAATTTGTAATTCAAGCTGAAAGCACAGAAACACAGGTGCCTAACAATGGAGAGGGCACTCTGTATTTTGAAAAAATGCAGCACCACTTTAGCTAATTAGGTCTTATCTGTTTAAAGCTACAGGATAGTTTGATAACAATTAGGAAGGACTCCCAACAGGCTGCTGGGATCAAAGGCCTTTTCTGCTACGACGTTTAACAAGGAAATTAACACTTTTGCCAAGTAATTTGCACATGCTGCCAAAGTTGTTTTAACGTGCTGTAATATTTTAGTTTTAAATATGTACCTGCAGAGACGTTGCTTTAATTCAAGTGTTCTGTGTGCCAGCTATGGGTTCCCTACCACACCACCAGCTCCCATTTACTGCTGGAGGGGAGCTTTTACCAACAGGATAACTGAAGTGCTTGCTTCTAGTCACTTCAAGAGAGAAAAAAACAGGAAACAAAAAAAAGAGTTTGGAGGCAAAAATTCCCTCACCATTTTCTTATTCATGGAAACGAAATATTTCCAAAAGACTACCTGTGGGATCTCAACCCTTAATGTCATTAGAATTAATGAGAACAGTGATGCCAAGATGCCACGCATGCTTGGAAAATTCCAACTGGACTCTTCTGATGGGTTTTTAATATTTGAGACTGGGGAGCAATCGCAACTCCAGAGAGCTGTAATGATGAATGGCTGAGGGACAGTGAATATAATGAGAGAAAACACAAATTGAACAGCTGTATTTCATAAAGAAACAATAAAACCATGCATAGCAGTTTTTCTTTTTTAATTCAGTGCAATGTTTAAAGAGACAGTCTGATACCCACTAAATTATGCTCACACATCCTCTGCTAATGATGACTGTTTAATAAGATCAAGCTTCCAGCAGAGTAGGGTCCTTGTCTCCTGGTTCCCTGGAATGCAGGGCAGGGCTGAGCACCAGCACTCCCAGTTGGGCCCAGGTGTTCCTTTATTTGCATCACGCAGCACCCTAACAGAGCCATCCTGCTGTACCCTGAACCACAAGCAAGCCACAGCCACTGCCCTTTGTGCTGCTGAACAAACTGCAGGATCCAGCCCTGAGGGAGGCCTTTCCCCAGCTGCTGCTGTGCAGAGATGATTCATTCACTCAGCATTACTCAGCTCAGGTTAGCAGCCAAGAAGGCAGAGTTTGAGTGCACCAACTCGAAGCTGAAATTACATTTCTTATAGTAAATCAAGAACAGACCAAACTAAGAGAGACAACAGGACTGTGGCGAAAGCCAAGCAGTGAAATTGGGAGGATGGGGGACAGGCTGACACTGCGGTACTTCAGTGTCCTTCCATAAGGAGAGCAGCGATGGCTTCCGTTGGGTGATGATGGCCAAGGCTGAACACAACAACGGCCTCCAACCTTCACCATCACCTCACCCACACCTCCAGCATCACCCAGCCAGCTTCTGCACAGAGACCCGGCAGTCTGGACACAAAGGTTTCAGCTACGCATTGATCCGAATTACACACTGGTCCTATTTCATTGAAACATTCCATCAGTGACCCGGTGGCACCAACAGCCCTGAGTCGGCAGCTCAGTGAGCAGGAGGGCAAAATCTACAGCACATCAATTTAAAGAGGGAAGATGAAGTGCCATCCTTGGATCTGGAGGCAAAGGGAAAACTGTTTTTAAATCTGGAACCACTAAATACAGACTCTTACCATGCAAATGTACCACTTCCGCAGACTAGACATTGGCAAAAAGCACTTTATTTTTACTAGCACTTCTTCTGTTCTCTTTAGTAACTCAGCCACATCAATCAGTGACCCACTGCAGCACTGAGCAAAAATACCCAGGTCACAGCAAGATGCCTGTGAGTCAGTGAGACACTCCCTGTGTCAGAGCCCCGGGCACGCTGGTTGGAGCTGCAGAGGTACAACCAGCACAGAACCATATCCTGCCCTGCAGCAAACCCCACCACACTGCCGCAGCCCCTGCTGCCGGCAACCTGCTCACAAAGCCACCTCAATCCTTCAAAGAAAGCTTCAAGTTCTCCGCTGCTTTTAATTAGAGCTCATAAAGAGCACCAGGTTCTCCAGTTTTTAATCACATAAGCTTTGTGAATTTATTAGCACAGCAGCAGACAGCATGAGAAAAGGAATTAAGAGCATTCGCAATCCTTTTGCTACTTCTGTTCAAATGTTGATTGTTACATGCCGAGAGACATGCAGGGCTCAGCATCACAATGGTACAGGAGCCACTGTGCTCTCAAATCAAAGGCTAAAGGCTTAAATCAAAATCAGAGTGTTGGGTGCTATAAAAAGGTTGGGGAACAAAAAATAGCTTCTGACAAGTTCTAAGCAGCCACGGACAGCAAAGAATAAGGAGACATCAGTAGCTGTCATGTATTCCTCATTTAACCTCAGGCAAATTGTTTACTTTTTGCCTCAATTTCCTATCTCTAAAACCTAACATCTGATAATACTGACTGCAGTCAGAGCTCCCAAGCTCCAAGCCTTAGCCGGTACGCTCCATTTCTAAAAATGAAAAATGTTTCTGTCAAGTAGCTACTCATATTATTGGATACAAAAGTATCTGCTGATTAGTCAGGGTAACTCTTGAACTGCAAACCAGTGTTTCATTAGAATTTTCTCCCTTAAGTTAATTATTAAACTGGACACACTAACCAAAAGTAATATCTTATTTCAGAAGCAACATTTAATATTGCATATGAAGCGCGGGTACCCCCAATCCTTAACTACAGCAGCATCTCTGACAAAACGGGTGCACATCAATCTGCTGTTATACTGGAAAAGCTGCATTCTAGATTTGGCTCAATACACACATCAGGAGACACAGACTCAAATCACCAGAAACCTCACTCTTCAGATGGCTTGTTGGATTTCTGAGACTGAAGAGCTTTTTCTGGCTCATACATGTAGTAAGTGAAGTATAGCCAGGAAATAACTCACTTCTGAGGACAGGTCTTTTTTTAACTCAAGCCAAAGAAGGTCTGAAGCCTTATTTCAGATGACAAGCAATTAAAAACCAAACCCCTTCCCCAATAGTTGCAAGAAACCAACCCCAGAGCACAGTAACTGGAGCCAGTCTTGCAAGATACTTTCTGAAAGGTGGAAATTTGGCTCTGTTCCCAATCTAAATTTTTCCCCACATGCTCACATGAAAACTGCAAGCACAGTGAGACAAGTGCCCCTCACCTTTGCAGAAAAAGGTTGTCTCCAACCCCTTGTACAGAGACTCTTAATTTAGCAAATTCACTCTGCTTCAGTTTTTCTCACTTCCCTCAGACAGTTCCCCACCAGTTTCTATGTTATAGAAAACATCTCCTGCAGCTCTTCAAAATTAAGGATGTTGTGCAGGTGTTAATTACTAGCATGGATGGCCAACATGGGTCTAGATAACCTCACCACAGGGCAGACACACACAGGTCACCTGCTGCAGTGGTCACAGGCACTCCAGAGCAAAGATTAGAGTCGGTCAGAATAGGGCAAAGGTTGTCCAAAGTCAATTTGATTGACATTCTCCTTAAAAACTCTGGCTTAATACCGATGTTGAAAGTAGCCTGGATTAACACACCAGAACTGTTCAGTCAGATACTGATTGAACTTACCAAAAAAGTCACCAGAAACATTAGCTGAGAGTAAGAAGATAAACTTCTGGGAAATAAATTTATTTTCTCAGACGGCTCAATTCTATTTCTAACTAAAATAATTCACAGGGTAAGGAACACTCAGGTGCAGCCAAGTCTCACTGACTTCCCAAAGCTACTGGTGGAGATTGAGGAATCAGATTCAGCAGCAGGACCTAGGAGCACAAGATTGTGAACCTCACTTTCCACTGACCAGGAAAGGGAGAAAGCCGCACAGAAAACAGAGTTCAAGAACAAAAAGGCAATGGGGGGATCCTTCTCCCCCTGCTGAGCACCTCTTCTTTCCTGGCTAACCACAGCCATGAGCATCCCAAACAGCTCAAACCCTTCCCTGTTGCACTGCCGCACCATTTGAGACAAGCGCCCTGTTACTGCTCCAAGAAATAAAAGGAAGTTTTGTGAGTATGTGGTGGCAGGCAATGCAGTAAAGTGAAAAGCTGTTGTTGTGAGCCCTGGTGGACCCCTCAGCCTTCCCATTTGTGCCAGAAAAAGTAAGAGTTTAGACAGGCAGGCTAGGCATGGTCATTAATCACCATCACCAGGAGAGCAGGTCCTACACCAGAGGAACGACGACCAGTGAGGCAGAAGGGGAATTTCACTTGGAAAGAAAGGGACTACCCAGACCACAAAAGGTAAGCAAAGATGTACAAGGCAGCAGGAGTAATTGAAATACAAGTGACATGTGAAAAGGAAAGCTCGGAATACGAAGCCCAAAGGAAAGTATTAAAAGCACATTTTGAGCAGGCAAGACTACAGAACTTTCTTAAGGACTGCATACCTTGTTTTCTGCTCAATACAAAAACACACAGTGCATCCCCACGTTTGATCTGTGCAGTATTACTTTAAAACTGCTCCCACCAGTTAATTCTACAGCCAAAATCTCACCAGCCAAGTCTAATCCTTTTAAATGGTGGGGGATTTCTGCTGATCTTCTATATCTAGGGATCAAACCAGCAATGCAGAAACAGGAAGGGGAAAAAAAAAAAGAGTTTAGTTTGATTTAGCACTGGGATATTTTGTATTGAGCAATGAAGTAAATGTGACATAGCTTTAAAATAAAATCCATAATGCTCTTCACCGCAAGCATCTTGGGAAGCCTCCTCCAAGCGTTAATAGGAGCAAAAGGATCTTATTTTACATACCTTTTCCTTTATGTTTTCCCAGCTTGGGCTTACATGAGCTTAGGAAATCCCTGGTAGAGACTTGAATAAAAGGTCTCATTTTCACACCATTTTCCACCTAGAAATGGTGCTAGAACATAAACCCATTCCGTTTCTACTTACAGATCTGAACAACACAGAAAGGGAAGCTCTGATATAAAGCACACAATGCTGCCTGCCCAGGACTGAGGCAGGCTGCAAAGGGGCAGGTTCTAGCATTGGCACTGGGAGTTTCATTGTGGATATTTTAGCTCCAGATGCAGTAGAAACAACCCCAAGGCTCCCCTCTTAAAACATTTCCAGATCTGTCAGTAACTTCTAGAGTGACTGGGCTTTTTTTTTTTTCCATGGATCTCCTGTGCACTGAAATGTCAAAATCGAAAATAATTGAGACCACATGAAATAAGTAGGATTTAATAACAACTGTCAAGAGAACAAAATTAATAGTCTTCCATTTCCACATTTCTATAACGAAAACTTTAATTTCTGGAAGAGCAGAGCCTCCCTGGTGTATTTGATCTGCTTCATTAGTTGCCAGTTTGGAATCGATGCGATTAGCCCATGGCAGGTTCTGTTATTTAAAGATGTGAAACAACACAGCAGCCAATGGTCCTCACAGGGTTACAAGAACTCCAAGATCCCAGGCACAGGAAAACACACATGAAACTGCAACTCGACACACTTGTCTCGTGGGACATTCGGGTATTGCTCATGACGCAAGCCTGGCTGCGGCTGGACTTTGCCCACTGACAGTTCAAAAGCCGACTGCCAAGTCACTAGTGAGATTTACTGACACTGCAAACTGGCCTGAAGTCTGATTTAGAAACACTGCTCAGCAAGTCTTTTAAGTAATTACACAAACAACACCATAGACTCAACCTAAAATTCAGCTCCACAGTCCAAACAAGTTTTTTTTTTTAAATGATATAGTTCCAAGACTATGAGGACTTTGATGCAATTCAGCTGTGGGGGACAGCATGCCAACAAAGCACATCTGTCACTGATAAAAATAACAAAATGGAGCCTGGGTAAGGCCTACCTGTACTACTGCATCAACTTCCACTCATTCTTACCAAGTCAGACTATTAACAGCACCATCAATGCAACAATAAACTAAATACTTTTAATAGCTGTACTAGAAAGTTTACCAAACAAACAACAAACTGTGCTAGGGCAGCTACACCAGAGCAGCAGAAAAAAGCCTTAGAAAACACATATTGCTGTGCTATTCACTCTCGTGTTTCTTGCAACTAACACAGCTTCATTCATTACCAAAGTCATCCTCCTGATGATTTGGGAAGCTCCCTCTCCCCATCTGAGGGAACAGCACAGCTATGAAGACTGCAAAAACACAGCGGAGCAAGGCATGGGAGGGGACAGCGATGGGCTGAGCGAAGTCAAAGCTCTGAGCCATGGAGCCATCGGGGAGCTGCAGCAGCCAAAATCACACCTCTGAGATCCGGCAGAAATAGGAACACTGAGGATGTTATTCAGAAGCAGTGAACTTTCATGCACTTTACTGTGGTTGGAGTCAGGAGAGCTTGACACGTCCAACCTTGGGAAAAAAGGCCACGTTCCTCACCTCTCCCCTCTAACCGCCGCTGTGGGAACTGGGAGCGACACAAGGGAAACAGGGATGTGCCTTCAGAGGCTGGGAATGGCACATTGCAACATGAAGTCTTTCCCTTCACTCAGCTCACACTGCAGACTGTCACACATAACATAACACCACCTGAATTTGAAATCAATTTCTCATCTGCAGCTCTCCTCTGACATTTCAAATTCTTATTTTTTCATCATGTGAAAAAGGCCAGTAATTGCACAAGGGAAACTCCTGAGCCGTGGCCACGGCAGGGAAATCAATTAAAATGTTCTAGTTTCATTTGGGGGAAAAGGGTCATTCTGCTTTAACCACCTTAGCACAGGAGTGAACGCAGAAACCAAAGTAAACCCAGCAGGACAGACCACTGCCATTAGGATGTGCTGACAGCACAATGCAGCTGCCATCCAAAGCACTCATAACTGAAATTTCTTTTCTTGTAAAGAGGTTTGGTAGCACGCAAATCAACAAAACATCACTTTCTACATCCATAAATTTTTTTTCATCTCTCAGCCAAGTTCTCAAGTTCCCCCATCAGACTGATTCATATACAGTAAACCTAAACAGACTGAGAATCATGCCTGGCAATTTCACTTCCTTCTCAGTTTCTATCCCTTATGATAGTCTTACTTCACTAGAAATACCACGTCTCTCAGGCATGCTTCCACCAATTTAGCTGCTTCCCCATGAACTGCAGGCAAAGAAGCACATTCACCCCCACCTGAAAGCAGAAATATGCTGCAAGAGTTGCTGGTAGTGGGGTTTTGTTTGGTTTACATGCACACATATGCAACCAGGCCACAAACAAGAGATAGGATTTGAACCCCTGGGAAGCCTTTCACATGGATTTAGAAAACTACACACTGAGGACCTGAAGCACAACTCCTGCAGTCTGGGGTTAATCATCTTTCATTCCTTTCTGTCCATCACCTTTCTTGTGCAGACCCTTGGGACACAGCTCTTGGGGCAGTGGAGTAAAACAGGACCCGGTGCTAACCTCACTGGGATCTCCCACAGCAACTAAATACTCCAGTATTTATTTATCCACTTAAATGTACGTTTTGAGCCAGCATCTGCTTTAAGAGATATACACATATGTAAGGCAGCAGCAGGAAATTAGGTCTTCTGGGAGATCATTATCTCTCGGTGCTGGCAGAGAGAGGATCCCTTTGAGAAAAGCAGCAGATCCTACAGCACTATACCAAGCACTGATGATGCTGGTGATGCACCTACAGGAGGGGTCTCATTCCAGGGGTAAGTAATGCCTGCTGCCCCCAGTCACACGCAAACACCTCCTCCTCCCCAGGCTGCAAACCCAGGACTCATCCGTAAGGAAGCAGCTCCCTTCTCTCCCACTGCTTTGGATACAGGAACTGACTCATCCATAGGGGGATTTTCTCCCCCCTTTTTCCTCATTCCAATGCAGATATGAAAAATAATAGTCTTCATTTCAATATTTAATCATATGCTTCATTTAATAATGAGTCCAAGAATAATTTAATCCTAGCTATCAACATAAAAGAGATATTGTTCTTTTTGCTTGATTATGTACTAAAATACCCCCCCTCCCCCCACTCTCCAGCTTCTCACAGGCCAAAGTTTTGCTTGTTCTAACTTACATTATAAACACAAATTACTTTATGGAGTTGATTACTCACACAACACCTTGACCTGCATTTGGAAAGGGACACAGGATGCCTCTCCTAGCAATTTCACCTGCCTAATTACACATGCTGCCATCTCCCTTGAATGAACCAACTCGCTTATGAAACAGAGAGGGAGCTGACATTTCATGGCACATCGCCTCGTGCCTCAGTGAAGAAAAACACATCACGTGCCACGGATTTCTGGAAGCATCACCACTCCCTTATGGTACATGATCTCTTGCCAGGAATAAGTAGGACAGAGTCCAGCACTGGAATCACATAACATTTGGCTCGCACATCATTTTTCTGTTACTGTGCATTATTATACCAAACGCACTGTTCAGGTACTGGCCACTCTGGAAACATCTCACTAGCTATGAAAAACCTGGACTTAAGTAGGAGGTGATTAATAATCTGGAATGCCTTGCTTAGATACCCCGTGAAAACTTGAAAAGAGTCCAAACCTCTGAAGAGAGCAAGTGCTTTCACATATTACCTTTATGTGATTTAAATGATGCCCCAAAACATGCTCTTTTGAGGCCAAATGGTGACTGTTCTGTATATGTTTGTTAATGCTTTAGGAATGATCTCCAAACATTTTGAGCATCTAGAAAGTGCAATAGTGAAAATACTGTTATTTTGCATTAAATATTTTAACAAAAAATTACTTCTATCCTGGCAATATTCATGCAATTAAACTCTCAGCTTTGTTTTTCTCTAAAGACCTTTAACTTCAGCTCCTCCATCTTTTTCCATTTAAAACATTTCTGCTCAGTATTACATGTGTGCACTCCCACTCTTAAATCCTTCTTCCTCCTGTTTCTCATTGTGCATACTTCCTTTGGAAATATTAAGTAGGATTTATCACTTATTTCTGGAAAAAGAAAGTGTTTAAAATTTGAATACAAGTCCTTCAGAGATAAAGCATCCCAGGTTAAATTTAATGATGTCCAGGGGAATACTATGCAAGTGATGAGCTGCCTGCTAATATGTCAGTGCTTTAGGGAAGAAAAATATCAATTAAATTTCATAGCATGCAACTACATATTGACCTTGAAAGCTATCTGCAACTTAGTTTAAACTTGAAAATTCAAAGTCTAAGTCAGAACTTCCATCCTAATTGGTTTTAACATCACTGAAGAAAGGCACAATTCTGTAGAGACTACAGAAATACTAAGAGAATCAACCTGGCAAAAAGAATTCCCCCAAATCCTATTAAGTGTTTAACCATGACACTTGTGCATGCATCTGGTCTCCCCCCACCAATCTTGCATTTTAGCAATTGCTTCAAGAGGTATTGATGGTTCTTTTCTCTTTCAGCCTTCTGATAATGCTAAAATAACCCAACAGTCATGACTGCCCACATCTGCCAGCTCCACAGCAGCATCACACCAGTGCCTGAGTGAGAATTTCTGTGACTGAGCAGTTTATTACCAAGAGAACAACACTCCAGCGGCATGGAGACAGCACACGGACAGCAAGGGCCACACAGGAGAAAGTAATCTGCTATTACCAACTGCTTCACCACTCAAAGGAAACCCAAATGAGAAATCTCTCGCCTCCAACCAGAGTTCATTTTAAAGCCCCTCTCACAGCAGGGTCTTTTTCTAAGCAAGCTCAAATTCACCCTGTGCCACATATTCCACTGCAATTCTAATGGCAGTGGGTTCTTTGGTGGGGGGGGGGGTTCAATTATTACTTTTATCTGCATTAATCTAACTTCTCAGTCTGAGATTTCACCATCAGGAAGAAATGACAGCAGAATATACCTATCTTTCCCACTACAGAGTTCAAGCAAAGAAAAAAAATCCCACGTACTTATTCAGAATAAATATAGCTAATTTCATCAAATATGTGTAAGCTGCACTTCCAATCCACCAAACACAAAACTGAAATGGAAGTAATTTTATATTTACTGAATAGGTCTAGAAAAGCCTGGCTCCTTCCAGCTACAATCCAACTTGCCTTCTGTAGAAGTTTCCAGACCATAGGCAACAACAGCAGGATGTAATGCATGTGTTGTTAGAGGACAGCCAAGCATGTCTTCTCACTGAAATTCTTCTGGACTGTGTATCAGTAACAAAAGATGTTGAAATTCCCCCAGCATTCCTTGGAAGTTGAATTAAAATTTGTGATGCCTGAGCTGATGAAAAGGCACCACATTAAAACAGCACAGCTCCTTCCTCCTCAGCTAACAGCACTTATTCTAGCCAGAGTGAGTTGGGATCCATTTATTTACTGTGAGACTGAATGTGGTGACTCTGCCCAGGTGAGCTCATTTACATCATGACTAGCAGCTCATCAGAACACCTGGTGTCAGAACACCAGGTCAAGTGAGCAGATAGAGCCATTAACCCTATCAGTTAACCCTTGTAAGGGGTGTTTTCTTCCCCTTGCAGCAAGTGGAATACAAAATCATGTACAATTAATAAGTTGTCCAAGTCAGCTCTGAAATCCAGAGCTCTCTGAGATCCAGCTCAACTGATTTTGAAGTTAAAAAACACAAGAAAATAAAATGGTTCTTCTAATCAGGGCTCACGGACCCATTTATCTGGGACACTGAGACACTCATGCCAGCTCAGCCTGTAGCTCAACCTGCAACTTTTCTAGCACCAGACTGTGGTGAATTCTGCAGCAGCCTGAGGCAGCTGGGGCATCCACATCCCCATCAGACCCACAGCTATATACACATAAATACACACACAGCTCTTTCCTTTGCCTTGAAACATCCTGCAGAAGCCAAAGCATGAACTCTTCCTGCAGAACAGCCTGGGCTCTGTGTAACATATGAGGTTCCTTCACCATGAAATTTGCTCTCAGACTTCTTAAAGTCTGAGTAATTATTTGAAGAGCAAAAGACAAATCAGACAGCTCCTAGCATCGTGTTAAGGATCCCAGGAGCAACAGAGCAGCTCTTTATTCATGGAGCATGAGCACCAGGGCTCAGCTCAGAGGGAAGGCTGTGAGCAAACAGAGCAGGAACCCATTAGACTGAAAAGAAATGCCAGAAATCCGCATCAGAGGCTCAGGCAGATCCTCCTGGAGCACCACTCCAATCCAGCCCTGGCTCCTGCAGCCCTCAGATGGCTGTATCTTCCTTAAGTCTCTGTGTAACAGGATAAACTGAGATGCTGAGGTTCAATGACACAGCCCGAAGGGAATTAAGGTCTGACACGTCCCTGCTTAGAGGGGATAGAGATAAGCCTGCAGAGAACTCTTACCTAGAGCAATGCCAACAGGCAAACCTACCACAGCGCTTTTGGGCTGCTGCAGCACTTTGGGAACAGGAATATTAATGTGAGCAGTGCCTGGAGCGGGCACACAGCAGGGCTCTCCTGCTGAGTCACACTTTGCGCCCGGGGTATTTTCGCTGCATTGTTCAGGCTGGGGCCCTGGAACAGCAGGAACAGACTTATTGTCACACAGGTGCTCCTTCCCTTAGCCCCTGGTGGCAGCACATGGAGTCCAGCTTTGCTGACCCTCCAAGGTGAGGCTTCAGCAGCTCCCACGGGAGGCTAACACCAGCTCTAAAACAAGAGGAGAAAGTGGGAAATGGGGAGAGGAGGGGGATGCTAAACACTAATAAGCCCAAGACAAACTACGTTTGTGGCAAAAAATTTTACAATATAGTATCTGATCACCAGAGCTTTCACTTCTGGATTGTTTCCACTGCCTCAGGGAAGTAATGTGGGTTTGCTACACTGCATGGGCCATTAGCCTTCATGGAAAGTTCATTCCCTCATGCCCCAAAACTGGTATCAGCAGGGAATTTCACACCCACCCCAAGGGGCCCATCAAATTGTGCATCAAAAACAAAAGCCTCCCTGCAGCAGGAATCCAGTAAATTACACCCAGGTTTTTTTACACAGCTAGTTGTGTCTGGGATCAAACGTTGGCATCTCAAAGGGGACATTTCTTTGGAGACTGCTTAACCCTTTGGAAGAGCTTTGGTCCAGGATATCCGGGCTGTCCTCAGCCTTAGAAGGCTGCTGGTACCAGCCTCAGGTTTCTTTCCAGACCCTACACAGCCCAGGAGGGGATAGATCCAGACCCTGCTCCTCAGCAGCACTTAAGAAACAGTTTCACCTCAGTAATCAAACATTTAAAGTCTGGGTGCTTCTAAAACACATATTCAAGCTCCAACCCCCTTCCCTAATTTCTCCAATCACATTATCAGTTTTACCACAACAGGAAAAAAAAAACCCACAAAAACAAAAACCCCTTTGAGCATTTCATAACTGGGTGGGGGTTTAGTATCACTAAAGCCTCTCACTGGTTTTCAATACAGCTTTATTTTAAGAAAGCATCTATTATATGAAGCTTGGGCTTTGGCAGGCAGAGCAGAAGCCTGGCCAGTGCAGAGAAGGAGGACAATACTCAAAGTGCACCATTATTGTGTCACTTTTTCGTATTTTAATACCAACTTAGTGAAAAAGTTTACTACTTACTGGAAGTTACTTAGCATATGACTTCTGCATTATTCTGCAGCCATGGTAGAGCCTCTCCCTTGCTATCCTCCTACACAGACTTAGTAGAAACACTTTCTAGCAGATTGTCTGAGCCAGCTATTTAGTTTTTGCTTGGCAATATTTTCAACTAGAGGCAGGTCCAGCCTCTAGGAAAACAAGTTATGCAGCAAGAGGGTGGGACACAATCAGGGAACACATAATAAAGTAAGTACTAAGTATGACCCTTGAAAGGAAAACTAAGAGATATTGTTTCCATAATATTGTAAATTAAAAGTCATTGACACTGATGTAAAATGTGAAATTCCTTGTGCGCTGGTTTTCATTCATTGGCCATAGAGGTGGAAGTCCAGAGCCACATCTGGAAAAAAGTACACCATGAAGGGCCAAGACCAAACCCAGCCATGACCTAACATCAAAACAGCAGCCCAGGAGGATTAAGGAAAAGATCCTCAACCCAGCTCATAAACCTTCCACTATGTCTTTGAGTAGGAAAAACTTCACAGCCTTTTTTCCTCTGCTGCACTCAGGGTTCAATGGACCTAAAGCAGCTCCTCCATCAACCAGGGTCCTGCTGGTATGGATGAAGAGGTATTGCTGTGCATGTATTGATTAACTTCCACCCAGCATTTTCCAGTTGCCTGAGAATCAATTTAATATTATTGCTGAAAGCAATAAGGATAACAAAGCTGGATGGGTACCTTTGATCTACACAGTTTTACTAGGCACCAGCAGCTAAAGCATTGCTGAGACTCTCCTTAAGACATTTTCCCCTCCTCGGAATTATTTTGCAGTTCATTCAATAAAGCAGCAGAACAATTTCCTGACAAACTAGGAAATGACTGTTGGACTGAATTCAAGAACTTCAGAAAATATTGGAAACAGAGATTTAACAGAAAGTGCTTGGATCCCACTGACCTTAAAGACCAGTCAGACTATCATTTCCTCAGCCATCAAACCCAACCTGCTCTAAGAGTGGTGGGAGGGAAATAATCCTCACTCTGAGTCAAGTTCCACTGCCTTCCACCTCAGACACACTTCCAAATGCAAGTCTGAAGGAGTCACACGCACAAAAACCTTCATCCACTAAAACTCCGCCGTAACGCTTTGCTGCAAAAACAATGCAATTGGCAGAAAGTCTGTTTAAAAGTCTGAGTTGTGCAAAGTAGGTGGGCAGGGGAATCACACCACCAAGTTCAGCCTGCAATGGCAGACAAGTTCCTTCAAGTCCATGCCTACACTCTCCCTTCTGGAAGCAAGGGCAGGACCAGCAGCTCACCCACACAGACTGCGGGCTGGCTCCTCGGGAGAAGCGGCCCTGCCTGCAGCAGCAAGGCAAGCAGGGCTGCAGGCAACAGCCGCATCTCCCGGCCTCAGCCCGGGCCCTCTGCTTCCCCAAACACCCTCCAACACCCACAAACGGCTCGGCCAAAACCAAACTGGGCTAGCTCCTCAATTACTAATGCTCCCTATTGCTTCTCCAGAACACACGCCACTGACACCAAGAGAAAATCCCAACAAAAAATGAAACAAGACCCCCGAGAACCTAAGCGGTCAAAGCTTTATTGTACCTGCTGCAGATTAAAAACAACCTCTCCTACTTATTCCAGCTCTAGCAGCTCACTCTCCGTCTGCTTTTGAGTCAGAGCAGTGCCCAGACAAAGCAGCGTATCAGTGCTGTGGAGTTTCAGGCTGCCTGATGGCGAGGTGATTGTTTTGCTCCTGCGGTGCTGTCAGACACGTCCGTCGCTACAGGCACCACGCGGAGGCCTCCAACCATGGAGCCCAGGAAAGCTCGAGTTCATTGGGGTTCACTGCTCAGGGACTGGGATTTCTGCTAAAGGAAGGAGGGAGGGTGCCCACAGAAAACACACAACGTCACTGTGTTTTCCTGCCAACAAACTGCACCGTTTCTTAAAGTCTTAATTCCACCCTGAAAAGGCCCAAGAGTGCTTTGAGTGATGGCCAGCAGAAAGCCTCCCCTCTGCTCCAAGGAGTGGGTGAAGCTCGCTGAACGGAATGAAGAGACTCCACAGGCTCATTTAGAGGACATAACATTGCAGTATGGTTTATTCCTCCTCAGAGAATAACTGCAATATATGGCAAATTGACCTTTTTTTTTTTTTTTTAATTTTTTTTATTTTATTTTAAGAAGGCAAACCACACTGAAAGCTGTCACTTCCTCAAGGCTGCATTATGGACGTTGTGCAGGAGGATGGGGAAATTCCTGACACAGCCCAGATGAGAGATGGGATCTGGTACAGCACACATGAGAGAGAACAGGCAGCTGGGCTACCCTGTCACACTTTGGGGCCAGCTGCCACAGGAACACTGTGGTGGCCCATTCAAACACTGGCTAGAGCAAATCCTTGTGTTCTTGTCTCACTAGCAAGGTTTATATCAGCAGCAGTGAAATGGGAGTAATTTCAACAACTTAGCAGAAAATCTAGGAATTGCTCCAGGGTCTTGTGAGTAAGAAATTAACAAAAAGCATTGCTATACAGTTTTCTTGCAGATTTTAATGGGTTTTGGCTAGCAAAATGTTAGTAGAATTAAAATTTAAAAATCAGTACAGCGTTAGCCTTGATCTAGCAGAGAGCCACAGCATGTTTCCCAGTATTTCCCCCAACCTCCCATGGGACTTCCCGTTTCCTTAACTGTAAACATGTGAGAAGTCTCTGCACAACTGAACTAAAAGTAGTACATCTGCTTTCTCAACAGTTACACTTGCCTATTAAAATTTAAACTCAATTCCTAGGTACGTGAATATTTGTGTGCCCTGTCAGGAGCATTAGATTCCCTTGCAAGACCTTCTTTCTGGTCAGATGCTCAAAGAGGAACAAATGTAGCTGCTGAGAACTACTCAGAAAATTGCTTTTTCCAGAAATACACAACAACCATTTCTATCCAGAGAAATGTTCAATGTTTCCTTTAGAGAGGAAATAATTCATGATTTTTTTTTCTGGTAGTAAAAATCAATCGTTTCAATATTTAAATTCTCAAGCTGGTGTTTAGTCCCACCACTTGGGGGGTGGGACATGTTTGAATTAAGTGAATCAACTCAATGAGCTGCTGCTACCTGGAAACTCATCTCTGGGATAGATTAGTTCATTGAAGGAAACATATCAATAGATAATTTACACTTTGCCCTTCCTTCCCTTAGTTTACAACCAGAGCAGTTTAAATGTAATGTATGTATCTAAGAAGTGTAGCTCTACCAACACCTATGTGACCATAGTCAAGCAGAAGCCTCCAGGATTTAAAGGGTGTCACTCACAAGGTGAGACTTCCTAACCTTAGGAAAAATGTACATTAGAATCCCAGCATTAACATGAAGAGAACACTGTATAAGTATTCATTGAAGCTGAAATCCCAGCTGAGATCTCACCCACACCAGCCACCAAGCCCACCTCAGCAGTGCAGTGACCACCCAGTGACAAAAAGGAGATAATTTAAAACACCAGTTTTGTAGGAAGAGGGTCATTACTGATTCTCACATCTAGGGAGACAAAGAGAATAATTTGTGCCAAATACATCCTTAATTTTTTCCCCCAATGAGGTAAGTTTACAATAGCCTTCCAATCTTTAGCTGCTCTCTTTCGTGAGTTGCACAGACGTGCTTTTTATTAGCCTTGGGCTTCACAATTAGATGGATTTTCAGTTACTTCCAGAAATGCTGCAGGATGACTGAGATGCAGCTAATCTTTGCATCTCACTAAATGGGAATATGAAAAATGCAGTGGGGCTCACCAGCACTACAGCCAATGCATCTCAATCCTGCACTTCCACACAGAAATACAGTAATGCTGTATTTCACATCTGAACTCTTAAACAGGCACCAAAAAGGGAACCACAGCACAATGAGAAAACTAGTTGTAATCACTGATTTGTAGGGAGGAGAAGGAAAAATAACACAGACATTGCCTGCCAGGAGATGACCAATTTTCCTATAGTTCTGCCACACAGAAACTCTGTAGAGATGTGAGCTTCCTTTTTTTCTTTTATTTTTTTTTAAACTTTAAAACCATTACAGGAAAACAGAAGATTACAGCTGCAACAAGCTATCCCTTAACGCTAATTAGAAAGTATTTGTTGTCTGGATTTAAAACTTCCCAACTCGGTGTTAATGAACTGTAACACTGTAGCAAAAGGTATTAATACACATGCCAGACTGTGGGTTAGATAACAGATCTCTGCTCCCAGTTCAGAGGATGCTCGTGGGGGAATTTTCTTTGCTGCTTCAATCCAGAAACTGTAAAACAGGGAATTCAAGTATTTAAAGTGGAAGACTGAGGGGAACTATTTACCTTGCAAAATTATATTTAAACATCTATTCCGTACTCTGTTTTGAGAGAAGTAAGTTTCTTCTAATCTACAAATGAACACAAGTTATGTTTTGGGGTTTTTCTCCTCCTTCAAAGAAAACAAGCAATAGAGCAATTGACAGGAAAGAGAACACAAAACTTAGTTTTAAATTGTTTGGGGGTTTTTTGTTGTTGTCTCTGTGTGGTTGGGTTTGTTTGCTTGTGTTTGAAAGGGGGGTTGGTTATTTTTTGTTGCGGACTTGTTTTTTTAGTGTGACTTTAATCTCCTTTTAAGATTCCAGACAGAAACAAACAAACAGTGACTTTGAAAGTCACAGAGGCTGAGGGGCAGCAGCACTAGAGGATGCACAGAGGGAAAGGAAGGGGCTCTTTCCACCCACCAGCAAATACATTTCCCATCCTCCAGCAGATCTCCCTATTGTTTTCTAAGGAATTCCTCTATTTCTCTTTCATCAGGGCCTTTCACTCATATCAAAAGCCTTCGCTCCTGGCCATGGCTGTGATCAAACCCTGGCATCACACGACACGATCTGTTTAACTCGCTGTGGGCATGACGGCAGACGTGCCAGCCTGGCTCTCTGCACCTCTGCGGCCGCTGCAGCAGCTCCTGTCCCTCTGCCAAAGCTGCACTGGCCCAGTCTGGCTCTCCCTGGAAAGTTTCCTGTTGCACTGCTCTGAAACACTCTTGGAAGCAGCGCTCTCTGTGCCAGGAGCAGCACAAGCGGCATACTCAGACCCTCACCAACGTGCAACAGCTAATGAGCTGCTGCGTTTGCTGGAGATTATTTCACCACCCCAGCATCTTCCTCCGAGGGCACCCAGGGCCAGAGAAGTCCTCCAAACATCTCTGCAAAAGGAAGAGAAAGGGAAGAAACGAGGAGAGAGAAAAAGGAAAACCATTTACTGGTCACTGAATCCGAGCTGTAACCTGACCCTGGCTGCATCTTGCCACCGACAGCATTAACTACAAGCAGCTTCCATTCAGCAGCTCCTGCCAAAAATAAACAGTGCTGGCTTTCCTGGCTGCTCGCTTGGGTTTGCTCTCAGTGTTTTTCTTCTTGCTTCTTCTGGCTAATTGGGATACCCTACGTTTCCTCCAAGAAGTTTCTTAGTTTGTTTCTACCCACTACATTACTGAAATTGGAGCAGTTTCTTACGGTACAGAATGAAAATAAAAGCTGTTTGATCAAAGATGGCCACAGCAGACAGCCTGGCCTGGGGAGAGATGGAAGGAGGGATAGGAGGGGTTAAAATAGGTACACAGCCACTGCTGAAGGTGGTGAGGACGCTCCAAACGTGTCACACCATTTACCTTCTGGAAAAAACTCCAGCAACCAACAGCGCACACACTGGTCTGAGTTGCAGCAGGAAAATGGATTTAATAACCACCATGGCAAAGTAAGAATTAAGAAATACATGACCAGTGCTAACAGTGCTAAAGAGTATTTAGGAAACACCAACAATAAACCCAACTGATTTAAGCTTTTGGACAAGCTTGCTTATACAAAACCTCCTTTCTTGCTTCCCCTAGACCCAGCAATGCAAGCAAACAAAAGAGGAAAGAGCAATTTTGTTAAGCTAAACAGCATGTTTCTGACCCAGCCACTGAAAAATAAGTTCAAAGGCCCTTTAAAACTCCTATTTTAATATGCGCTAAGTAGCACTCTCTGCCTTCTAATTTGTTCAGCTCTTTGAAACACCTAATTTCCTCTGCACTGTCGCTGCACAGCACTGAAGCCTCGTGGAGCCCTGCCACTTGATTCAACACCAATAGCCACGTTTCAATAGGCAATTCTACTTGAAAGGTTATAAATGAAGGGAAAAAAGATGTCTTCAAACCAGAGAATGCATTGCAACACCATTTATTTATATCCAAGTCCTCCTTTCTGCTGTTGGCTACTGTAGGCAGGCACCAGAGAAGGGGAGCTTTAAAGCTCAATAATTAATTCTAAGTGGTTTTAAAATGGCTAGAGATTTAAGGTAGACAAGATGTAACACCGGAATTAGAGTCAAGCTGCTGGGCCCTTTGCTCTGCTCTGGAACGCACTGTTTACTCTGGCACCACACAAAATACATAATTGATTTCTCAAGGAAAAGAAATGAGAAAAAAACAGCCCCATAAGCCTCATTATTCTATAAAACTAAAGTAAAAAGGTGTGTTCCGGGCCAAGTCACAATTGTATTTCAATAGAGTAGGAGAATTGGAACAGAATCATAATTTCATATTTATTAAAATTCATTTACTACAATTGCCATCAACAGGACCCCCAGGCTGCTAACAAGAACCTCCCCAGAGTCAGAAGCATCAACTTCTACACGCATATTCAGATTTAAAGAAAAATTAAATTAAAAATCAGTGTAATAATATTACTTTGGAGAACATTTATCATTCCTGACTGTGGGGATTTTTGGGTTGTGGGGATTTCTTTTCCCTTCCCAAACTTCCTTATTAAGATTTCGCGAAATTATAATGAAACTTGACAACAAACCACATGGTGCCTAAGCACACTCCCAAATTAGTCAGTTGATAATTGCACCAGATACACAGAAACTATGTGTGTGTCCTCAGACAGCAAGTGCTGCTCTTCTTCCCAAGGCCAAGCAGAATTCCAGGGGGTTCAGAACATCCCTGAGACAGAGCAAAACACCAGGGGCAAGAAAGGCAGGGTGTTGTTCATGGCTGGACAAAAAGAGCACTCTGGGGACTCACTGAAGCCCTCAAATGCGTTGGGCCACTCCAGACCCAGCAGAGGAAGGGCAGCTCATGAGGAAGGCAAGGGATGCACCTGTGCTGCCCCCCACAAACTGGCCCGCAAGAAAGCCGCGACCAAATCTGCTCTGCTCGCACACACAAAAGAAGAAAAAAATCCGTGTTTGTCGCTCAGCTGAGCCTCGGCACTACAAAATGAGCCAAGGCCTTCAAATATTCAAATAAGAAAAGAAAAATCTGTGAAAATGCAGTCATAGAAACACCATCGAAAACCCTACGACAGCAAATTAAAAACCAAACAAAACCCACAAATAAATGCAATTAAAGAAGAGAGCAACTACAATGCTAGCAAAGGGGAGGGGTCATGAGGACAGGGACTTGTCACAGTCTTCATCTTTTCATATGTTCAGGAATAATAATTAAAGGCAGAACACAATGAGATTCAATTTGTCACACAACACCTGCAATCAGCTGAGCGAAAAAAAACTACATAAATAAACTCCAATCCAAGAATGCACTATTTTACTCACACATTGCAAAGTATACTTCATGATTGTTTAATTAAAGTCATTTTTAGCCTTGCATGGCTGCAATCACCAAACATTGTCTCCCTGTCAGCATTTGAGGGGCTAACATACTGTTGCCAACAATTAGCACAAATCTGGCTGACATTGTTTTCTCCAAAAATAAACCGTGCATGTTAAGTAGCTTGAGAACAAACATGAAAACAAGATTTTAGGATAACATTTTTCTTCAGAGTGGAAACAGTAGAGCAGGAAGCACAAGTAATCACTCTAGGATCTAGACAAGCCACCACCACACCTTTGCTGCTGGCGAAGCACCACCAGGATATTTATTGGGGGTTCTGGACACCTGTGATTAACAATCCGTTCTAAACAGAGGAAAAACATTCAGACCAGTGTCTCGGCCAAAATCCCAATTTCCTTTCTTTACCAGCAATGGTCTGAGCACGGGCATCATGGCAACTGAAGAGCATGCAAGAAAACAGCCTTTAAAGTTCTTTTCTTCTGGAAAGCTGACTTTTCTCTTAACTGAAGCCATCAAGAAGAACAACATGGCAACAATAGCACAGGCATGCAAGTCGCTGGGCTCGGGAAGGCAGCAGCTGTCTGAACTAGGAGCATCTGAGAAACAAGCATGCAAACACTTCCAAGGGCAGCTTTGCTCGCCGCCCAGCTTCAATTTCGGCACCCAGCAGCTCACCCACGACACTCTCCACCTCAGATGTGGTTGCCCAACAAAGATGGCAAAACGTGACTCAGAGGGCAGAAATGACTCTAATTCTCCTGAAGAAATACTGTATTTAAATGCAGACTGTAACTGCCCAAACGGGAAGAAAACAGTTTCTTATTGTTGTTTACAGCCAGCACTGTTTAAACTCCTGCACTGACAACAGAAATCATGAACCTTCTCCAAGGACTAGAAGCAGACACATACTCCAGTTTTGAAGCCAACACATCTCCTTTCCTGTGCTCACACGACACATGGGTTAGAAGTAAAGGTGGCTTTAGGTGGCAGAGCAATAGGCAGGGGTCTCATCCATACTCTATTCCTTCTCACACTAAATTACACTATGCCATCACAAAATTAATGCTGGAAACTCTTAACCAGACTGAAGAAGTTAACATATTTTACTCAGTGGATAGCAAGTCTATAACTGCTTATTTTATACCCTGTTCTTATCTCTGAAGGCTTTTATTCTCCAGAGCAAATTAATCAGGCAGCTTGCATTATATGTTCTTTCTCCAGGCCTGGCTCCTCTCGGCATCTCTATTGATCTTCACTCAGCAAGCCATTAGCAGGAGGTTTTGAAAATTTGCTGGAGTTACAGTTCCCAGAGAAAGCCAAGTCCAATTTAGGGGGATTGCCAGGTTCAGATTTGAGAGCTCAGTCCTTCAGGGGAAAGATCACCATTTCTCAAAACACGCAACAACACTCAAATCCTGCTCTGCCGTTCACTCACACGTGCCTGTGCTTCTGCTGCTCTGTGCTGCTGCTTGCCAAAGGAAGACTTTTTCAGATGGCCAAGGAGAACAGAATTCAGAGAGAACTGACAAGTACCACATACCTACAGAGAGCAAATAAGCCAGGGGAAGAACAGCCTATGAGATTAATGCTGAAAAAACAACAGGAGAAAGATATGGAGAGAGGGGTAGGAAGGTGACAACTTCTAATACATAACTGTAAGCTTTTGGAAAAATTATTTTTCCTTTGGACTCCAAAAGGTCATCTCTTCAATATCCCTCCCTTGGGTTCCCATTTCCTCTCTAGTCCAATAAAGTCATAGTGGTAAAGAAAATTGGTGCAACTGCAATGTGGTTTTGCCACATTTTTCATCATGTGTGTGAGATGACCTTTGTCCCTTCTCCTTTTGTAAGCTGTTTTCTCTAGGCATGCATGAAAGCAACCCAAACCAAACCTGATCACCCAGCCTTCCTATTAAATATCATACAAGGCCCTGCATTAAGTGCTGACCACACCAGAAGCCGCACAGGCAGAGGGAAGTGCTGGCTGTCCTGAGGGCTCCCTGCACCACGTGCGTGTGCACGCTGCAATTCTGTTGTGCCAAGTCTCCAGCTGACTTTCACACTGTGCAGACATTATCCCCTGGCAAACAATGGGGCTCGTTCTCCCAGCCATTCCCGCTGTACACCGTGTGTCCCCATGAATCAGGAGAGCACAAATGCCAGCCTGGGATAGCGTTCCCTGCTCACCGCCTTCGCCCAAAGCCAGGCTCACTGCTCGACCCACGTTACATGAGCTGAGCCTGGCTGGGCACCCCCACACTCCTAGGGGGAGGAAAGTAGTGGAATAAGAAAAAATAAGTTTCTGCAACAAAAGAAACTCTCTGGTTTAGACCTGAACTGGCCCAAAGTCCAGGGATGTAAAGATTTAAATCAACAAGTAAATGTATTTTTAATTATTTACCCTTAGAGACATCTAGAATATAACACCAAAAACAACCTGGGTGTGTAGTACCAGTGCCAACTGCTCCCCTCTTTCCCTCATACAGCACTGTATTGTATCCCAGCCCTAACTACTGTTCAAGAGTGCATGATTTTAAAACACCAACTCAAATGTGAGGTTTAATTCCCTTACAGCTGCTGCAAGAGCAACAGGAGAGGAACAGCAGTGTAACCAAGCTGGCCAAGCCCAGCAGCACAGCCACAGCCCCAGGTCCCCTGACCTTTCATGGTAAAACCTCTTTGTAGCCACAAGAAATCAGGACACAGAGCCTGACTTGCTCCTAGCACTAAGCAACACATTGAAGACGGATCTGCTCATCTACAGCCCAGCCTGAGGGACAGTGGCTGCAGGGCCAGCAGGGGCCCACTCCTCTCTCCTCAGCTTGCTGGACCTCGCAGAGCTTCAGATAAGCAATTGCCTGACGCTGCGCTGCTGCCAGGAGCTTCCTTGGAGCTCCAGCACGCCAGGACCAAGTCCACTTCCACTTTTACACTGCAGTCGGAATATTTTATTCAGTAGGAACTAAGGGTGAGTCAGCCCTCCTTGCAAGCCACTGACCTCAGGGTGAAGGCAATGGGTGTGGGAGGGTCAAGCAAGGCTAGATCTCCATTATTTCAGTATTTACTCTCATCTTACTCCCCACCCTTTTCAGTCACAGTGGGTCCATAGGTGCCCCAGCACACACAGGTGTCCCCGAAGCCTCACCAACCCCAGCAGCGTGGCCCTGGGGAAGGTGGCCCTGGGGAAGGTGGCCCTGGGGAGGCAGCAGCAGATGGAGGAAGCACAGCCCTGCCGTTCCCTGCGCTTTGTTGGGGCACAGTTACCAGCCCATCAGCCCCAGGCTGGGCAGACAGTACTGCAGCTCCTGCATCCCAGCCAGGAAACCCCAGCCACAGCTCAACTGTGGTTTTTCCAGCCCTCCTGGGAGAGAAGGGCTCAGGCTGTGATGCAAGCCCGGATCGGTCTGGCCATGCCGCAGGGGTGGTGACTGGCCCTGGCTGGTCAGCTCTGGCCACAGGCTGAGTGGCGTCACAACCAATTAATGTGGTTTAGAAACATCTCCGCCCTGCACCTACTGTCCCATTGAAAGAGATAAATAAATAAGGAATAAAGAAATAAAAAGGCAAAGTGCACCATGTGTTCCCACTGCAAGCATTTTCCCCAGCAGTCACCGGTTGGGAAGGAAAGGCAGAATAAATCCCCTCCACAGGGGTACCCAAACTCGCTTGATATGGGAGATAAATCTGTACCCAGGAGGAAATCAAGCTCTCTCCACTACAGACCCAATATAGATTGTGTAATGAGGTGCTTCCTTGCCCACACCACCACAAACACAAGCCGCCTGCATGCAGAAAAATAAGTATATATAGTTTTCTTTAGAAATTCACCACCCATTTCACCTCCCCCTCACTTCAAGCAGTGAAAACAGCTTCTGTCCAACTGTCACGTGAGATTTAAGCAGAAATGACAAGAAAGACAGCTTTGTGCAACTCTCCCTGCAATTTTCCCATCTACGATGTACATGGAGAGATGGAGAATTCAACAAAATGCAGAAGAAAAAACAAAATGACCAAGTAACAATATACTGAACATAATACAACCCCACCACTGACCCACAGACCAGCCACCTGCTTCTCCATATCTGGGTATTCTGCTGCTTTTTGCTGGCATTTATTGAAAAGGAATAATAAGAATACAGTCCCAAAGGAAAGTTTTCCCCCCGAATGTCCTCTGCCACTGCAGAATTCTCTCTTTAGGCAATAATCTAGAGTTCTGGCAGGGTCTAGAGGCAGCGCCCTAGTCCAGACTCACTCTGATTTCATGCAAACAGGTTAATACCATGCTATGGATGTAATTTTCTTGCAAAGGGATGCAGAGCAGCCCTGGCAGCAATCATTACAGCAGCTCCATGCATAACTCTCCTGGTATCGCAGCTACAACCCTGGTAATGTGGCCCTCTGCTCTTTTTCAAGCAGTCTTTCACACACCTGCCTAAACTATGATTTGCTCATTATGCAAGATCTAAGGCTTGTACTAGACAACCTCTCTTAGGGGTATTTAACCCACATCACAGGTTAAACAGTGCACCAGTGTGAATTCTGGGGAAGCAAATGGCTCACAGTCTTCATTACATGCATTACACTATTTGGGTGGGTTTGGGGTTGGTTGTTACTGGTTTTTCTTTTAATTTTAGTTTAGATTTTGATCCACCATTGAAAAGCTTTCCAGGACACCTGCCCCAGTGGCCCACTATTATTAAAAAGTCGCTAAGCAGGTATGAAAACCCTTTAAGATTTTCTGGCTCAAAAGCAAAAGGGAATGATCAATGGCACAAGGTGATGAGCTGTGTTTGTGGAGGGGGCTGGGAATGAAGAGCAACCCACAGACACACATCCAGAAATGTACAGTTGTGAGGAGAAATGATCTTTCAGTTTTTCATCTTTCCCCTTGTTGAAGATTAAACATCAGTTTTGAATCTTGTTGCCAAAAAGCTTTAAGAAAGTGGATCCATCAGAGAGAAGTGAAGAGACATCTCCAGTTACTAGCTAATATCGTATCCGAAGGCTACCAAACCGATTTCCCTCTCCAAAATTCTTCACCATCCACACAAACTTCATCCCCCTTCCCAGTGCTCCCACAATATCCAGAAGATCTCAGGGGTGATGGGAGGGGATAAAACCAAGCAGGGCTGCTATTGCACTTGGCAGAGCTCTGGAAGACGAGACAGAAATCCCAAGGGCAGACGCAGGGGAAGGGCTCTGCTCTGGGCAGCTCTGCAGGGCACTCTCACGTGCCGCAGCAATCCCGGCGCGATTCCAGAGCCATCAGCCCATGAGACTTGTGCAGAACCAAGCAGGGGCAGGCAACAGTGGCTGAGAGAAGGATGATCATCCAGAGCAACCTACTGCCTTGCCAGGCTGCTGTCTGCACTTTCCAGCTGATTAAGCCGAAGGATTGGGGGGAATTTCACCAACTAAATCCTTAGAATATAGAAAAGGGAGGGGGAGGAGAGAATGGCAATGGCTGAAGGACGTTCAGCAGCAAAAGATGCTTTTTACTGTTAGAGTAACAAAAATTCACAGTCACTAAACAAGTGGAGAGAGGACCTTTTAGCAGGAACAACTGAGAGACTGATTTGAGAATGAGAAAAAGACCATTTTTTACAGCGTGAAAAGCTCCATGCCATGCAGCTATTTGTAGCTGGTAGAATACACTGGATTTCTTGCCTTTATCACCACAAACAAGAGGCTGTTTGTACTGTAAAGCTGCAAGTACCAGTGTCTGTTCCTTTATACTTCATCTCCCAATTTTATCATAAGCAAACATGCAGCTTACAGTTGCCTATAAATTTCATCCTCAAACTCTTCAGAACAAAACACCGTGTACTTTAATCTTAATGTACTCCCTATCAAAAAGATCCTGCTTGCAGGGTTTACAACTACTAAGCAGTAAAGTACCAGGAGATAAGTTATCCTTGTTTTACAGAAGAAACAGAGGGACAGAGATTAAATAACTTATCTAGACAGGGGGAAAAGTGACATGACCCAATTTTCAACTCTGATTTTTCCAGCTTTGCCCCAAGCTGTGCTGAAAGTACTCTGGAAGGGCTCTTGAGGAGCTACTCCAGAGAAAACTATTTGCAAAAATTAAATTTCACACCCAGTTTTAATAAAACTTACAACCTGGTAATTCAATAAGCAGGATGTGAAAAAACTCACAAGTTTAAACAGCTCAGAGAATTTAAAATTAGGTGCTTGAGCACCTGCAATTATTTTAATAGAAGGCTTTATGCAAGACCACGACACTTCACAGGTGCTGCTCTACTCCAAAAAAATATACAGTACCATGAGTGGTCAATCCAAAAGAACAGGCAAAAAAGAACGAGCAGGAGTTTACAAGCAACCTAAGACAGGTCTAAATATTTAAGCACATAGAGGAGAAAAAACACATTTGCTCGCACATGGATGTGCACCCACATATACTTTATACTGATTATATACGAGCTGGGACATGATGGAAAGCAGGGAACTCCTTCAGTTACCAGAGAAGCTGGGTAACACCAGGCAGGTGCATACTGCTGCCTCCCTGGAACCTGCCTTCAGTTTAAAATGAAGCTGTCACAAGAAAATAAATACATAATTTCATCAAAATACTCCTTACCATACAATCTTCAATCCCTAAATACTCAATGATTGACAAGGCATTGTTTTACAGACCCTTGAAAAGGTTATGTTTATAAAAACCTCTACCTCTCACCAAAAGGGGAAACGCTCAAGCAGTTTAAATTTGGTGTAGCAAGAAACTTGCATACACATTAGCCCATTTATTTGTTATGATGCTGCAAGATACTGTTTTATTAGCTTAATTTGTCTTTAGCAGCACTGGAGACCAAGGTAACTACAGCTGCATTGCTGGAGTCTATAAAAACAACCCAGATTTTGAAAAAACATCTTCTTATTCTTGTACTTGCAACTCAGTTTTGTTTGTTTTTAAAAAAGGCTGACTTATTTGAAGAAAATGAAGCTTTAAAAAGCTGGGTGGCTGTTGGCAAGTATTTTATACCATTTCTCCACTTCAAAGACTGTTCATATCAGAGATTCTACGAAGTCCACAGCATGCTAAATTGACATAAATCCCTGACAGAAACATAGCTTATGTGTAACCTACTAGCAAAATTCATCTACCTGAATAATTAATATTCTTCAAATTAAGACTTCACTTAGCTCTCTAGGTGTACAATATTAAATATACTCCCATTTGTTAATCTGCAGCTTCAGATCAAAATCAGAGAGCAGCCATGGCAATTTGGCACCAGAGAGGACAGAGTTTTGACATTCCCTTCAGCGAGGCACCATTTCACCCCTGGTCACTCCAAGCCGCTTCAGTTCATTTTTCCTTCTTTCCTTCAGCTTTTAAAAAATGTTTCTCTTTTCACGTCTCTTCTGAAATATACTGCAGCTCCAGTGAGTTCCCAGCCCTCTAACAATGTGTTCTCAAAAGGTGCAGCCAAGAACGCCAATACAAATGAAATCTGTGCTGCAGCTTCTGTGCAGCTAGGACCACTTTACATCGTCTGGTCTGATATTAACAAAAAAAAACCAAATACCAAGCTACAAGAGTGAGCCATCTTGTTTCTTTCAAGTCTGAAGAAGCTTTGAGAGTGAAAAAAACAAAGCAGCTAACAGTAATGAGTTACACAGAACCCCTCATCCATGCATTTTGCTTCCAAGGGAGCAAGGCGAAAACGCAACATCAGATCCACATGAAATTCTGCACCTAATCTGCAAACCAGTTACCATGACTGCACATGCAAATTGGTCAGATAAAAGCCAGCCAGAGGAATAATTGGCTATTTGGAGGTACAAAATGACTAATTTATCACAGCCACCACATAAGTGGGGTTTTTTCCTCCGCTTCATAATTGCAGCACTTAATTCTCCAAGTCCAAGCTGGTATTTCAGACGCAATATGGTACAGCAAGTGCTGAAACAGGAGACCCCAGGCTCCATCCACGTCTCCACCACTACTGTGACACGGGTCTAGACTTTCAGCTGTGCCCCACAGTTCCTGGCAGGAAGTCAAGGCACAACTTCTAAAGGTGACTGTAAAAAACCACCCATGCCCAGCAGTCTTGAACACGTCTTCGTAGGAACTGTGTAACCTCTGAAGAAGCCTGAGAAGCCGCCAGTGCTGAAAACCCCAGCGTGGGCTGCATGTCTGTGGTGTCACCAACACCACTTGTGAGCCTGAACCTCCTGAACACAGAACCTCCGACAACCAACCTTTAGCATCATTTCCCTGACGCTGTTCACACGGTGCTTTCCATAACTGCTTAATTCGAACAACTCTCTTTTCCTGCCTAGCAAAAATTTAGCACAAATATCAAACCCCATCAGCACCCAGTCTTCTAGTAACTACAACCAACTACAGCTTCATTCTAGGTGCTCACAACGAAGACAGTAGCAGAGCATTATCATCTCATCCAGGAGGTGATTGGGTATCAGTGACAAATGATGTCCTTTACTGGCAAACACAAAGATCAGAGAGCTTCAATTTTAATGCCCCTTCTGCCTACTAACATACAACTATTCTTGCTGGAAGTATTGTAATTTTCTTTTAATACCTTCTTCCTGAGGTATGAAATTAATTCAACTAAGGCAGAATTGTAAAAAATACAGGAGGCAAAGCAGAACAGCTCTGAATAAAATCTGACACTGCAATGCTTAGACTTCCAAGGATGCCATGGCACCAAGCTTTCTAATAAACACTTCATTCAAGCAGGAAAGCCAGCCTTAAATATTCTCTCCTTTAGGCACAGAGCAAACAGATCAGTTGCTAGTAATTATCTGTTTTCCCTGTACTTCAGACACTGCCATCTGTGAATTGGGCCTAATATCTTCACACAATAATTGTGAAATCTTACATGGGAGCCGATACACCACTCATTCCTTCTGAGGTTTATAACAAAACATCATCCTCTGCATATTTTCAGCCCAATAAATCAGCATATCAGCCTCCTTCCTGTATAAAACTGTACCTCTCATACCAAACTAATCACTGCAGGTAGGATGCAAAATGATTAAAGAACATTTGTGCATGCAAAACTGTAAGGGAAATCTGGGCAAAATGACAGTTCTCTGTACAAAACTATTTAACTACGAGATTACCATGGCAAGTTTGTGGGGTTTTATGGTTAAATTTCAAGTCCACCTTCTCCTCATTAGAACTGGGAGTCCATGGTGTAACCAAGTGCTCTTTCTCCTGCAGCTGGAGCCAAGAAAGCCCCTGGCTCCAGACAGGTTTCTCCTCTGCTCTTCTGGCAAGTGCCTCCTCATCCCTTCACTCCTGGCATTCTCTGACGACTCCACGTGCGCTGCTGGAGATGGGATTTGGCGCGCACAGGCTCAGAAGGAAAAACCCCTCTGCCCAGATGTGCTAATCCCCAGTGGCAACCCACTTCACCACACATGACCTCCGATGGCAGGGCTTGACAAGGTCAATGACTGCTGTGCCACAGAGGTTACTTATGCTCACTGAAGTCTCCTATGTGCACACAAGAGGGGCACTCCCCCTCTTTTAGCACAATTAAATGCTTTTTATTTAGAAATTTGCACAATTTACGTGCAATTTTCTCCACGCACAACCAAGCTCCATTAAAGCCATTTTCACACAGCAGCGCCAGCATTTAGCTGGGCTCAAACACTGATCTTATCCTCCTGACACTTTCTTCAATCCCTCTGTGGGATTACAGCTGGGAAAATGACACTGATTAGAAGAGCTCCTTCTTCCCCCATTCTTTGGATTTAATATCCAATACAGGCAAGTATTGGATACAGGCAAGTATTCACTTTAATACAACACATGCACAGGATACAGTACAGAGAGAAAAACAGGACGAGAAAAAAAGTACAGAAGGCTAAAAAGGAGGAATTGTGTGAACAGAGCTACAAACGCCATTTACAGACCGAACTGCTTTTCACTTTCTGCCATCAAAAGGGTTAGATTCCTCATCCACCCTGAGCAACCAGCCAAGCACAAAAAAGCTTGTCTCTTCTTTCTCCCTGTCACATTGAAACTAATCACTGAAAATAAGGTAGAAACTGTGTTCTCAGAGCAATTAACTTGCCAGTGAGGTTCTATCTTTCCCAGTAATCCCTTCTACCCTCAGCCACTCCCCACTACCCCATATATGACCAAGCTTAACCAAGACCAGAGTCACTCCAGCACAATCATCATTTTACACTACCCATTTCAGCAGATTTGGAAGACGACCTAAAACACAGAAAGCACAGGTCGCTGTAATCCTGCTCCAGAGGCTCAGGCCATACTTGCAGGGTTTCTTTAATCAGTACACATCTGCTCTGCATGCCCTTCTCCCCTGCGTCCCTCCTGCCCCGTGCCAGGAGGGCATTTGTGTGGCAGTGCAGCGAGCCAGATCAGGGAACCAGGGAATTCATTTTCCTGGCAGCGTAAATGCCAGCTCTGGCACAAGGGAGGTAATCGGGACAAAGAGCCGGGGCAGGAAAGGACCATCCCCTTCAGCAAAAACACATACTTATGTCAGATTAAAGTGTCACCGCCCCAGCTCCCTGCTCACTCTCCCCCTGTTTCTGCAAGCGTGGGAATTACCCAGCAGCGTGGAAGATCAAGTTGTTTAGCTTTGCAAAAGGGTGTCCATCTAAACACAGAGCTATTTTCACAGCTTGTTTCTTCTCTCACCAGCTTCTCCTCCCTTAAAAAGCAAAAAAACCAACTGAAACAAGGGATTTGGATGCCATCAGTCACCACGTTGCTGTGCCCGGGCAGGGAGCGAAGGCCACGGTGCTGGGCTGCAAGGGGCTGAGCCCGGCAGCCCTGGGCTCCTCAGTGGAAGGGTGCGAACATTTTCCTCTGGCGAGGTAAACAAACCCGGCAGTACAAAGATTGAATGACTCCATGGAACAAAAGGGAAAATAAGGTCAAACCAGGGGAAAAAAAAAATAAAAAAGGAACAAGAAGCAAGCGAGATGAGAGAGATATGACAGATACAAACACACAGAGCAAAACCCCCAAGAGGCTGCTCGTTAGCTCCGAAGTCAAGCACATGGAAAAAGAGAAGAATTTACTTCTTCCTCAACTGGAATGTTTGCATAATTGTCACTTTCAATTCTACATAATTCCCTTTTCTACACATTTGTTTCGTGTCTAGGCCACCATGCATGAAATAAATCCCTGTCTCAGAGCACGGCCTGTCTGTGCGACTCAGGGTGCTAAGGAGATTGGGTTTCCTGTTTATTCCTGTATTACATTCCAAGAAGGTGTGAACAATGCTGTATCAGACTTAAAATATCAACCAAACAGATATCTACCTTGGCCAGGACAACTTTGCCTAGGCAAATTTTTTTCTAAAACCATAATGTTAAGTGAGCATGGCATTACTGAAGCATTAATTAAATACCATTTTCCCCCTTCCCTCCCTGGGACAAACAAAGTGCGCACAAACAAGCAGTGCCCAAAAAATATTTCAGGCTTTAGTTTTAGGGTTGTTTCTTCCCCCACCCCCAATTAAAATTACATGCACTCACTTTTGAGGTAGCTTCGATTTTCTTCATATTTAGTGCTGATACCCAGGTGCCCCATTAAAAAAGCTAAATTATAAGTTTAGCTATTGAAATATCAACACTAATTAGGTCTTTTAGATACACATTTTTAGATGTTGTTTAGAAAATCTACATTAAAAGGAGCAGGGGCAAAGGATGAACTTTCAAAATTAAAAGGCGCAGCACTGGGTAATTAGGCAGCCAGATTCTCATTCTTTTTTTTTTTAACAATAGAGACAAACACCATTTCAGCAGCCATAGTCTAAAGAGGCCACAATATTATTTATTTTTTGAGGCTGAAAGAAATAGAAAACAAAGTTCAAATGCTGCTAAACAGAGGTGATACTTAAAGTTCATTCAACTTTAAAGCTTGGCAATGTATCATTAGAAGAACAAGAAAGTCTAAAAACATTTCTGCACATCACAGTAAAGGTTTTACTTTGTAATTCAGCTGCAACCCAAATTCTGACCTTCTTGAAAAGTACTTGCAAAAAGACATTCCAAAGTTTCTAGTTTGGCAGCTGCCTGGGAAGGCAGAGCCAACGGGATGTCGATGCACCAGGTGGGAAAACTTCCACAGCCTATTTTTGTTCCTTTCACCAGCATGAGGAATACATCACAGGACACCAAAATTTACTCTTTTTGAAAAGGCTTGATCCCCATGAAGGCACACCACCAGGTGATTTTTTTTTCCCTCCCCATATTTTCTCACTTTCAGAAGCACACCAGTTCAAGTGCACTGCTGGGAGCTGGCACTCTCCCCAGAGAACACAGATTCCCATGGTGGGAAGGGACCCTCACGCTCACCCCACTTTCTGCTCCCTCACATCAAAATACCAGTTTTACATCATGATTAATCTCTTCCTAACTCAAAATAAGTAGTGCAGTGCTCCAGTAAAATTGGTAAAAGAAGCTGCACTTTGCATTTTCCCCCCATGTCTGTATTCTTATTGGCATGCTTTATGTGTCTGGCTCTATGCTTTAGGCACAGACTCATTATTCCTACAGTATTCAGCAGAGGCTCAGTGAACAATCACATTCTGTTAATGTTCAGAACACTGTAAAGGTAATACTGGGAAAAAACACCAGTGACTTCATCTGCTAAACATATATAAACAGGGAATGGGAATTTTAACACACGTGTACAAAAGGAGAAAGATGTAAAAGAAGAAGAATTCATTTATTGCTTAAGACAAAAATCTATTCCCCCTCTTCAGAAGCTGCTCCTTTTTGCCCAGGGAGGTGTACTGAACAGTGAAAATTCACCTGCAGGTAACTAGCAGATAACCAGAAGTACACAAAAAACAAACCAAGGAGCACCGCAAGGGAAGACAAGGTTTATTTGCCTGCAGGGAACAGCAGAAGCCGCCCCTTTACCATCCCTGATGCTGACACATGCTCTGCATTACAGCATCTCACCACGCTGCTCAAGACCACCCCAGGTGCTGAGCCCACCCCATGCCACAGGAGGACAGCAAATCAAATTAATTTGATTTTGGATGGCCAGCACATTGTACTTAACACAGATAAACACTCACAGTTTATGCTCTGTCCTTTTTTAGGTCAAATCTTTGCAGGTTGTATCAACATAACAAGTGTCATCGAACATGTCCCTGCTTGGGCCACAGAGCTCCAGGCCAAAACTCCACTGAAAACGCGCCACCAGGCGTGGTGTATGATTGCAGACAACATATCAGCAAACAGCTATTTAGTAGCAGTCACAGTTAGCTGACCTTCAGGCAGAAACTCAGTAACTTGATGATGATGACATTCCTGGCCCTGGATTGTCTGCAGCATTTATTTTGGCAGTGGTAAAGAAAATCCACGGATGTATTTTGAGCAGGAAGCGCTGATCAGGAAAGCAGAGCCCTCACTCCTGCCCAAGAGCCCGGCTTGGATAGCTTCCCCTGGAAACCCACACACACACGCTCCACCTGAGCAACACAGCACCTTGCAACAGGCACGGGGAATAACATTAATAATCTTACAATCCAGTAGCACGGCTGGCCTCAGAGCTTTGGCAGAAGAGCTACAGTGTTCAGAGACCAGCAACTTTATAATTATATAACCCTCAGCATCTCCTGGGCACAGGAGAACCAGGCAACACAGTCAGAGTGTGCAAGAAACACCCATGTGTTTCTCAGGACGCAACATAGCTGAAGGTAAGAAATCAAAGATGCTCTCTCTGGAAACAGCTTGTGTAAACTGTCTTTTCTTGGGGTTTTTTCTCCTCCAAAAAAATCCAAAAACAAAACAAAAAACCCAACTTCCAAAATAATTCTTGGGAACCTACCAAGAAAACAAAGTGTTTATAGCTGTTTGTCTGAGGTACCACCTGGGAGTTTACATCAGTTTACACAGGCCCTCTTACAGCAGTTCCATAACCTCTGGTTTGGAAACAGCCTGTCCTACACCTGCCAAAACACAGGGTCATTTTCTAACCAGGGCAAATGAGCTTGATGTTAACATGGGGCTCCTCTATCCAACAGCTGCTAAAAAGAGCATTTTTCCTTGCAAAATGCCTAAAAGTTGTACAGGTGACTTAGTAATGAGCATGGGAACCTTTTCTGATTGAGTCCTGTAAGCGCTTTTGCCTGGATGCAGCTAAAATTTCAATTTCCAAGTCATGCACCCTGTGTGACTTCGCGTCATCCAGCAACATGGAAGAAAAGTCATGTATGAGTACGCAAGAGCTGTGTGAAATCAAGTTACAGACCCTGTCCTGCCCAGAGGCTCCCACCTGTGTTCCATTACCCCTCTTCCCAACACAGACAGCCCTGGAAACACCAGAGGTAAAAAAAAAAATCCACTCCCCGCACAAGTCACACAGACCCTGCAGCTGCAGCCGCCTCCGCAGCCATGGACAGGAGCTGGGACACAGCTCAGCTCCACGCTGCCACTGAGAACCCACAAGGACAGGCTGAGAGCAAACCCCTACGCACTCCCCTCGCTGCCAAACCCACCCCAGGGGCTGCCCAGGGAGTGGGAACAGGGCTCCGAGAGAGTTATCAGTTTGTCTGATGTAATCAACAACATTGCCATGTGCACACTGACACGAACGTACAGATCTCTGCGGAGTTTGATGGATGAGCTGATGGCAGGCAAGTTATAAAATCCATCTGCTTGGAAAACCATTGTCATTTTCAGCTAAAAATCGCAGCAGCAAACTCGTATCACAACTTTGTACTATTCAGTGCCAAACTAGAATACCAGAGTAAGTGGTGGTGATCTTTCCTGGGGAGATCTTGCAAAATATTTAGTAACTCAACGCTAATAGCAGTATGACAGGGTTTTTTTCTTTTTTTTTAATGCACCAAGTGCTTTAGTTGAGCCTGAGGAAAAAATGGAAGGTGGTTTTTGCCTATCTTGCAACAAAATTTCTCTTGAGATATGTCTGCTCTGCACCAGGAGAGTTTCCTAATAAATGCATGAACGGGTGCTGCTATGAGAAGCAAGACTGTAAATCCAGAGCATCAGGAAGGACGGATGAAGCTTAGGGGAACTTCAGAAGCCCTAAGTCAAGGCCCGTACTTTAGCTCTGAGAGGAGAACTCGAGCTCAGGAAAATCTCAGGCTGCATTTGCACCATCGGCAGTGCCCAGAGCAGGGCACGGCGCTGCTCAGGACATGCCACAGGAAAGGCTCTCACACACCTGGCGTAGGGCAGAGGAGAAACATTTCCCTACGAGTTCAGACAAGGAGATTTTGACATCAGAGGCTCTCCCATCACCTCCTGCACAAACACAGCACGCACGTCAGGTCTGAGACAGTTCCCTCACGTCACCAGGAGTTTCCCTGAGCGGCACATCCCGCTCCCACCAGGTACCCCAGCAATGGCACGGGGTGACACAGGCAGTGATGAAAGGACTTGCCCAGAGCTCAGTGAGAGGAAACTTGTGGCGGAGTCAGAAAGAAAACCCCGTTATCTCAACTTCCGGCCCCCTCTGCTTAACCGCCAGACCACAAAACACTTTTATTGTAGGATAACATTTCAACAAATAGCTATTTTCTCTCAGCAGAAAACCCACTTTGCAGTTTTACTTTTAAAAATCCATTTTTACTCCAACTCTCTAGGACTCCAAGCCAGCCCTGTGACTCGGCATAAACAATTTCTCCCTCCTTTGCATGCCCCAGTTTTATTAAGTAATCCCCATAAAAGCAATTACTGAGCTTTGGACTGAAAAATAACTAGGGAAAAAAAAAAAGAGAGACAGCAAATTCTGCATATCTTCATTTGCATACGGATTCCCTCCCTCCCCCTTTCTAAGGTTTTTGCCATGAGGTCTTTTATGTCTCTTTCAATAATCATATAATTATATGATTCCTAAAGTACACGCTGGCAACACTTCAGGGGATTTTTGTCATTACAGGTGACAAGACTTTTCTCTCATGTCTAACGCTCGCTAGGATTTCCTTTCACTTCGTTCACAGATAAGATGAAGAACCAAGTGACACCCAAAACACTCTTACAGACAGATTTTGGGGGAATCAGCCCTCTTCCTTCTCCATTACAGACGCAAGGAAATGGGCAGAACTGAACTATAATGAACTTCAATTAGAATGAAGCACTTTTTCAATTAAGCAGCCCATCATTTTTCCCAGGCACCACATCCAACTATTTTAATGGCTTTCACATTTTTTCTTTAATTTTACAATCTGGAAGAAATGCCAAGGTTCCATCAAGGACTGAGAATGCCATAATTCCATTTCTTCCAATGGCTGCAAGTTATTAACAAGATGTCAAAACATCATAATTATTTTATATCAAGTTTGACTGATTCCATAAACATCTCTTAGCTGCACACCATCCAGAGTCTCACTCCCCCTGAGTGCAGGTATGTGCTCAGGCTAAATGGAGTTAAGAGGCTGCACATCCTCTTCCACAGAAGAGACATTTAAGAGCCACCAAAACATCAACAGCAATAATGCATTTTATTACCTGATGCACTTGATGCCATTGTAAGCTTAGAGACATCGCTTTCCTTGAAACTCTTAGGGGATTTTCAGTCCTCTCTACAAATAAGAGCTCCCAGGAAAGAAGCTGCAGCTTCACTAAGCAACAGGAGGGGTTAAAGGTACGAGCTTGGTGTCCTTCAGCAGCCGCCCAAATGCCAGCAGCTCTGAATTACCATTTGTTTCCCAACTTGGGCTGCACGCTTCCTCCTAACTTGAGCATCTCATCACTAAGTACAGGTTCGGTTAGGGACACCCTAGCATCAGAGTGAATCAATCTATATTTAAAATTCTGCAGGAAAAAAAAGCAAAACCCCAAACAATTACTGTCTTATTTTTATGAAGCTAGAAAGAACATCTGTTGAAGAGCAAGGTAACACAATGATATCAAACCACAAACACTATAAGCTTCACATTCAGACTGCAGGCACAACTGCATCATGCATATGTATTTTCTGAATTCCTCTCTATGACAACCTGTGCAGAAGAGAGAGCAAGGCAGGCTGTGGGAAGAGGAGAGGAGCCCAAGCGCAGCTCCTTGCCCTGCCGACCGTGCATGGCAGCCCTCAAAATAGAACATTTAACTTCAAATTGCCACGTTTGTGTGCCACTATAGATAGGCAGCACAAGATTAGAAAAGCTTTGCTCTGAGCACAAAGGGAGAGACAGGAATGGTGCCATAAGCCCATGTTTTGCAGCCAGTGGCGCAGGGAAATAATTTTGATCCCTTCAATCCCCTTATCCATGCCAACCACTGACCTTGCAGATGCAACTTTTGTTCAAGTTCAGTCCCTTTTTGGCTCGAAGCAAGACAGAGCTACAAAGGAAACACTCTCCATTCATCCTGGATCATCCAAGTGCTGTGCACAGAGCTGCCCCCGTGCTCCTGTTAGCCAGGTAACTCTGCACTTCACATCCAGTCACTCGCTACAAAATAATTAAGCTGCAAAGGGTGACACTCACCTCCCTGCCTGTCTCCGGGGCTCAGCACTGCTGGCCTGGCTGGTGCAGGTGGGAGCCCCACAGCCGGAGCAGTTCGTACCTGCCCAGCTTTCACAACTCTTGCACCAGAGGAACTGGACCGACAACTACACACAGGTCGGTTTTGCCTGGGCGGCTCGGGAGCTGGTTAAGCCTCTCCTCCATGTTAGTTTCTGGATTAAGAACCTAAAGACTGATTCTCCTTTCAGCTTCAGAGCAGTATTTTTAATAGTTCATTAGTTTTGAAAAAGAGACTATTTCTCAAGGAGATGGACCAGGGCTGGTAACACTGTGCTCCAACTCTCCTCTCTCTGAAGAGCACGGCTGGAACAGTTACAGCCCCCGTTGTGCTGAATACAGTAGAACCAGGAGATATTTAAACAGAAAGAGCCACTTCACCTCCATAAAACTCTTTTATACATTTACCATGATAAACTGGAGGCATTAAAGTGCAGTGAGTTGGAAATTGTTCTCACTTAGAGCTGGATGTTCACCTACAACCGATACCAAGGTGCACACCCTACACACCGTATTTCAAATCTTTATTAAAAAAAAAAACAACAACAAACTGCATCAAGCAGGAAATAGCGTTTCAGTTTTGCTAATACCGTTCTCTCTCAAGTACTTGCAGCAGCACCACAAACTACACAATATTTCCACAACCTGCACCACCCGGATAAAGCCCAGACACTGGAGAAGCTGAAGCAGTTAAGCACATTCTGACAAGGCTCCACCCAGACAAGGTGCACACAAGTTTGGGATTCTGTGTGCATGCAACGCCTGACACAGGGGAGCAGCCTGCTGAGGTTGTGCCTAGAGAATTTCACACCTCACCCAAAAAAAGCAGGGAAGCAAAAGGGGAAAAAATCAAATCACCCCAAAACCTTTCTATCAATGTGCCTCCAGCCACAGTACTGCATCTCTGTCCTGAAATGAATTTTTTCACAAGTGCAGATACATGACCATCAGCCCTTCCGCAGAGCAAGCAGGGGAATCTACCAAAGAAACAACCAGAAACACCAGGCTGATCTCATCCTACCCAGCTCCCCTCTTCACTGCTATTTTCCCAGAAAGTAACATTGTGACAGCCTCATTCTGTGAAATAACTGAGATTAAAGATAAAAAGTGCATCTTCTTAGCATACTGAGAGGACAGTAAAGTTTTCAGTTCTTACCAGGCATGAAGTCAAATGCACTACTGCAAGTAAACATTTATTATATGAGTGAAGTAGAACACTAGTTCTATTATATGCCTTTTATTACAAAAAAAAAATCTTACCTGTGCAATACAGACTACCCTATTTTTTAAAATATTATAGACTCTAATTAATTTTAAAACTGAATATACCTTCTGAATTTCTCTGTGATGGTTGGTCTACTTGACAATTCAGCAAACTTCACCTCATGTTTTGCCGCAGGTTTCAGAGTGGTCAAGAAAGTCTGAGCACTTATACTATGGGAAACTACTTTGGAAAAATGGGTAGGATATTAAGAGGTCTTTCGAAACACCCAGAGAGACAGAATCAAGGGCAAATTGAGTTAAAAATGAAACCTCAGGTAGGGATGAGGGTGACCTCTGAGCTGGGTTGCGATTACCAAGCAATTTCCTCTCTCCAACCCCCCTGCAGCCACTTTATGTGCACTAAAGGCGCCCTGACCTAGGCTGCAGGGATGGCCCCAGGCAGGGGCAGTTCTTTCCATGCACCCCATCACTCTTTTAATCCTGGCAGGTTTCACTGATGAGGCAGAGAACCCCCTGTCCAGCAGAAGAGCTGGATCCTTCTCTACCACAGCCCACAGGGAACCCTGCTCCCTTCAGCTCCTTGCCCAGCTGAGCAGACACTTCAGGCTTTCCAGAGCTCTCCCCCTCTGCTTTAATCACCTCTGATTCCTCAACAACAAAGATACCTTAAGTACCTGCTTCAGACAAGATGCAAAAAAAAAATCAACAGCTAGGAGAACAAATCAATGGAGACTAGCAAGCCTTCAGGAAAACCAAAAGGCATTTAGAGCCTTTAGAGCATCATCCAGAAAATCATTAGCTTTCCTGGGGTTAAAATCACATTTTAAGAGGAAAAACTGGCCATCAGAAACACTAGCTTGCTACATCATCACTTGACAATTAAGTAGAAGGAAAAAATACTTAAATATCTAGAAACTTGTTTTAAAACATAAGCCAGCTATGGAAAAATCTAAGCTGCAAGTAGCCATAGAGAGAGAGATGGTGACAAATCAGAAGTTACATCGCTAGGTCAGTGGAGCTAGCACAAAACCTTTGGAACAGGAAGCTGCAGTTAAATACATTGGTTTTCTTATCAATGAGAGATCAGAGCAACAGTAATAGGACAGTGTACAACACACATGTGAAAACAGCCTTATCAAGATGACAGCTGGAGAACTTATGGATTTTGTCCAGAAGTCTACTAGGAGCAATAGGCTTTCTAAACTGCGCTACACTGAGGCACAAACAGCAGAGAAGGGACTGCGAGGCAGCACTGCCAGACCTCTGGGTACAGACAGTAAGAGTGGGTAAAGCATTTATCTCCTTGGGGCACAGCTGGGCCCCAGCTCAGCTTGTAAGGGCAGCATCTCCACTTCAACACCACGTGCACCGAGTCAAGGTCTGCCCCTTTCCAGCCCGGGGATCTGCTTCTACACAGCACATCACTCCACACACATCTGAGCATGGATTCTCCACGAGATTCTATAAACAGGTTAAACATTCCTCAAAAAAACCCGTACACACACACACCCCCCACACCTCAAGAAAGTTAAAATTTCCATTTAGAGCTCCAAAGCTTTGCTGGAATCTGTAAAAATGATAAACAACAGCCAAAAAGAAAACACAACCCCTTGTCTTTTCAACTACTTTGGGAGAACAATTGCACTCAAAGATCGCATTCATTAACATTCTGATGAAGTTCCCTTTTAGCGCTGTTTTTCATACTTGAAAGGAACAGCTATGATCAGAGAGAGCCCTCAACTACCGACTCACTCATTTAGATTCTCTCGCTCTGATTCACCAATCACCTTCAAGAATAATTAGCAGCTTCATCTGAACGTAATGAATATACACACATGCTCGCATCCATACCATTCATTTCGGAAGGCAGGGAGAAATCCCCCTTTCCTGAGCCCGCCAGCTCTCCTGAGCCCTGGCACAGCAGCCATCTCCTGGGCAGCACCAGTGCACCCTGGTTTTTCCAGCAGCTGACCGTCCCACTGACCGCCTCAAGCCAAGAATCAGCGCAAACTGCATTTCCAGCTGATGCCCAAAGTCGTGGTGAGTGGCTGAGGACTAAAAAACTCCAAACAAACCAAACACTGCACACACACACATCAGCCATAACCTGCACGAAACCTGAGCTGGATTTATACAGGAAGATCCAGGGGAAGGAAGAGAAAGGAGAAGTTTTAACTTCTTATACACAGAAAGAGGCTGCTGCTTGTGTGTCTGTGGAGCTTTTTCTTTTTTACTGAATTTAAAATATGTAAATATAATCAACTCAGCCTTTATATGGAAGATGGTAGGGTAAGTCAAGTCACAAGTATCGCCGAGACAAGACACATGATTTTCAGATAACAACTGCCAAAGGAAACATTGCCACATGAGTTAAAATCCAGAATACCTAAAATTCACACCAGAGAGCTAAAGAAGACCTCAATGCCATCCCTCAGTATTAACCTTAACTGCTCATACTCCCAGGTCAACACAAAGGAAGAATACATGTATTTATTCTAGAAAGCACCCTTTATTTACAGGAACAGCAGCAGTGAGAATTTGCTTCAGTAGGGAAGGGGAATTCACAACATGGTGAGATACAAAGAAAAACAAACCAAAAACCACCTTACCTCTCCCAGATGATTCTACCATTAAGTTCTACCCAAACACTGAAAACCTTCATTTCCAAGGGGAAATCCAAGGCTTAGTTAGCCTTTTAAACATAATCAGAGATCATTGTAACATCAAGAAACAAACCAACCTAGAACACCACAATGAACTACCACATATGCAACAAAAGCTCATTTTAGTATTAAAAAATTAAATAAAATACTTTCTTAGTTCAGTACTGTCCCTAGGCCATGTACTCACTTCTACACTTTCTTGCCCCTCATGAGGATAGACGGTTTCAATTCTTATTTATTTTTTTAAAAGCATTACAGTAGATTTTAAATCCTCTTAAAAAAACTATGTACACCGAAATACAGATTTCCTCCAAAACAGAAGAAAACCATTTGTTGCAGTCAAGTTCACCAGAGAACACAGCTCCACATCACAGAAAATGACCTCTCCATTTCAGTCATTTACATGGGCATATACAGTTTTAAAGCACTTTCGCCTTAACCATCCTCTTCCCTCGCTGCTACATCGTAGCTGCCAGCTATCACCCATGGTCCAAGGCAGCGCAGCAGGGAAAAAGCCACACAATGTATTTTCTTCTTTCTAGTTTTACAGGGATTTAGGAAATGCACACCATCATTATGTCCAAGAACATAACACACTTGCTTGGTGTGAAACAGGTGAATTTTGCTCACATTTTTCCCTCTGAGGTATCAACCACCATGGTTGCAGAAGTAGACACGTTATTATCTAACATATTGGTAAATACAGTATAAATCAGTTCATTTCGGGGGTGCTCTCTTACATGTTGGTAAATATAGTAGAAATCAGTTAATTTCAGGAAAGCCTTCTGGTACATGTTGGTAAATACAGTATGAATCGGGTCATTTCAGGTGGTGTTCTCTGACGTGTTGGTAAACATAGTAGGTACCAGTTAATTTCAGGAAAGCCTTCTAGTACAGGTTCGTAAATATAGTAGAAATGGGTTAATTTCAGGTGGTACTGAAGTTTTTCACAAGAATTTTAAAGTGGATCATTTTGTAAAGACTTTTTTTTTTCCTTTTAAAGAAAAACCAGAAGTGCTTCCACAAACAGAAGTACCTTGAGGTGGCAGATATTTAAGGTCACTCTCTACCCTTGCATACCTTATCATCAAGGTTTGGGTGACTCAGTAACAAGGCTCACCCCATGCGAAAAGCCCAGAGTTTTCCCCATCAGCCTGGAGGGACTGCACTATCATTTGAATACTATTTCCTGATAATGTGTTCATCATGGTAGAAAATTTCTGCAGGAAGATGAATTGTACTTTCTTCCCTGACAGCTACAGTAGAGAGACTCAGGGGTTTAATTCGACCTATCTGCTGATGCATATTTGACTAAGAACATACCCAAGAAAAAAAAAAAGGTATACAGACAGGTCTAGGGCTTGGTTTAGAGGCACACGAAAGCAGATTGCTTGCTCATTATCAGTTCTGCATACACAAAGTAGTTGGCTTTCCTGTTAGGACAACACCCCACAAATGACACCGAGAAAAGCCAAAGGACACCAAGCGAACACAAACCTTCTCCCCTCTCCAGGACCTGCACACCCAGAGCTGCTCAGGGACCACTGGGCTAAAGTCCCTGCTGAGCAGAGCCCCTGGCTCCCCCAGCAAGGCTCCTGACACCAGGGCAGACGGCCAAGGCCAGCGCTGACACCTCCACGGGCACACTGGGACTCCGAGGAGCTGGTCCTACAGGCAAAGCTCCCCCAACAACCACGGCGCCACCAGAGGCCTGCGTGGCACCAGGGGTGGGCTGGGGAGCAGCAAAGCCCATGCACAAAATGGGACCTCACAGTCTGAGCCAAAGACATGAAAGATCCCAGGGCTAAGCAGTTGAGTATTCATTAGCCCATGCAGAACTCTCCACTGCTGCAACACAGGTTAATAGATACACAAGGGGCAGGAAATCCAAAGCAGGGAGAGCACCCAAAACTTTGCCCACGTTTCCACCGAGGTGTGTCAAAGAAAGTGGGCAAAACTACCACGATTGCTCATATTTACTAGGAATTCAAGCCATTACACCCAACAAGCAACTTGTGAGGTGCTTCCTCTCAACAACTCACTTCTTCCCCTCCTACACAAACAAAACCAAAATCAAAAGCCAAAGTCATAGTTTGTCAATGCCCCTCTGAAAATATTAAATTTCCTGCTCTGCTTAACTTAGCTCAGACAAGGCAGACAGTATTTGCTCAGCAAATATTGTTTGTAATAAGTTAGACAAGCAATATTTTTTGCCAGCCTATTAACACCAGAAAAATATGTACAGTCAACAAGAGATGAAGAATTTGTTCAATTACTTCAAAAATGGGAATTACAACCGAGGGATTATTATCCATTTAAACATCTCTTTTCCACAAAATGTCAAACACTAGCCATTTGCTAACAATCTCCGGAGACAGATAAAGTAACATTTTGGCAATGCAAACACAAACTCCCGAGCTGGAGGAAGGGGGGAGCGGGAGGAAGGAGGGCGGGAGGGGGGAAACTCCACCATCCACAACAATGCCGGACCATCCCAACACGCCAGGAATATTTTGCAGCCAATTAAAACCCCAAACAAACATTTGACTGGCCCGAAGTGATGGCGAACAGCGGCCGGAGCCGGGCAGAGGAGGAGGGCAGCAGCAAGGGGAGGGCTGCAAGTTGCCAGCGGAGCCGCGATCACCGGGGCTGGCCCGGCACCCTCCTGACCGAAGCCCCGGGATCCCCCCGGGCTGACACCAGGATTAATGCACGTTAATTGCTATTTGCAAAATTCAGCAGCCTCAAAGCGCCGCGCTTCCTTTCTCAAATCCTTTTTTTTTTTTTCAATTTTTTTTTTCCCT
>WBMY01012370.1:404862-450353 GCA_013397315.1 Donacobius atricapilla
GGGGATGAGGGGAGCCGGGGACGGGGGACGAGCTGCGGCGGGCCGTGGGACCGAGAGGGAGCTGCGGCACGGACCGGGGGGCAAACGATGAGCCCAGGGGCCAGGAGGGGGCTGGGGGTCGGAGGGTGAGCCAGGGACAGGGAAGGAGCTGCGGGGATGAGTTGAGGATTAAACGTTGAACCGAGGGTCAGCTGAGGGATCACTTGAGGGTTCAGGACAACTTGGGGAACACGGGAAGAGCTGAGGGACATGGAAAGAGCTGGGGGGTGAACTAGAGAACAATCTGTGTGTCAAGTTAGGAAATGAGCTGGTGATGAGGGTGCAGGACGCGGGAGGTGGGCAACCAGAGCCGTAGGTGGGACCTGGAGCCGCGTAAGGGTTCTGAGGATAAAGACTCGCGGAGATGGAAGCAGGAGACCCTGTTCATTAGCTTCTGCTCCCCATCCGTTCATCCTGTTGAGGTTTTATTCGTGCTCTGAAATGCGGGAGAGGACTGTTTCCTTTCTTGATTCCCTGCAGTTTCAGGCCCTCTTCTCTCTCCAGGATCACCTGGCCAAAGGCTTGGTCCTCAGCATTCCCTTGGGACAGGGACTGGCTTGGTGGCCGGCTGAGCAGCTCTGCAGTCCCAGTCCCAAGGACAGCACTGAGGAAGCTGTGCCTGGATCAGGGCTCCTGCACAGGGCTGTCCTACATATTGCAATGGTAGCAGGACTTAATCCTCCTGTTATCATCTTTTATTGCACAAAGTCAGATACTGCAGCATGTTACCATCACTTCTGGGTACTCCCTTCCTTGTGTGGGGCAGGCTTTGCTTGATTGGACTGACTCGACTTAATTCCTTACTTCTTCAGCCGCTTTCACTTTCCCTGGGGGGTAGCCTTTAGTTCTGAATGCGAGAGACGAGAGACGTTAGAAAGATGTTGTGAAATAAAGCCTAAAGAAATCCATTGAGATTCATGTATAAGGGAAAAATCCATGAAGGAAATTCAGAGTTGGTGGGAGCTGTGGAAGTAAGGGAAGCCAAAAAAATCTCCTGCTACTTGTTCCCGCTGTGTTCCAGGGATGGTGGTTCCCTCAGGCTGGGTGTACCCAGAAGTGACAGGCTGGCAGCTGACTGTCTAACACACTCATCAAAAATGTGGGCACTTCAATGCCCATTTTCCCACCATTTTCTTATGTTTCTGATCTTATTGTAACAGCGGAGCAGTCAAAAATTAACCCCCTTCCACCTGGCCCAAACAGGCTCTTTGAGAAGGGTTTCTGGTGTCTGGCAACAGCATTGCCCTACCTTACTTAGACAAGCGCTAAAATAAAGATCATCCTCTTAAAATGTAGCATAGAAATGTCATTTAAATTTAAGCCATTTTAAACCAAAGGTAGAAATCCCATGTGTAGTGCAAAGCCTCTTAATGCAAATAGTCAGTCATGCATTGCATGCCTCAATCACACTCGTATCGGTGTCATTTGTGTCCTAATAAAATCCTATAATCTTTTGCGTGCCAATTAAAGAAAGAAGATAGCTAAATCTAGCTGCTTCCTTGGGTAATTACAGGCTAGTGGGGAGCCAGACAGTTATCTGCCCTGGGTTTTGCTGGACTGTGGATTTCCAAAGGGTATTTCCTCTCCTGTTTCATTAAGTGACTGCGCAGTATTTTTTTAAATGTATGGTATTTGAAGGGCACAACCAAGATCCCAGAGATGGTTGTTAATTAAAGGTCTCAGTTTAGATACACCTAGTTTAACAATGGATTGAGTTTAACAACTGCATTTGCCTCACCAGTATTTCAAAGGACACTTCCTAGAAACAAGAACTTACGCTGAGTTCACTAAGTTATTTTTACACTAGTGAGTCTGTCCTTTTATTTACAAGGTAATTTCTATGTTGCTTATAAGTACATCATAAGGGCAAGTCATTTAAAAAGATAAACTGGGGCATTTTTAACAGTTTCTCTTGCTAGGACTCATCTCACTCCTGTTGTGCTATAGGCCCTCCATCATTAATATGCATTTCTAGTTCTCTTTTTTTTAATTCACTTCCAAATTTGCTGACTAACAAGGACAGTGGAAATTGCCTGTAAAGTTCCTTTCTTTATTTCCTGTCAGCAGGGTCATCAAGATTCTCATCCCGTGTTTACGTACAGGAGCTTAATGTCACTGGGAACGTAAACCAAAGGTGCCTTCTGGGGAACGTTGTGAATACCATTATTTTTTTCAATTAACTCCACAAATTCAGCAGCACTATGATTGTCCATAGTTATTCTCATTTTTGTATATATTTTTTTTCTCGTTGAAAGATGCAACAGAAGGGTTATCCAAAGGAATTAACAAAATAAAACAGCCCACATGGGAAAGGATGCCTCTGCTTGAAATAGCATCTCTGAATCAATCATGCCTTTCCTTCCACCAAGGCAATTTTGTGTTTTCAATAGAAGGCAGACGTACAGTGGTTTTGTTTCCCCCCAGCATCAAATGGCATTCTGCACAATGATATTCATCATGTTATAACTCTAGGTGAATGATAATGGATCAGAGGGAATGAAAACAGATGGATGTTAAAACAGACAATTCCCTGCCACAAACCTGGGAGCCCTCCACCGCTGCCTAGTCCATTCATTCAGTAGATAATTGTATTAGACATTCCAACAATGGAGAGGCCTTCTTCATTAATCCTGAATTTACTGAAAAGAAGCTTTGCAGACTATAGCTCTTTCGGTGCTCAGGCAACATCAGGCAAAATTTACCACAGGCTTAAATGTCTAAAACTCAACTGGATAGAAACTAGCACAGAAAATTCCAAAAGCAGAAGAGATGGGCGAGTGAGGCCAGGGGACAGGACAACCCAGGAGCAGCGCTGCAGGTAGGCAGGGGACATGAGTGCCTTCGCAGCAGAGCAGAGCTCAGGTGATGCCAAGGAAATTTATTGAAAAGCTTTCCTCTGGCGGGAGTGCAGGTGCAGCTGAACTTGTCAATAGTGGACGTGGGTTTGAGCTGATTGTCCCTTTGCAGCCCCCAGCTCGCCACATGAGCCAGTGAATGCCAATCCCTGCCATGTGATGGGGCACAACCGTTCTGTAACCCTGGTCTGCATCAGGTGACTGGGGCTAAGCAATACAGATCAAGTCTCTTACCAGCTGTCCTGTGAGTCAGACCTTGATTACAATATTGACATTAACATTTTAATCACATGCATGCTGCTGCGGATTTTAATGACAAACTTGCTACGCCTTTGCCTTTTGAGGATCAGAAATTAGACCCTCGCTCATAGCTGGAGTGAGCGTGTCTTGAGAGCAGCAGCAACCTCAGCAGTGAACGTGGCATTGCTCTCGCCACGAGCCTGCCCCTGGACATTAACCTTGCTGGCACTGAGCACCTCACTGAACAGGGACTTTGTTCTCAATTACTCTGTTCCTGTGTCTGGGGCAGTACTGGAAGTTATGGAAAAGGAGAAAGGCGGTGCTTTTGTATTCTCTGTCGCCTGAGGCAATGTGAAAATCCACCCAGTCCCTGTGTAACTAGCATTTTCGATTCGCAGGTACTTTAATCAGGGCAGAGCAATCCAGAGACATTTCCTTCATCCAGTGGAGGTGGAAGCAGGGTTGCTACTATACTTTTTCTGCCCAATGCCATCAGAGTGAGGTGAAGAAAATTCAGTGCAAATGAGAATCATGCCCCAAATCTGTGTTCCTCTCATCCCAGTCATGCTCCACAATCTGTTGCAAGTGCTGCAAGCTGAGTCTGCGAGGCATTGCTTTGTTAAAGACTGTCATGTCCAAGGTGGAAGGACAACCAAAAGGTCACAATAAATAAACTGAATACAAAATTGCTTAAGGCAATAAAAGGAGACCACAGACTTTCATTACTGCTCTGACATGCACCGGGAGACACTTCAGGATGTTAAATAGGCTGGGGTTTGTGTCAATGGGCTTAGTTGTTTTCTGTTGTTTCTTTCACTTTGCCAAAACAATCAGGCCTTAACTGCTTGGTATCCCTTTCACAAACATGGGCTGCCTTTATCTCTTGCTTCATCATGGTCATTTGCACTGAAAATACATAATCACTGACAGAGTACAAAGAATCATTACGAATAATTAGTTACTTCCAATATGGCAAGTCAGTCTCATAAATCTTGAATATTTGGCTTTGGTTTTGGAAAGAGATTCCTTAATGGCCACACTTGTGAGACTCTGTTAATTGATATAAAATTGTATTCAAAATTAAATTTGTTTTAACAGATCTAAATCACCCCAATAAATCAGCTTCAGCCTATCTGCTCTAAGGGTTCAAGTACACTTTTTTTTTTGCCTTTGGGAGAAACTGTGAGCTTGCAATCAATGCTCAGAGAGCTGGATCTGACCCTCCCCTCATTGACTAATTGCTTCCATATGCTGACATGGGGGGATTTTTTGCTGGTCTGAGGAGTCATAAAGGAGGGGGTGGAAGGTACAGCTCCTCTCCCCAACCCAGCCCCAGCAGATCTGGGGCGCTCAGCCTTCCTGCCAGGCAGGTGCGTGCGGAGCAGGGGCTTCTGTCCAAATGCACCTCACAGCCGGGGTGGGAGGGAGGAATTGCCTGCCTCTGTTCTGAGTGGGCAAAGGAGAGGGAATTTTAATGAAAAAGAAGGAATTCAAGTCTATCTGTAATAGTCAGATATTGAGGATTTATGCTATTATAGGTAATCGCAGTGTGAATGGTAGTTCTTATGATGCTTTTTTTTTCCTTCTTTAGAGAAGCTGTCTTTTTCATCTGATATCATGGGTGAGAGAAGGTGAGAGTTAATAACAATAGCTTAATTTTACTTGACTGTATAGACTCTATTTAGCTCCTGAAATTGTTTCAGGACAGGATGTTATTATCTTTATCCTTACTTTAAACCACAGAAATGGAGCTCGAGAGACAAAAGCCCAGTGTTCCTTTCCCATAATGTCTTTAGTAGGCTGTATTCCTCACCTAGGCAGCAGTGAGCTCAAACGCTTCCTGTGATCCTGTGTGATAAAAACCTGTTGGAAGAATTCCTCATTTGCCTCCTGCCTGTTATCTTAAATATCTCTCTAATTTTTATTTTTTCTTCTCCTCCAGAGATTCTTTCCTACCTACTTCATCTCAGTAAAACTTTCCCCACCCCTCTCACGGCTGGGTCGCTGCCTGGATTTCTGCCTGTCTGATCTCCCTGGGGTGGCAGCCCTTGAACCCTGTGGGTGAGGGCAGGCTCCGAGTGCTGCCTGCACCGTGGGAAGGGGATTTTGGGGGGGCTCGGAGCTCCCCTTGCCTCACCTGGGAAAAGCCTGCAGAGCACCGTGTCTGCTGTCAGACCCTGCGGCGCAGGGATGGCCAGCTAATGCTGTGTCTTGCTTGGCTAGGGATGCCTAAATCCTGTTGGGCTCAGTCATCTGTTTAATGATTCTTTTGCTTGCCTTCAGAACATTGCGAGCGCACGGCCGCCCTCCTCACCGCGCGGTGTGTCTCGGTGCAGGGTCTTTGGGGGTGAATAAAAGTGACAATCCTTTCAGTTTTATTGGGTGCAACTGCTGGAAGTGTTAGAAGTTTTCCTCGGGTAGAAGTGGCTTCTGTTTTCAAGTGTCTTATAGGCTGCGCTCAATTTACTTTTAAATTTGTTAAAGCAATGCATTTCGTTTTAATCCCTCAGTGCATATTATTAGTCAGCTAATGCTATAAAGAAAAGAATTAAAAATTCCCAAATGAACAACAAAGAATCCTCCCCCCCCACACCTTGGGAAACCTGAAGATTAAGACTCTAAGTATGATTTTGTGTCCTAAGCCTGGAAAGCGAGGGGAAACCTAAGTAACAATTGATTCAGAGGTGGTTATATTTGGCAGTCTATGACTTGCAGGCCTCTCCTAATAAAGGCTGGCAGGGTGTACAAACAGACCTTAACACATGGTCATGATAAACAGGTGCTGAAACATTTCTGCAACATTTTTCCCACTAATATTTTGTCTCTTTAAAGCAATCATCAGGAAGTTGTGTCATCTTAATTACAGAATCTGGGAGAAAGCTATTTACTAGTAGCTGTGTAACTTGTTAATAAAGGCTTCCCTGCAGAGGGATTTTGGCTCTCTGTGTAGCAGCAGCAAGCTAAGCACTGAGGGAGGCTAGCAAAATCACAATGATACATAATTTACACTGGGTCAAGTTACTGTTCCTGGCAAGTAGATGAGCTGTACAAGTGTTAAACAGGGCTTCACCTTCACTGCTATCCATGCCTGTGATGGGAAATTTATTCCCGGAATGGATGAGGCTTAACTAATTACTGCACAGGAGTATGTCCTGATGTCTTTGGGTCAGCAGACCAACTTTGCACAAGCCAAAACAGAAGTGGATTCAGAGACAAAAGAATATAATAGTCAAAAGGATTGGCTTGACTGCCTGGAATCATTTTGCAAAGAGAAAGGTAGAACTGGAAGTTAGGTGGAAGGAAAACAGGAAAGATGGGAATGGCTCTGTTAGAGTGAGTGTGTAATAAGGACTGAATTATTCTTAACACAGAGGATTTTTACATGCACCTCATACTATTGCTAATCTTTTGTTGTCCTTCATCTGATTCACTGATTTAATTTCACTTCTGCAAATGAAGCAGGGAGCCTCAATTTATTGAGGGGGCTGTGAGGGCCTTTGGAAGGGAATGTATTGAATTTCAGAAAGCATTTTACAAGAAGGTAGCCTGCCACAGTCTTGTGCTGTAGGACTTCCTTTGGAAACATATATTTCTCCCCCATAAGTCTTTTGAACAGTTTTATACCACACATGTTTCAAGAGAATTAAATCAATAACAATCTGTACCTTTCTAACCTGAAATGCAAGCTCTGCACGGCAGGAGATCAAGCTATGCAATTAACTGTTGTCCTTTCAAAGGAATTCTGACAGATATTTATAGTTTACTGTATTCCATTTTCCTGCCATTGGAATATAACAGTACAACTGAATGCAGCTGACTGGAACTATGAAATAATTATAGCAATAACTATTTCCTTCTCTACTGGGGAAATCTGGTAAAGTGCTGCATATGGGAACTGCTGATGTTCTTGCCCCTCAAAATCCGGTCCTTACCTTCAGTTTATCATGCATCCCTGGCTAAGTCACCCAAGAGAGAGGTTTTCTTCCATTACCTTCAGCTTTTTCTAAAGTCATGTTCTGAATCTCACGTTCATCTTGATGTGGAATGAATCAACGCTGAAGAAATAAATGCACTTTAAAAAGCTTTCTATATTTGTGCATGGACAGTGTATGAAGTAGAAAGACCTCTCTGTAGTAAAATAAGTCATATCTTTGTGTGGGAGTTTGGAGCAGTCTGTTAAGAGGAAACTATGCAATATTACCAGAAGTGAATAGATTGGCATTTGACTGCTAAGCACTTTGCAAATTTCGATATAAAGGCACTTATTTTATACCCTGAGCTGTCACTGTAACTTATGTGCTCATGCTGGTGACTTAGTAGCATAATGACAGGCCATTGTTACTGAGCTAATTAGTTTTAAGCAATCCTTCCTAACAGTATGCTTGAGGATGACATTCATTTGCTGCAAACTTATGAGACGTTGATGCATCGGGAAAACAGTGATGCTGAATCTTTGAGCTGCCTCTCTTGCTGGCTCAGTGTGTCTTCTCAGGGGATAGTTGCTGTGTTGGACACTTTAGATGCCTCTTGCCACTAGACCCTCAGCTACTTAGCTTACAACTGAGGGCTGTAAACTTCCAGCTTTAGGGCTGTAAACCTGCAGAGGAACACTGTAGCTTCCAACATATGGTGGGAACTAATCGTTGCTCTGCCGTATGGCCATTTTCTATCGCTCTGGTTGAATGTCTGCAGATGCTTCCCAGGACCTTGCAAACCAGGATGAGATACAGCTGGTGCTTTGGGGAGCAGTGTGGTAGGGGATCCTGGTGTCAGTTAAAAAACCCAGAAGTTAGGGTAGGATAAGTGGAAGTGAAGTCTCTTCAAAGAAAGTATTGGAATTCTTTTCCTAACAATGTTCACCAAGGTGTAGTAAAGAAGGGTCCAGATGCCTTCCACCTCTACCCACATGAAGTTGACCATTCCTTGCAACATGAAAAGAATGAGAATAGGGAAGAGAAACTGTTCTCACTTTATTCTCACAGGTGGTACCAACAGCTTGTGGCTGTTGAGTAATACTGTATTGTGCAGCTGCCTTAGCAACTGATGGTACTGAGTCATTCCAGGTAATAATTTTGTTTTGGAGTCCCCCCAACTTATATTAAGACTGGGTGGATAAGTAGTGGTATTGTAACAGGAGGAAAAAAATCAACAATTAGCCTCTCCCAAGTTTGCATTTCCTGGAACTGTTGTCATAAATGTGAAGTCCACTAGGAGGAAAGAAGTGAAGGAAATGGAGAATGTCTTCTAAGCTAACCAGATCTGGAAGTTCCCCGTGTTTTTCCATAAGGGGCTCTGGAATGCAGCTGTCTGACCCTCTGGTGTAGTACAGCCTGAGTCTGCACCCCAACCTGTGTGACTCAGCTTCTGAAAGTTTACTTCTGTGTATAGAGGGCAGATTTGGGGTTTCTGCACAGGGAGCTGGTGTGCGCATGCAGATCAATACCAGAGCTGAGAACTCTCCTCCTGAGAGGCCTGTAACAAACAGTACATTATTTATGTGCTCCTCTCCTGTTTCCCTGTGCCTTATGTAAATACTAATCAAGGTGAAATTGGACTCAGCCACATCTAATTTTGACTTTGGTTTATTTTGGCAATATCCAAGCAGAAATCAGTCTAATGGTCTTCTAGAGGGGTCCTGATGTTTTCTAAGGCTTTGCATGGGTTTAAGGCAGAGTCCCTGTGTAGGCTCATGGCTGACTGTTGGAATCCCAAGAGCTGGTGCGCTGTTGTTCCCAAGCCTTGCTCTTTCCTTTGCCTACAGCAGGAATGTGAAAAATACCTTGTCCTGTCCAGCCATTGCCCTCTGACCACAGCTGGTATTACTCGTTCCAATAAGCACCGGCAGGTTTTATTCCATTTATCCAATATTTTGTTAGCTTTGCATCCTCTCCCCCACATCCCTGAGTTTTTTGCTTCATGTTTATGACTCTCTCAGTGTGTTTTTATTCCAGTTCAGCTGGGAGCAGGGGATTTCTCTGGGACTGTTTCACAGTTTTCAATTTGTTTTGTGGTTTCAGCAGTCGAGTGTTGGTTGTTCGTATTTACTTACTTACAGCACTGCTGTATTTTTTCACCTGTCTGTAGATCTGGGGAAAAAAGGTGCTTTGCTGGCAGTGTTGCCAGCCAAAGTCTCTTGTTCTTATGTGGTGAGAGCTGGGGCACTGCAAGGCTGCCGTGACGTGCATGGGTGTGCCTGCTGAGCAGGGCAGCTATTAGTTCTGTGCATGATGATGGTTTCTGTGATGTACATGACTTTCTCTGTTGGGAAATGAACTGTGAACACCTACTCATTTTTCATAGGCCAAATTACAGTGCTGTTTCAGCTCTCTGAATTGCCTACACCTCAAAAAGAACATCCCTAGGATCCTTTAGTGCAATAGTAATGAAATAGCTGGGGCTGAGCAGCTCTTATGTTAGCAGGAACCACCTCTATAAATTTAGCCATTTGCTTTCTGCCTGGCAGACTTCTAATGCACTTGATGTACTTCTTCACCCTTTTATTTTTTTGCACTTGAGGTAGCCTTTATGTGCTTGTTGCTCAAGCTTTAACTGTGATTAAACCAAAGGAAGAGATTTTGGAGTCAGTGAAATTTTGCTAAGACTTCTGTGTCACTCTGAAAAGCTCAAAGGCAGCAGCTTAGAGAAAACAAAGTAGATATTACTATTTTTTCTGGGGGAAGGGGAAAAGTAGCAGTAGCATTGCTGCTAAAATAGATAATACAAATTCAGACCTTGGAAACAAAGGAGCACAACTCTCAAAGAATTAATTCCCAAGTTGGAATTCATATGCTTCCACACTTGCACCTTTGGATGATCATTAAATTCTGTTTCTGCTTTCTAATCTAAGAGTTCCCTAGTGGTATTTTTAACAGCTTAAATATTTGTGCATGAGGTGTTTTTTGGGGGGTTTTTTTGGTTGGTTTTTTTCCCCCCTTCTCTTCTAGTTTTGGGGTTATTCCTGATTTGGTCTAGGAGAAAAAAAAAAGATGCTTAGTGGAGCTTTTGACTCTCAAGGTAGCAGTACATGGCTAGTAATAAACTTGTAGTGGCGCAGAGCCCAGCAGATGGAGGGGACAGGCCCTTGATGAAATGGGAGCTGTGGGATCTGTCTCATCAAACAACTGTCAGCTGTCTTCCCCCTCCAGGATGGCCATGGAGAATTCATGTCAGTGCATTACCTTCTCCCAGGGAATCAGGTATGTGTCTGCATACAAAGATGTCTTCAGTCTCTCTCTGATTTTCCTAAGGTTACATCACAGCCTGTGTGTATACCCAGCTGTCTTTTGTTGTCTTCAGAAAATAAAAATCCATTTTTCCTCAATGTTCTGAGGTTTGGAAGCTGTGGTCAAAACTATGAAAGGTTTTCCTTAAAATCAAGCTTTCCAATGCAGCAGGACAGAAAGAATACTGCCAGACAGTCAATTTGAGCTTCAGAGCTGTGCTGGTTCTTAGAAGTGCAATCCATCAGGTCCTCTGATCTACAAGTCTGGCTGAAATCTTGCAGCCGTCAGCATGACATTGCTCCCAGTCACATCAAGTGTGACGAATTGCTAATAGATGTTTTGAAAGGAGAACTTAAATTAGCTTCCTAAAATTCACCTCAAGAATACAGGATCCATCTACAGCTTGGATGTTAAGGTGTGATTTTAGCCCATTTTGATAAATCACTAACACCTGTAGATTTTGGTTTTTTTTTTTATTTCCCCCCTCTCCCCATCCCCAAGCTGCAATTTTAACTTGCATTTAGGTGGCCGTTAAACAATCCTGTGTTCTGCTAGAGTAGACAAACTGTGTTGGCAGGTGACTAAGATCAGAAGGAAAACGAGATACGTTTCTTTCTTCTTGGTGGCTGTGGCTTTCAGTTCAGAGCAAAGGCAGGCGTTTAAAAGCATGTAACGTGGATGCTATAGGATGTGTGTAGGTCTCACGTCAGCTCCCATTAACTTCGCTTGTACACAGAGTTCAAAGTAAACTGCCACGTGATCAGCAGAATGAACTCAACCATTCGGTCTTCCTGAGCACGAAAGAAAAAGAGCATGTTCTGATTCTGGGCTCCTCCTGGGAGGGCAGAGGATATTCTTAACGTGCTTCCTCAAAGCAGAAAGAATTTGAGTCAGCGTCTGCTGAGGGCAGAGTTCTTCACTGAGACAAAGTTGCTCAGCTTTATGTGGAGAAGCTGCCCCTGAAACACAGAAGAGGATGAAAAGGGTGATCATCCAAAAAGTAGAATGAATATGGAAAAGCAAATTTCCAGGGAGGGTGGGTGTAGGGATTTAGCTGTGCTGCTCTGTTACATACGTTGCTCACATCCTAGGCTTGGGTTCCAAGCAAGTGTGCCTAAAAATCTGAGTGTCCACTTTATGCCAGTCATTTCCTTGCCTCAGTTGTGTTTTCCTCCTCATTTGGATTGCCAGTTCAGCAGGAAGCAGCTGCAGGGGACAGTAGGACAGAGTGCTGGAGCTCATTTTTAAGTACCTGGTTTATGCTTTGTGAGAGCAGCTGGAGAGAAGGGATAAATTACTATAAATTGCCAGTCTATGCAAAAAGGTGTTTGCATAAATTATTGGAGAGCCCACTTGAACTTGTTGAGCAGCGCTCCCACCAGCATTAAGAGGTCACTTAACCCTCTGTGCGTCCCTGCTGTGGAGCCCAGTCACGCATTGCAGAATTCAATGAGTTCCACCATTTTTCTTCTGAGCATTGCCCAGAACTGATGCAAAGTGACATCTGACAGCACAGGCAAAGCAGTGACAATGCTCTGAGACACTAATAATAGCTGTAGAGCTAGAGCTGTTTCCCTCTATCCTTATTTTTTATTAGATTCTCCCCCCTTTGGTGAGGAAATGTTGTCATCCCTGGCACAGTTTATCCTTGGAAACCACCTTTGCTGAGCCATTTAATCACAAGGCTGGCTGCACGGTGGAGTCAATGTGCTAGGAATGCTCCCACCATAATCTCTTTAAAGAACAGCTGATATCTCATTGAGAACTTTGAAAAAAACCCACATTCCTCTTGGGTGATCCTTGCCAGAAGTTAGGAGCTGTGAGGGGTGCTGACGGGGGGAGGCTGAATCATCTCTGGAACAGCGTGGCAGCAAACACCCCTAGAAAAGCAGGCTGCAAATCCTGTGCAGACTCCTTCTCTTCCCCCCTCCATTTCCTTTGTTACTAAGGAGATTTACATTGAAACAAGCTCTGCAGGAATCCTCAGGTTCCTTGCAAGGGGATCTTAATATTTCTACTCCATTATAATTAGTAAAGGAGAGAGGATATTAGAAAGGCTTCCTGTGAGGGATTCTTGGGGCCAAGTTACAATAAAAAGGGAAAAATTATGAGTAGCCCTCAAAACCTCAATTGTGTGGCTGTGGTCAATTTGATGGGAACCTAAAGGCAATCCCAGGGGCAGAGCAGTAATGTGAGTTGCTTCCCTAGGACAGAAGTAGATCAATCTTTGTTATTGTTTTTGTGTTTTTGTTTCATGATCTCCTGTAGTTGTTTGTTCCTTGCACTCTTGCCTATTTCTGAAGGTTATTTATATTCTTATCTACTTATCTGTTATTTCTCTTCTGTTTAACTGTTGGACTCAATGGTCTTAAAGGCCATTTCCAACCTAAACAGTTCCATGATTTTATAATATCACCTTGCTGCACCAGAGTCAGCTGCAAGGCTGCAAAGGGCACATGAGGTTCCAGGATGCCCAGATTTATTTGGAGAGTCAGATTTTTTTTAATCAATGCTCCATGGATAGGGAAGATAAGGGGCAGTGGTTTTTGTTTGGTTGGCTTTTTGGGTTTTTTTGTGTCTTTTTTTTGGGGGGGGGTGGTGTTGTTGTTTTGAGTGCTGGAATTACAGAAAGAAATGGATGCCTTAGGAGGACCTTAAGGAAGAATTTAGGCACCTAAATCCCAAAGGATAATCCTGGCTGCTCCTGCCTACTTCTGTAAGCAGCGGAGTATCACCACCAAGATGGTTCCTGAGGTACTTAGAGCTCTCCTCTGCATGTCTAGAATTATGCAAGTCTTGTTGATGCTGAACTGCTCAAATCTGATCTCTCTCCTAAGCCCTGTCAAGATTAACAAGCCGGGCTTTCTGCTGCCTCCTGAGAGGCCGTGCTGGTGGCACGGGCAGAGCACGCCTGCAGCAAGGCTCTGCACCACCAGCACGGATAGCTGCTGTGTACATTCCAAAGCAGGAGAAGAGTCAGGGACATCCTGCTGCTATAAAATAGCACTGAATATTAAATGGCAAACAAGGACTGTTTCTATGAGCAGTGGGGGTTTGTCCAGTCCTGTGTGCTCCTCCACTGCAGCAATCTTGGCTGACTTTTCATTTTTGCTTTGCGATATCCTCATCTCTCCCATCTTCCCAATATCCCTGCTGTCATTTCCCTCTACCTCTGACACCTTTATGCATCTCTGCCATGTTCCTGTTGTCTTCCCATAGCCCCTACATTTAGCTGTGTCGTAGCTTCTGCTTTCTCCTGTGGCCTCTGGCTACTGCTGGAAGGGATAAAACCCAGTGGCTCAAGGGTGGGTTGTTGGGAACAGGATCTGTGCTGGGCAATGTGATAGCCTCTGTGTGTCAGTCAGAGAAGTTCTGCAAGAAAGGGAGTACTGAGCAGTTTTCCAGTGCCATCTGTCTGAGTCCACGTGGCCATGGGAGGTCTGGAGTTTCTTTAAAACTAAAGCTGCCTAAAGTAATTTTGATGCAAGGCATAAATTGACAGAATTTAGTGCATACAGTGGGCAACATGGAAAATGCTTTAAGAATGGAACTGTTGGAGATTATTCAGTGTGAAGGTGAATGGAAAGAAAGCACTGAGAAGAGAGGAATTGGTAGGTTCATGTAAAAGAGCAGCTGAAATCTTAGAATGATTGTTGCCTCCCACCTCAGCCCCCATCTCATCTGCTGGTGTCTTAGTGTGTATTCAGCAAGCTAACAGCATCAGGTCCTCTTTCACCTTGGCAGCACCACTGGTGATACTATTATACACCTCTATGGTTACTGATTCTTTTTGCCAAGTGTTCCACACCAGTATTTTTTTCCCATGTTGATTATGCAGAATCTTCTGACCTTTAGAAATATGGCACTTCTGACTGCTGCAGTGGAAACCAGCCTGTCCATTTACATCTCTCCTCAATTCCCAGAGCTTTGCTATAAAACACACTTTTTTTGTTGTTTTTCCTCTTCCAATATATTATATTCTTGTAGATTTAACCCTCAGGAATTCAACATCTGGTACCAATTATTGTTCTTTAGCTGAGGTGGCTGAATCTCCTGCCTTACAGCAGGGAAGGTCTAGAATTCTTTAGCATGGGGAGTCCATCAGGAAAGGCAGAAGCTTTCTGTGAGATGAGGACATTGGCACATTTCCCGGCACCTGTTGGTAGCACAAAGGGGTATGTTACAGGCTGGGCTGTACAATCCCAGGGTAAAGAAACACCATAAGGCCATTAAACACCCACTTTAAATTGTACCTTTGATCAAATTCTTCAGCAAAGGCAGCATCGCTGCGCAGTCCTGTGTTTGTGCTTTGCAGATTACATCCCCAGATGTACGAGCTCTCTGGAGACCAGAGGGGAAGGAATGTCATGCACACAATAGAGCTGGAAAAACCTTCTGTCTTAATGGTGTCCCATCAAATCTTATCTGATAACCTCTCCTTTTGAAAGTATGTGGAAAGCCAAAAATAAGAACAAAGCAAACTATAGACACAGGCTTGCCCTGACCTGTCTTCTAGGCTGTATCTCTGTGGAGCTCTCCTCGCTTGCTCTACTTGTCTTGCTGTGACCTCTCTCTCTCATCTTGCTATCAAACTCACTTGCTGGTGTGAGAAGCTCCCCCTCCCTTCCTCCTTTCCTTCTTTCCAGCCTCTCCTGTTTGTAGCAGCCTCCTCGTGCTTGCCTGCCTTATCCACTTTGTCTTATATTTTCAGCAGAGATTAGAAATATCTTTTCTTCTGACTCTCAAAGTTCTGAATTCCTCTATCTTCCTGCCACTGCTTATCTTGCTGCTGTATTTTTAAACTCTAATACACTCCAGAATATGGTTGTCATCAGGGACACTTGAACAAAGTAGAAGTAGTGTAGCAACCTTCCAAAATTCTCAGCAAAAGTGCTTTGACAAAAGACAAAAGTTCAAGGCATAAAAATCTATATCCGTATTTTTTAGTTGTAGAATAGTGACAACATATGATAGCAGAATAATTTTGGAGCACGTTAACTGCATTCAGCGTCTGCCTGAGATATCCACAGCTGCTTTTGTGGTAAAATCCATTCTGTTCTGACCCATCGTGTATTGTATCACTTCTAGTGTGAGGCCTCTGTGGTACTGGGAAGCTGGCAGCAATTACCCTCGGTGTGGAAGGTAAAGGATTGCTGTTATCCCAGTCTCTCTGAGTGCACAGATGAGATGTCCAAGCAGAAGGAGGAAATATGGCTCGTAGCTGGTATCAGACCAAGGAAATGAGCTCTGACTTCCCCATCCCACTAACAGCTAAGGCTGTGGGCCACTTTCCTCTCCTCTGGAGTTCCCTCCAAAGATGAGGTGTGAGATTCTTATCTATCTGCTCAGAATTGGTGAATCTCTTGAATGCTTTGAGTTTAATGAAAAGGCCCTGAAACACCTCCGTTTTCAGAGTCTAAAGAAGAGAAGTACCAGATCTTATTGTCCTTCAGCTGAGGAGGTTGCAAACAGTTTGTCTTGCAAGCTATTGAAAGTTTTACCCTAAAACCTTGGGCTGACACTCATAGACTCGGGTGCTTCCCATTTAAAACTTTCTGGTTGATCCATAAGATACCTTTGTGTGTTTTACTTCAAATGAGGGCCTGTCAGGCACTGTGGGGGTAGTAAATACCAATTTCCTTTCTTACTGCTGCCCACTTGGGTTCATGAGTTGCCATATTCTGAACAAGGTTATTTTCTTTCTCTTTGGTTTGCTGAATTATACTTGCCCTGAAGACAGCTCTAAGATGCATATCTACCTTTTGAAATTATGCCATTGCAGCCTCTGATGTTCATTTTCACATTGCAGTGCCCACAGCTGTTTTCAGGAACCCTGTCATTTTTCTAGGACCGGAGCATTAGTAGTGTGCACCACAGTGTCTCCACTCTAAGTTGTTTACAAGACCATTTTACTGTCTCTCCCCTTTAAATCTTGTGCTCCTTGTGGGTTCACCTCTCTCCTCATTTCTGGAGGCATTATTACCTTTTTTAAGGAAGCGAAATACTTAAAAATGTGAAACTTAGCTGTTAGAAAATGGCAATGAGGTTGTGGCCTCTGTGGTGTCTGGGCACCTGAAGAGCACTTCCCTTTCTCAGTGGGGGAGGATGCCCAGTGCCTGCTGCAAAACTGGCAGTTCCTAACCCAGCAAGGGCCAAGCTTCCACCTGATGTTAACCCTGAAGCTCCAGTGAGACAATTCAACAAATCACTTCTAATGCTGTGTCTATTTACCAGGAAATTAATTACTTTTTTTTTTTTTTTCCTAACCGGTTTTATTTTAAGGATGGTTGCTTTGCCATAGGGGAGAAAAATCAAAAGAAGAGGTACATGATTTCTGCTTCTTCTGAAATCAGGGTCTTGTTATGCTGAATAGCTGCAAACTATTTGCATTACAGCGTACTGTAAATAAGAGATGCCACCAACTGAAGTGTAAACTGAGCAAAATGTGGGAAGCTCTCAGCACAACCGAATTTAAATGGTTTGAGCTGAGATTGGACAGAACTCCAAGGTGAGAACACAAGGTGCTGGATTTTGGGTCTCTGATAAACACTGCAGTCAGCAAAAGTCCTTACCATAAGACACCCAGATGATCTTAATTTTCAATATAAGTAATGTAATGTGTGTGGAATAGGTGCCAAAACTGTCAGGCAAAGAGGATGGCAGGGAATATGAAACCCTGTAGAACAGGATTAGGCAGGATTAAAGTCTAAAATGATCATGCTGCACTGGGTAGCAGATATTGCCACAGCCAACTCAGTAAAACTCAGTAGGTCACTTGACATTGCACATTTTCAAGTGGCAAGCCTTAAATCTATCTATCTATCTAGATATTCATGTGGAACCTTCTGCACTCAATCTGGTGGGAACAGGAACACGACACAGCTTCAGGTGCTGGCTTAGGGGAATAAAGCACAGGTTGCTGCCTTGCAGGGACAGATCTCTGCTAGGAAAATGGAAAGCAACTGAATGATGTATGTAATTATGTTTGTTTGGAGGGCTATGTAATTTCTACAAACCCACTGAGAATCCCTTAAACCTGAGATTAAAACTACCTATAGATATATTTTTAACAACTGTTGTCTGTATATAATTATATGTACATACATAGCAGTTGGTGTAATAGCTGCCAGTTCAACAGTCCAAAGCACATAAACATTTACCTTTATAAATTACACCATATACTTACGTGCTTTACTGGACAGGGAATTACTTAAGTATTTTGCTAAAATGTTGGGCTGAGTCAGGTTGGAATGAATCTGAGTTCTTCCCATCTCACTGTTGGTATGAAACTGCTCACCTTAGAGCTGGCCAGTGTCAGAAAGGTGTTCCAGAGATGTGTTCTTGCATCAGCATTGTGTCATCAGCTCTGTGTCTGTGGTGCCCATGCTGCTGGAGCTTTGGCAGTGTGGGAGGAGCAGGATGCAGGATCTGTGCGGCAGAGCTGGTTGCAGTCTGGAGCTCTTAACCCCCTGTTCTTCAGCCTTTGCATCAAACAGATCTTTGAACTGTTGCAGCCTCCAACCCTGCCAGCCCCTAACCATGAGGTAACAGTTTGCTGGGCCCAATATGAGTCATAGATGGGGAGGATATTTCTGGTTTCCAATTTAAAAGAAAGAAATGGCGAAGCTCATAATCATGAGCAAAAGGTCTCCATGCGGTAATGGGAACCAGCTGGTGTTGCAGGCCATTGCAGACTCAAATCTGTCTTTGTTCAGAACGTGGCCCCACCATTATCACGGTTGGAAACAATCCTTGGTGCTGACACAGTAATGACAGCTTCATGTTTTAGACACATCTAATGGCACTAAGTCCTGATCTTAGCCGGCATTTATCAAGATAAGTAAGCCAGTCAGGCAAGAGCATGGTGGGCTGACTGTACTCCTTTTGATAACGATGTGTGTGTTTCCTCTCTTGGAAGAATAATGAACAGAATATGACTGTCAAAATATTTCTCTCTGGAGAGATTCCAAAATAACTGACACTTACATGAGCTCGGTACCATCAGCACTTCCTCACAAACCTGGGAGAAGTGGAGCTGTGACCAAGCGATGCGAGGATTTATCCTCAAAGCCTGGGAGAATTGTTTTCTCACAACTCCTTGTAGTTCATGCTTGCAGTTGGACCTCTCTTGGGAACAGCTTCACTTGCATGGACACTGAATGAGATGGTCCTTTAAAAGGACAATCCTGATGATTTCAGTGAGGTTGATCCTCATGTAGCATTGTCTTACACTTGCTTTATCTGGATTTTTTGCTAGAATTATCCAATCCAGCAGAGCATCAGGCCCTGCAAGTTCAACTTTATAATTCTGGGATTTTCCTTCCTAATCTGACTGGGAAATAGCTCAGCTAATGACTTGTCTGCAGAATAGAGTGCATGCACAGATTCCTGCAGAGCTTAATGTGCTTGTCTGGTGCAGACAAGCCCCCTCTTCAGCTCCTTGCCTTTGAGAATTCTGGGAAGTACATCTCACAGCAAAGAGCCTGCTTCTAGGAGCAGTGGCTGTTCTAGGGAGGATCCATTTAAAAGGCATGGCTGGGAATTGGAAAGGCATTATTGAGAGTGCTGGTGAGCTTCTGTCTAACCCGACGAGGAGCATGGTGGGGGTGTTTGGAGTCAGCTGGTGCTGTGTTGGGCTCGGGGGGGCAATGGCCCCTGCACAGGGGGTGGCTGCTGGGACAGAGCCGTGCACAGGAACAGCAGAGTGAGCGCCAGCAGTGCTGCAGCACAGGTCAGGGCTGGAATGTGGGCACAAAGGGCTCTCCCTGCACTGCAGGTCGGGTCATGCTGCTGATTAAACGTGTCCTGCCAAGCTGTCATAATGCTCTCCAGCCTGGGCAGCAGGGAGTTAGGAAAGCAGGGTTTGCAAGACTGGGTTAAGGTGCGTTTATTTGCTTTTGATTCTTTCAGATGTAGATTTGTCCCTGTTAAGCTGTGGCAAACTTGCTTTTTGCAGTCAGCAAAGGGCTGACACTCATGCTGATGGAGTGACTTTTGTATTTTTGCTGACCTCTGTTCCATGCTATTCACTGTAGTTTTCATGAATTTTCTGTATGGGCAGCCAAGAAAATGTCTTATAGCTGGGGTTACAGGGGGTGTGTGTTTGTGTGCCTGTCAACTTCTCAGTTGCCAAAATCCCCCTTTCCCTGAGTGTTTCAGGGTTGTCTGGGAGATGCTAAAGGTGACCAGGGCAGCAGTAAAATAATATTTATAGAGCTACATGTTTGTGAAGGTGACTGTGGTTTTCTAGGTATATAGTTGCTGGATTATGCAAAATACTGTGCTGTGTATGCCCATCAAAATCCTCATGTCATGGGGAATATCTCCCACATAGTTCTGTAGAGAGCTTCTTTTTAAGTGCTGGTGGTAAACCTGTGATGCTATGTTAGGTTTTTTATAGCTTGCAAAGGTCCCTGATTGATTTCTCACACCTTTATTTCCGCAGCAAAAAGGTTTTACATACTGAGATATGGGGAGAAAATAAAAAAAAAATATTCACAGGATGTTGAATGTGTTTCAGAACCTGATCCTAAGCATCTGTCCTTCAGAGGCTCTCAGCCTGGGGGTGGGTAAACTAACCAGATGAGAGGGGGAAATTTTGCACATTCTCAAGTAAGGGATCACTTTATTTCCTCAAAGATGAGGTCATTTGAGTGAATTCCCTGATAAACCCAGCTCACACTGGCAGGAGAGCTTGGCCATGCCTTGATGCTGTTCCATCAGCTCAAACACCAGTTGCTGCAGCACTCCCTGAGTTGTCATTTCACATTATTTCTGTGTGCTGGCAGGGCAGAGATAAGGGGCTAATCGGGTGTGTGAGAAAAAGGATCTGGTGATGTGGGTCCAGTCCTAGTGCTCCTGCTGCCCAATCTCAGCCAGCTCCAGCTGTGCTGTTCTGCGCTGTCCACTCAGGCTGGAAACCCCCCAGCAGAATGGAAGAGAACACCTGATGGGATGCAAGTGACAGCTGTGACCCAGAACCCACCCCAGGAATTGTCCTTACAAGTTAAATTCCAGAGCTCTCCAAAGCCCTGCTGAAGTTTAATGGGCTGTGGGTGGTTTTGTCATTTGCATAGCAGACATCGTTATTGGGGATATTTCCTTCCATATCTCACAGCAGCCTGTTGGAAGGCTGGAGTCCAGCCTGGCTCTCTCAGAGTTCCCAAGTAAACAAACAAGCATGCATCCTACTTAAAAAAACAGACTGGCAATTAAAAAAGACGTCTTGCATTGTGCAAACAGGAAGGGCTGTAAAACACAGTTTGCAGGGAGTCAGTGGAAATGCATTCAGTCTGGTTTATAATCACAGCACAATGAAATACCCAGAACATAAATAGCAAGAAATCAATTTTCCTTAGAAAAAGTAAAATAAAGAACATTAAATGATCATTTGACTAGATAACTGCGGTTTACTTGGTGGTATAACTGTCATCTTGCCTGTGCACAATAATGGAATTAATGCAGAGGGGGTATGGTTTAGATGTCTCCTTCTTTACAGTGACAATAACTCCCTTGTTTTCTCTAGTGAGTAGATGTTTATATTCTAATTTTGTCTCTGCAGGCTACGCAGAGCCTTAAACTTGCAAAAGGGATTTGCGAGCAGCCTGCTTGTCAAGAACAAATACTAGTCAAAAGAAATGTGTGACTTATTGACCTTGGGCTCGCTGAACCTTCATCCTGATGCTTCCATGCCACTAAGGAACTGGCTTCTCTGAAAATTAAAGTTTCCAGATTAGAATAGCAGCTTCAACAAAGGACCTGTGTGGCTTTACAAATACACATTGATTAGAGGACTTTGGAAGAGCTTTGTTAGAAAAGTGGAATTATGAAAAGTAAATGTTTGAGAGGTAAGAAACTGATTGAGGTCAAAGTTGACGAAAACCAGACTTCTGAAAATACAGAATTTCTTATTTGCATTCTGGCTAAAAGTCTTTACTCTTTGTCCTTACCTGTTATGTTATTCATTTGGAGATACAGTGACAGTGTCTGGCTGCCCTATTCATCTTGTCAAGATGGTGATGTGCTGTGGGGAGAGGTGATGACTTTCAGGAAGACTCTCTTTTGGTGTGTGTTCAATATTTGTTTTATGTTATCCAATTCAAATTAGTTCGTTGCAACTTCCAAGTTTTTTATAAGCTTATGGAAATATTTCAAATTCCAACTCTTAATGTCCGTGTTTAATAATTACAAAGGCATGGCATCTTTTTTTTTTCTCTGTTCCTGACAAAACATCTCTCAAGAAATCAGTCCAAAGATTTCTATGCAATGTTAAGGTTCTCGTCTTAACTTGGTGCTCAAACTTTTTGAGGGTTCAGCACTGTGCCTCTTTCCAAGGCACCAAGATGAATCTCTATGCTAAGATGAAATTTGTAACAGATTAGCAGTTCCTGTAGAGAACTGTGCAGAGGAAGTGCATTCTTCCTCTGCAAAACAGTGTATTTGTGCATGTGTGACCACTATGTGGATGTGTTAAATACTTCTGTTATGTGTGTATATATCCACAAAACCTGACAGAATACTACTTAAAGCATATATAAAATAAAGTTGCATATGCTTTTCATATGCTCAGGAAGCATCATCTGTGTGGACAGTAGTTAATTTTTAAAACTCAATTTACTACATTGGTTTCAAGGTTTTAATGCCTATATATTTTACCTGTTTAATTATAGAGATATTTGTATGACGAGAAAACTCAGGAAACTGAGAACTCATTTTGCTTACCCCATAATCTGCAGTTTGCTTTGATGATAGTATGTCATAATTCCTCCTGGGTGCCAGTCAAAACAAAGACTTTGCCCTGTACACAAGCAGTTCTTGTTGGGATGGTTTTGGTATTTTGAAATGTGGAGTAAAATCCATGACAGATTATTTCCCTTCCCATAGCTGAATAAGGATAAGGCTGAAAGTGTGAAGAATCTTCAGGCTGAAAGTAACAGAGGGTTCAACCCCCTTAACACAATGCTGCTGTGATGCTGGGCTGCATCATGGATAGCATGAAAGCAAAAGTAGGAGGGGAAAAAACCCTCAAAACTTTTCAAACTGTCAACTTTTTGCTGAAAGAGGATGTTATCAATGAAACTGGATGGAAAAACATTTCTTTAATATTTTGAAGCTACTAGAGTTGGATAACATTTTAGAAGTACTCGTATTTTCAGCAAGATTTTCGCATTTGTTTTTTAACTACCTTACCCTTGTGACTTGAATTAATAGGGTGCTGGTTTGTCCCTTTATTAGGAGTTTGTTGTTATGGTACTGTTGAATTATGTGACTTAAACTGCAGTTATTGTGCTTATATGCACTCACTAGTATCTTTCTGGCTAGAAGAAAGCTTCAATTTTACTATTGAAACTTTTGAAACTTAGATGGCTAGACAAAACAAAGCACTCCATGAAATCATCTATCACAAAACCTGACAGTTAATACTGTGAAATGCCATTTCCATGACTTGTTCGTGACTCTGGTTCAATGCTGGAGCTGATTGCTGCCTGTCCTTCTGCTCCTGTTGTCTGAGCCTGAGATTATGCTCATGTTTAAAGACAAGCTCAAGGTTTCTGATTTGGGATATCAATTAGAAGGCAAGGAGGAGGGAAACATGTTTAGCTGTGAAGTTGGCGGGCAGCCATTTGCTGTGTGTGTTTTCCCAAAGCAGCCCAGGGTCAGCGTGCCGGCTCCAGCCGGGACCAGCGTGGGCTGGGGAGGGGCTGCCAGAACAGGGCCTTTATCCCATGGTCTTTCTCTTCTGCCTTACTGCAGCTTTCCTCAGCCAGCAGTTGAAGGTTCTCTATCATACCTTGACAGTGGTTTCATATGGCCTTTCTTGTCTGGAAAACAGGAGTGGTTTTTATTGTCTGATTTGGTTGAAAAGGCTTCATAGTTATCAGGATTAGCTATCCCTTTAGTGAGTCTGGTTTTGACATTACTGAACCCAAACCATCCAATCTCTCGCTTTGCTCTTGAGTTCAGAAATTGCTGAGACTTAACTTTTAGGCTGAGATAGAGTTTTACAGCCTTCTAGTAATCTGAAGGTAATCCACTGTCTCAAGTAGAAGATAAGAAGAAGAATAGTGAATGGCCTCGGACAAGACATACAATGAAGCTTCCAGCAGTGTTCCTGAAGTGCCTGGGGAGAGCTGATGGTGGGCACACACAGAAACCAGCTGCAGTTTGGACTGCCCGTGGTACCCAGGAACTGCACTGGCTGTGAAGCTTGTAGCCAACCAGGCAGAGGTGAAAAAAGGTCAGGAATAATCTTGCTGTTCCCAGTGTCTGTCAGTAAGTAATCATGCAGATAAAAATCACACCACACCCTCAGCTCAACAAAAAATTTCTTTATCTATATATCCATATAACATTACAATACAAGCCTCAGGGCATCTCTTGTCCTTATCTAAACAAAAGTCTTCTCTGGAAACCTTAGTCATGCAAGTTATGGCATGAAATCACCCTTTCAGCAGAAAAATGGTAATTTTGCATCTGGAGTCAAAGGAGGACTGGCTTGGTGTACAAAGCTATTATGTTTCTCAGATCCAATCATCCTTAGTAATTCAGGAGCAACTCACAGATCAGTCTGTGAGAGTTTTTATTCAGTGCAGGTATGTATCCCACTGAACTGTACCTGGGTTTTTCTCGAGGTCCTGCTGACATAGTTCTCTGCAGTGTTATCTGCTTTCTCTGTGGAAGGCATAAGAAAAATTACAGACAGAAGAAATTAAATGTGAATGACCTGGCAAACAGATGCAAAGCCACAACAGTGGATTATTGTGTCGTGAATTAAAGTGAGGAGGAAAAAAAGGGTTTTTCTAGGGAAAACCAGGAGTTTGCTTGTTGAATATGATTATCAGTTGCCACTTTTTTGTTTTCCAGATTTGGTGCAGAGTAACAGAAGTACCTTCCCTCTGGTATGCTGGGTGGCTCTCCTGCTTCTTGATCCCTGTTGTCTGTGGGCAAACACACAAATTAAAAGGAGGAGGAGGGAGATGTGTGCCCTGCTTGGGCAGTGTCTGCACGGCTCTGGGTAGGCTGTGGAGGATGCAGGTAGGCAAGCAGATACAGCTGTCTCCTGGGAGGCAAACCTCTGTGTGAGAATCCTTTCCCAGACAGAGAAACCTCTGTGGGTTTCTCAGTGTGTGCAGCATTAACTTGCACTGTTCACATTGAAAAGAATGTTAAAACAGTTCTTTAAAATAATTACACATAATCATCCTTTTCTCTGTCTTCATGCTTTAAAAATAATTTATTTGCTCTGATTAGTGCAGGTAAGACTCAGAACTGAGCTGAGCCTTCCTTTAAATAATCCTGCTCCCGGGTGGCTGCATTGTTCACCCCAGTCTGTGCCAGCGGCAGCTTAAAGGCTCGGTTTCCCCTTCCTGACACCATTAAAATGAAGCCTGGAGCGTGTCCAGGTGGGTGGGTGGTGGGATGCTGGGCAGGGGGAAGGGGGCTGTGCCTGGGGGAGAAGGAGGAAACCCTCCTGGCTGGCTGGGAAAGAGAAGGAAAACAGAGCATGACCTACAGGGTTGCTGTCGTTGTAATGACTGTTATTTCTTTTCCCTTCCCGGTACTTCTGCAGTGTGCTACAGCACACTTTCTCCGTGGAAAAGATGCTGTAGCATCAGCTCCCTCCTTGCTCCAGACTGATGGTAACTGGTAAGCTTTGATTTCTTTCCTTAATTATAGTGTCTCAGTGCAAAACTTCAAGAAGATCTTTAAAATACTGCTGATTATTAAGAACTGAGCTCCCTGCTTGCAACATTATTTCTTGACATTGCTTCTGACTTGCCTTTTTTCCTTCTTGGACAGGTGAAAAGCAGGCTTTTGTAGTTTTCCTCTTTAGGCTTTAAATAATACAGTGTTGCTTCTGCTTCAGGTTTAAATGTTTGCTTTCCCTCTCACTGGAGACCTGGTCTCCAACCCCCTCTTATAGTCCCCAAATGCAATGGGGATTTTGAAAGTGCTGTTTGTTCTTCTCACTTCACTGTTTATGATGCTGGGCAGTGATGCATTCATATTATCACAGCACGGGTAAAATAATACCCAGTTCTTCACTTACATCCTCTTACTGCACCTCAGAGAGCTCTCTCACTTGGATTACTCAGGGGAAAGTCAATGACATACGGTCTTTTGATTTCAAATACAAATTGTTGTGTAGAGATTTAAAAGATACCCTAATTTATTTTGAAACGGCCTGTAATGTGCTGGTACTTTTTTGATTGTTTTATTAGACTGTGATTTTTCCGTCTAGCTTCTCTTCTCGAAGCCTACCAAATGATCATGATTTACTTAGGACATCTGTTAAATGCTGGGCTGTCTGGGGAGCCAAGCAAGGGAGCTGCAGTCCTGATGGGAATATTGAAGGCAAACAGTGAAACCGACTGTGATCTCCCAACATTAGGGCAATTTGAGCCCAGCCTTACTGCAATTCCTCTAGCTTGCCTGGCTTTTGCACAGAAATGTGCACGTCTCTAGCAATGCTATGATTATCTGCTGGCAATAAACATATCTGTCTCAAGACCACCTCAAGACTTTTCAATCTATTGCTTTGAATTTTTTTTCCCCAACAAGAACAAATCTGGAGGCTAAACAGGAGCACTGACAGGATGCTGAGACCTGTTTGATTCCCCACCCACAAATGCTGAGACATTTCTGTTTTCAGCTGTCACTATTAGTGTTTTCTCAGTTCTCCTCCCCTCCACCCCCAGTTGAGACCAGAGCTAAAAAGATTTTTTGATTCTTTCCTAGCTTGAAGCAAACCCTGCTGTATTTGAGCTCCTTCCTGCAGGACAGATTTACTCTCTGTGGTTACCCTGTGGTTGCCACATGTTAGTTACATTAAAGGCACTGCTCCCATATCTAATGAAACAGAAATCCATGAGATATATAAAAACATTCTATTATTTCCAAGAACATTTCCTGTTCTTCCCTCTCTCCCTTCAATAATTTCATGAATATGGGCTCAATCTGTTGGAAGGGAGCTTTTTGTTAAAATATATCCACCTTGTTTTGCTCTTGCCAGTTGCAATCACCAGGAGCATGGAGGTCTTATTCCTGTTTAAAGAGGAGTGATGGATATTCATCTGTGAAATATGAGCCAGTATCTAGGGTTCTTAATGGTTTGATGGCATTGCAAAAAGCACACTGTGAGTCAATACAAGTTTTATCTGCACAAAGATGATTGAAATGTGTACAAAAAGGGACTTCTGGGGTTTGATACTATGGCCAGAGATAGGAGCCCTGCTCTGTTTGTCTGTTTGTACCTGAAGAACAAACTATAACCTGAATAGGGGGCCAGAAAAAATACTCAAGACAATTTCTAAGTGTTTTGAAGCATCAGTCCTCACAAAGTGTTTGGAAGGAAATGTTTTAACTTCAGCCACAAAACACGCAGCACTGTCTTGGAGACTTGAAAAGGTCTGTACTTCTGCATTTATAAGTTTTATTGTTGTCATAATAGGAAGTTTAAGAGCAACACAGGGCAGGAAAAGAAGTTGGTGTGGTTTTGTTTTGTTTGGGTTTTTGTCCTGCTTATAATTTTTCAAGTGGGTGGATCAACCCTGTGTGGGAGGGTTCATATGACTGTGAGAGCTGGGAACTGGAGCTGGGAGTTCTGTTTCCCTTCAAGTGCTTGAACTCTCCATAGAGTCAGATCATTTTGTATCTGGACTTCAGTATAAGGTTTAGTCAGAGATGACGGCAGCAGAACTTCTTCATGAGTCATATTCTTAACCCTGCTCCAGACAGAGGGCTCTTCCTTCTGCTACATCAGTCTGTCTGTAGCTCCCTTGTCTTGCTCTTAGATGTGTTGGTTATTGCTGGTTTGGGTTCTTTCTAAATTAGGTTATTTTTTCTGTGCTTTCACTTCTTGTGGTGGTGGCATTTTCCACCATTGCAAGGATTGTTTTTCACCTCTGCAGTGTAGCCCTGTCTTGTGCCGTGCTCAAGCAGATTACTTCCAGTCCTGAAGGGAAAACTGTCTGGGAGGTTTCCCATGAAGGAGCTGATCTAATTCCTTTGAGCTGGTAAAAGATTTCTGAGCTTTGAAATGTGACAGACTCTTCCTTACAAGTAATTCATGTCAATTCTATAGTAAGGCAACAATAATTTAGAGAGAGGATGATATCTGCAGGTCTGTGACCCGACAGAAGCTCTTCTAGTGGTGGCCAGAAGTTTCTATAATGAAATCCCAGACCCTGTGAGAGATCCCAGGCTTTGCTGCCAACCTGAAACCTGAGTTAGGGTTTGGTAGGTCGATGAAACTTTCAAGAGAACTGTGGCCAGTTTTTGATTTCAGCTGAGTTTCACAGCAGTGCCATAGGTTCATTTAAATGCTGAATATGTGGAAATGAGCTCCTCTCCTTCCATGTGAATGTTAATTTAGTACACTTTGTTTAGCTGCGATGGCAACACAGTTTTTGGAAACGTTCTGTGTGCATTAGTCATCAATATCTGAGCGATGTTTCTATTGTGCTCATCTGCCAATGGTCCTAAAAAGCATCAGCAATTCATCTATTCCAGCTGGGACAAGAAAGCCTGACAAACTGCAGTGCTGCATTGAAAAGCAACTAAAAATGGAATCATAGGGCATGTTTATTGTATTTTCATGACTGCAGCAGTCGGGGACTGATTTTCTAGCATACTGCAGCATTTGGGATTACCGCTGTGGGCTGTCCTGTTTCATCCCACAGGATGACTCAGTTGGAAGTCTCTGCAGCCTGTGTGGAGGATTGGCCTCTGATTGGTACTGAGGGGGGCAGAGAGCTATATTTGAGTCCAGCTCTCTGGCATGGTGCTGCTTTTACTTTGACAGCCTGGGGCTAGGATGACAATTCCCCATAAAGTTGAAGAGTTAAGGGCTGACACTGGTCCAGACTAAGAGGGTTACACTGGGAGGTTCAACTGAGGTCGTCCTGAGCTAGAACCTCATGAATCCAGGTTTGACTTCTGCTCTGAGAGCCTTGCCTGACCTTGTGCTCAAAGTGTTACCAGAGGTTTAGTTTCCATCCACAGGGTGAAGATGTTGTTTCTCCATCTGCCTGTTCCTTGTTCCTCTAATTAAACTGATGAGCAAGGATGGGCCTTAATCAATGAAACGAGAGAGGTGTCACAAAGCTAACTTTAGCTGGCTATTTTTTTTAGTGTCTGTATCTAATAGGCTCTTCCTGAGGCTGCATCAGAGCTGCCAAATGGCAATTCCTGCTCTGAATGGCTTGATTAAAGCTACTTTTTATGAATCCCCTTTTTTCCTTCACACTTGCACCAAATGCCACGTCCACCTGGGTTTGGAGTGCTATTATATTTTTGCCATCTGTTTTCAAGGCAGTCACCTTAGGGAGAGGTATCTCTACCCCACTGCAGCCTGTGCCTGTACTGATGGCTGTGCAGCTGATACTCAGGAGCACCTGCTCTCAGATGAGTTGATTTATCTGCAATTTATCAAGAGGAAAACAAGGCATAAGAAAATTCTGCAAAGCAGTAGTGCCCTGCATCTCCTGGCTGGAAGTGCCCTGGCTGGCTGCTCCATTGCATGCTTGTGAGGAGGGGGACAGGGACTGCAAGGTTTTTAAGGTCAGCACCATCTATTCAGAGCAAGAAGAGAAGGTGTGACCTTTTTCAAATGGTAAGCTTTGTCAGTGTTCCCATTGGGATTTTCCCCCAGGTGACTGCTTAAATGTCACTTGTGGTAAGCCAGGGCATTGGAAGCACCGTGAACTTCCCTTTCTCCTTCGTGAGGCAGCACAGGGAGATTCTAATTAGCCACAAAACAGAGAACCTCCTATGCTTTCCTAAAGCCAAAAACATCAGAGAAGTGAATAGCAATGTATTTTTCATATCATCTCTGTTTTGTAAAAGCCACACTTCTTGAAGATGTCTGTTTCTTTAGCAATGAAAAAGCCCTCCTGTATAGCTACAATTAACACTGCTGCAATAACTCAGTGGCATACATTCCTCGTGTTTATTGATTAGCAAACAAGCCCCCTGGGGTTTACACTGCTTCTAACATATTTGGTTCCAGCTGAATACCTGCAGTGTGCATTGATCTAAGTGTGTGATTTCTCCTAAATATCAGCCATCCTATTGCACCAGCTCTACGTGTGCTGGTGTAGCTGCACAGAACAAGTGACTGAGAATGAAAAATGGCATAAAAATGAAAGGGCACCTGTTCCAGGCTCTGTTGACGTCCATGAGCTCTCTCTGTCACATTGAGGTTACACCTGCATAACTCACTTGGCTTCAATAGTGTGACTCCTGATTTGTATTTGCATGTATGAGAAGAAACCGAAGTCCCTCAGGGGCTGTGGCAGCTCAGGGCTTCAAAGAATCGGGTCCCTGCTGCAGAGAAGGACCAGATATCAAACAGATGCCTATTTCTTTACAGCTCTTGTTTTCTTTGTATGAGCTACAGATGATTGCACAGGCATTTCCAGTATAGGTGTGGCTGCAGTAATTACAGCTTATTCTTTTGGCGGAACCTGTGCTTACAAAACTCAGCAGGCTGTGAAAGCAGATGAACGTGCTGTCCAGAAGGGCCCAGTGTGGCCAGCTGAAGTCCAAAGATTAGGAACAGAGGAATGAGTTGCTTGGCAAGACAAGGACTTCAGCAAAAACTGTACTTGGTGGGCCCCTGGAAGGTGCAGGTGAGCTCTGGCTGAGCAAGGGCTGTGCTCTGCTGAAAGGATGGGGCAGGTGGCAGAGGGAGGCAAAGGGGACAGATGGATTTGAAGGAGAGGAAGACTGCAGGGAGAGAGTGGTGCTAGTGCTGTAGGAGTAACAGGCTGGATGTGTTTCAGCCTCTCATCTATTTTAAAGTTGATATTACAGTATGAAATAGCGTGTGGCAGGCAGGATGGAGGTACAGACAAGCTTTCAAATCAGCATTTAGGGGCAGGGTAATTCTGCATTTCTATTCATAGCTGTGTAGCAGAAAAAGCAGAGACTGCATGTGCAAGAGTGAGAAGAGCCTGATCAGCAAACAAGGGAGCATTAGTATACCCGGAATCGGGAATTTCTTTCAGCTGCACGTAGTATTAGCTCCTACCAAGTCCGAAGATTCCACACACACATCTGGCACGGCCTCTCCCAAAGTTTGCTAGGAAAGGTGATGCTGTGAGGGTCTGGCTGTGCTGTTCTGGACGTGAAGTGGGCTGGTCCTATTCACTGCAGAGCTGTAGCCCAGCAGGGATGAGACCTTCACCTCTCAAGTTCACTCCCAAACCTGCTTCTCTATAACCTAAGAACGTGTCCCTGTCCATTTGCTCTTGAGGACGTGACCTCACCGTGGCTTTCTGCAAAGATCTGAAGCAATGTCCTTTTTCCAAAATGAAGGGTTTCTTAAAAAAATGCAGCCTTTCTTTATCTTGAGCTGTTTTAATGAATGCTTCAGCAGACATAGTGGAGAAGGCTATGGTAGGACTACAGATGAGTGTCTGAGGATGTGTTATTCTTGTTAAAAGTCAGGGCTGAGGCTTTGGTGGCAGGAGGCTTGGCTGCAGAAAGTGAAGAGGGCTTCACCCTGAGCTCACTTAGCCCTGCTTACCCAGAGCAATCGCAGCTGCTGCTTTGGACCGTGCAATAAGAGGCAGTCCCCAAGGTTCATTAGGCCCTTGCCTATTAAGGGCTTTAAAAACTCGGGTCAGGACCTTGAAAGAGATCTGCAGGCTGGGAGTGAGCAGAGTATGTGCAGTATCCGTGCAGCAAGGGAGCGCTTTGGTTCAGCTCCAAGTGGATCGGTGCCTGTGGAACAAACCCACCTGGAATTAATTGAAGACGCTGGTGGCCACTTTTGGCAGAGAGGCAGGACCAGGCCTGGAGGCTGGGAACACGCTGCCCTCATCCCCCAGGCATGCTGCTGGAGGCTCTTGTGGGAGGTTTGTGCTGACACTGCCCACGCTATATGTGCTTTGTGAACTTTCATTTCAAGAGCTGTCAAGAAAAAGCCTTTCCCTGTAATAGCAGACATGTTTTATTTTCTTGTAGTATGGTTGCATGTGTTTGTTTTAGATGTAAGAAAGAATTTTTTCGTTATAATGGTGAAACACTGCAATACATGGCCCAGATTAGTGGTGGGTGCCCCATCCATGGAAGCATTCACGGTCAGGTAGGATGGGGCTCTGAGCAACCTGATCTCACTGAGGTCAATGCAGAGGGATTGGATTATGTGATCTCTAAAGGTCTAATCAAACACAAACTATGCTGTGATTTATTTTCACTCTAACCATGCAGTCCCAGCAAGAAGGCACTGCTTAGAATGACAGCAGCTTTTTAAATATAAACCTTTTAATTTAAATATAAACCTTTTCTGCTCTCTTTTCTGGTACCTCTCTCTCCACAGGCCATGTGCATGGCAGAGTAATTGTGGGATGTACAGGACTCTACTTGCTAAACCCACAGAGATGAAGCTCACCAGAAAACTGTCTCAGGTTTGGCCAGGATTTTTAGGTGAATTCCAAATGTCATTAGGAGGATTTATGGGCTTGTGTCTGATGAACAGTGTCCTTTGTTTCCTTTCTATTCTTTGGCTTATGAATATGAAAGAATATCTAGCTGATGAGGCCACTGATATTTTAGTATACGGAACAAAGTTAGGATGCTCTGAGTATTTATAAATGTAATCAAGGAGAATTATCCAGATGTCCTGTGCCTGTGTCATTTGGGAAGTACAACTAAGTACAGATAATAAAACCAATACATTCCAGCATTGATTTATGTTGGCCTCAGAATCCTGGAGGAGATGAGGGACTCCCTGCTCCAGGAGAGTCACAGCTGGAATCTGAGTGGGACTGTAGCTGCAAGTCTGAGGAGTGTAATGATGCTGTTCGTCACACAGACACACGCACACACACCCATTTTGGTGAGAAGGCATGAACTATTTATTTTAAAAGATCTGACTCTATTTTATAGTATTTCTACAAAGGCCAGGGACAGGGGGGAGACAGTTGACACCTCTCCCCATCCCATTGGTCAAGACAACTGTCCATCAGCTGTCCAGACCTCTAAGAGCAGGAATGTAAACTACCTTGAATTTATAAAAACATCTGCTACTGTTTACAACACCAGAGCGTGAGAAACAACCCAAAACCATGAAAACTGTGAACAGAAGAGAAGGTGAAAAAATCAGGGCAACAGTGTAAGGTGGAGAAAGGCTGCTCTGGTCAATCTCTAAGAGGAGAAAAGTGGATTTAAGGATGAAGACTGGCCTGTGCTGAGATACAAGTCCTGTTGCATTGTGTGTCTTGGTGAGAGGAAGTGATGTGGCAAAACAGAGTTTATCATGCCAGTGGAAGAAGAAGGAGGTCTTTTGGTTCCAGATCTGTCAACAGACTGTTCATGGGCATGGACAGGCTATTCTGCCCCAGATTTTCAGTTCTTTCATCTACTCTCTCCTCCCAGCATCTCCTCTGGCTTCTTGCTAGGCTGTGTTATCCTGCAGGAGAGCTTTGAGTCACGGTTCCTCTGTGGAGCTGGGCCTTTTCTCTCTGCCCTCCACTTTTGGCAGCTCTTGCAGAACAGCCCTGTCACCACTGGACTTTCTGAGCAGGACAGAGATCTCTTGCCCCTGGTGCAGGCATTTTTTCCCAGTGCTGATGCCCCTATTTCAATTACTGCAAGTTTTCCACGTGCAGTTTTATGATTGGATGAAATCTGAGGCTTCTGCTCATAGATACACAGCTGCTGGACTGTATTTCTTCTGTCTCCTTTGCAGCTCACAAGACATAGCTCCAAATGAAATCTCAGAAAACTGAAATTCCAGGTCCAAGAAGTAAGATAATTTTTTTGTTTGTTTTTTTTTCTCCTGTTTTGTGTTGTTCCACACAGGTATGGTGGCTTCCTCCTTGCAGCAAAGGAGGTAGAAGCTAAGTTCTTCAAGGGGAAATTCCAGTTTGGGATAATGCAAATGAAAACACCATGTGTGTCCTTTTTCATTCAAATTACATACAAAAAAATTGGTGATACGAGATGTGAGCAAAGGCAGAAAGGAGCCTAGAGTCTTTAATCTTTAAAATCTATTTTACATGATTAAAAGGATCCTGCCTAGAGAAAAGCAAGACTGGCTATTTATATCTCCATTCTTCTCCCCACTTCTCCCCCTTTTTTTCCCAGAAAATACTGCACAGTCTTTCACATCTGAAAGACCACGGCTGGCTGCCATTAATTTTAATGCTAAATCCTCATCAGCATTTCAAAACATTATGAAAATGTCTAAGAAACTGTCTTCTAGTAGCTTGAAAATATCGCAGGCAGCAACCTAAATAATACTGTAAGTGCCGTGGTAAGTACAAGAGCACATGCTGGAAAGGAAAAGAGAAAAATAAAAGGCTTTAGACCACCAAGCAAACATCAACTCTACAAAGCAGGCATAAATGGATTGCAGGATTTCATGGATGCTGAGAGTTTGAATTACCGGCTGAGCTACACCTCACTTACAGAAAATGTGGTTTTCTTTTTTAGGGAATGCATCAAATATTGAATGTTAGTATGCTTCTCCACGGACAAGTACATAAGTAACCTAGCAAGGAGGGTTCTGTTTAGGCTGACAAATGCAATTAAATGAATGGAATATGGCCAGGCCCCCCATATTAGTGCTCTGTTACACGGCATTGGTGAGGATGATGGATGCCCATTAAATTGAAATGAATGGTCATAGGTTAAACAAATGATGACTCTGATCAAAGCACTCCTCCTTCAGCAAGGCATTCAACCTGTCCTAAGCTTAAATACACGGTTTTAAGTCCTTAAAATTGAGCTTAAGTAATTTCCTTCTTAAGGGCGGGCCATGGATTTTTGGGTTAGTTTTTTCAGTTTGGAATACTCATGCTTACCTAGTCTGTTATGCATATGCCAGATTTCACTGGGCTTTCAGGACCTGCTACTGCTGTCTTATGGTGATTTGTATTTACAGGGCTCCAGTGGGCTTGGGGAACTGTGTAAGGATTGCAAAAGCTCGTGCTATTTCTGCTTTCCTTGATGGTGCTTTGACTGAAGCACTGCCCTGCAACGTTGGCAGCAGAGGCCTGATGAGTGCCCCTTCTCCTGTGCTAGTAAGTGGGATGTTGCCAGTCGAAGATGATTATTCATATCATTAGTTTCCCCTTAGTGAATATTTTTAAGTATTGCCATATCTTCCTACTTTTGTAGATTTAAAGTGGATTTTTTTATCCTTCTCTTTTTAAGAGGTCGCAAACCTAAAGCCCCATTTTAACAATTATTAAAATTTTTAAAAAACCCCAAGCATGTAATTTTTCAAGAGCAGAGGGCTAATAAACCCTATTGTTTTTTCCCAGTTTGCATAGGAACTGGGACAAGAACTCTCCAAGCAAATAGAGTCAAAATGTCCAGGATTGCTAGGAAATCCCAGGGCTTGTGGGGGGAGAAGTGTGGAGTTCAAAACAAAGGCATAGATAGGAAACTTCCTTCAGCTCCCGTGCTGCTTTTTCTCTCTTTGATTAGACATCAGGTTGAAGTATCATCAACGGTGTGAATTCTGAAGAATACAAGAGAATGCACTTCAGGTTAGAAAGCCTGTCTTTTATTCAGGTATTAAAAAAAGAAGCCACTAGACTATTCTTGAAATAAATCACCGAGAGGGTTAGGCAGGGGCTGGAGGTGCACACTACATTTTTCACTGCCAGCTCCTCGTAGCCAAGGTATGTTGTCAAGCCCAGCCTTGGAAAAGCGCTTCCCTCTCTCCTGCCTGTGTGGCTCTCCATGGTGACATCATTAATGCTGATGCCTGTAATTGACCACAAAGCACAGACCTTTAGTCCTCACCTGATCTTCCCCAGTGTTCATACACTGCTGGCCTGACCACACAGCAGACTAATGAGCACTACACTTGACAAATATTGTCATGCCTAAACAGGAGATAGTGATTCTGCTAAGACAAGCAGCAAGCCTGGGGGCACGTCATGCTCAAATAGGAAAGTTAGGAATTAATATTAATTCTCTTCCGCTCACTAGGGGCCTGATCCAGATCCCTGATGTCAGTTAAGTCTTTCCACTGTGAGCTTTGCTTCCCTCCTATGAAGCAGCACTTCAAAACAAAATACAATCAAGGAGTATAATAATAAATTTGACAGTAATAGCAGATGGTCCAAACTGTTTTTTATCTGGGATCAGGACTGTTCCAGTAGATGGATGAAGGCACTGATTTGAGACGAAAAAACACAAGACCTAATTCCTTCTAGATTTTACTGTCTGGAATCTTGATATATGTTGGATAGCATTCCAAATTTTATGTGCTAGAGCAAAACGTGGGGAACAATTTAGAATAAATGAGAACTTGTGATTCTCCTTGTTGCCTGTTCGCCTGTTGTGTAAAGCTCTGTGTGGCTGCTGTGTCCAGTCCTCATACAGAACTTTGGGAAAACTCCCCTCTCCCCACACCAAGGCTGCTCATAAATCTCTGGGAATTGTAGTACCTGTGCTGCTGAGTCGACTTCCCCCTGCCACTTTATATTTATTTTCCTTGTTTATAAACAACATCAAAAGTTCTAATGGCTTCTTGAGGTTTTCTTTCTAGATGCTATGGTTTATTTTTATTTTATATAATTTAAGATAGAAAGCAATTCTTGCAAAATTAATGAGATTAAAAATTATGCTTGTGTCTAACTATCTCCTTTGTCTGCTTTTCTGGTGTCTAGGCCTCACTACTTTTTTTCGGTCATAACTTGCCATGATTAACTCAGCTGCTGCCTCCTTTTTAATCTATTTCTGACAGAATCCTTAATATCAGGTAGAGTTGGATATTGCTGAAGCTTTGGGCTAGATTAACTAACTTTGCCAACCAGCAGAAAAATGCGATGCCATGTCCCCAGCCCGCTGCTGCCAGCTGGCTCTGCCATGGGGGTGATTGCTTTTTGCTTTGCTCAGAAAGGTTCTAACCTTGAACAGCTGATGAGCCGGACTTCCCAGGGTGCTGCCTGGGTCTGCTCTCCTCCCCCTGGCCCCATGGGAGGGCAGATCTGAGACCAGCATTGCCTGACCGCGGGGTTTGAAGTCCCTGAGTCTGTGTGTCTGTCTCAGTGGTGGGGTTTATCGCCTCTCCTCTGGGTCTGAAGTGCACAACCACAACCTTGTTCTCTTGACCAGCTCCTGTATGTGCTGACAGAGCCTGAGGTCAGGGTGGTCACCTGGGATTTTGGGCACCCTCAGCCTGTGCAGCTCCCTCTGGGCAGGGAACATATTCCCAGGCAGGCAGGGCAGCTCTGTGCTGGCTGCTGTTTGCTGGAGCAATGTCATCTGGTGAGACAAAGCATTGCTGAGCATTCCTGTCACCAGATCCCATCTGGGTCAGCAGAAGGCAGCCAGCCCCTCTGGAATGGAGGGAGCCCAGTGTGCCACCAGACTGACGTGGAGTCCTTTGCAAGACTCTGCTGTTGACAGGAGATGATTTACTGGGGTGGGATGCACATCCAGGGCTGAGTCAAACTGAGCCAGCTGAAGCACATGGATCTCGGTATAGGTCAGGCCTAAATGCAGCCTGGAGTATTTTGCTTGTCATGGCTGCAGCTGCTGGGAAGCAGCATTTGAGGGCACAGTCCCGAGACCCAGCAAGCACTCAGGCTGCCCTGGGTGTGCAGTGCTTCCCTGGCATCCCTGACTGTGTCCTCAGCCATTCTCCTCTGGGACGGATGCAATTCTTCACATCAGGATCAGATTTTGTGTTCAGAATATTTTGGGCTACATGGAGAAAAAGAAATAGTTTATCACTGGAAAGAGCAAGGACTTCTTTGCAGTGCTAGAGAGCAAGTGCAGGGAAGGCTTTTCACCAGCCCTCCTTCCTTCCCTGTGGGGGACATGCTCAGTGCCCCCATCACCACCCCCCAATGCCTGGGACACGTGGCCAGGCTCTCAAAGCACACTTGGGACGAGCAGTGTGCAGTAATTGAGCTGTGCATCGTCGCAGGACTGTCTTGATCCATGATGTTTGCTGTCAGCCAGATCCCAGTGGGAACTGCTGCAGACATGTCAATGTTCTGCTTCCTCTGCAGAGAGGCTCCAAGCTGCCAGGGCAGGTTTTATCTCAATATCACCTTGTTGCTTTCACCTGTGTGCTATTAAACTGTTAATATATCAGGGGAAAAACTCATCCAGGCAAGTGTATGAAACGAGGTAGCAAAATATTATTGTTATTAAATGTTCCCACTAGATACTTGGGCAGCTTGCATTGCAACTGCAAAGCTAACATTTCATTACAGCAAGATATATATTCATAATGGATTGCAATTTACCAAAATACACAGAGGGCCCTGGATTTGTCAGTGTGCATTTGCTCTGCAAGAAATGCATCTCACTAAAAACCAGATGTCAAAATTAACAGTAGAGCTTTTGCAGTGTAGGGAGGAAAGCTGACATTTCTGAGCTGGCATTCCAGCTGTGTTAACAGCATCAGGGGCTCTGTGTCCTTAAACACAATGTCTAGCACCAGAACTGCATTAATTTGTTCAAATTATAAGTGGTGGGAAATCACCTACACTGTGCTGGTGGCAACAATTGCAATCAAGTGAGAGATCCCCTCCTACGCCCCAAATATTTTCTCCCTTTCCATTCACTTGCCATGTTCCTGTCTAGCAAAACTGCAGGAGGTTACAAAAATTATTTCAGTTCTGAGGAAATTGCTGGGGATCATTGTCAGGGTCAAGATTTGGAGAGGGATGAGGGAGACAGGTGTTTGAAATCTCTTGTAAATGTCTGAGTAACTGTTCTGAAATGTAAATTATTGATTCATATCCTCCCGTTTTGTAATTTGCTTTATCTTCCTGGTAATTTAACCTAGTTTCCAGAGTGTTTTTATCTGTAGTTTCTAGAACCTGTATTACCCATGTATTTTCTCTCATCTCTTTCTCCTGTTCTTAGATGTTAGGTAGCGAGTCAGGGCACTGATTAGCTTGACTAATTTGTTGGCATAGTGTTCTGTCAGGGGAAAAAGGATGCACATTTTTAAAAGTGAAGATAATTAACTGTTGGAACAACACAAGCACCAGTGCCTTCTTCAGTACTAGCAATAGTAATATCAGGATGTTTATTTTCCTAAGAAGTGTCCCAGGTTTTCCACTGTCACTAATTTTTGGAAGGCCTAAGGCCTGTACTACATGGAAGATGGATAATCCTGATGGGCCATGATGCTTTGGGAATTCCCAAACCTGGTGCTTGGTCTCCATGTTTAGTTTTGTTCCTTGCAGGAGAGGGTGGGAGAAAGGGTTTGGTCCTGGGGTCCAGCCCTGGAGGAGTGTGGACTGTGGAGCTGGAGACCTGCATCTCAGGCCACATCAGGAGAAGGACAATGAATTACTTGTGAACTGGGGGGAAACCTTGGCTCCTGGAAAGCTCCTGGGGTCTGTAATCACTGATTGAAATGTGAATTGCAATCTCCCAGACCCTCTGATTGTGTTGGCTAGAGCAGGTGCTGGTATGGGATTCACCCACTGCCTGGGGCTGGAAGTGGGAATGTGCTGTGGGCACCTGTCTGGGGACACTGCTGCATGCAGGGGTGCATTGTCCTGGAGGATCATCCCCTGCCTGCTGGGCTGGAAGTGGGAATGTGCTGTGGGCACCTGTCTGGGGACACTGCTGCATGCAGGGGTGCATTGTCCTGGAGGATCATCCCCTGCCTGCTGGGCTGAGAGGCTGGACAGGGCGAGGAAAGCACCAAAAAGGGGGACAGCAGTATGGGAGGGGTGCTCTTGGGGAACCCTGTGGGAGATGATATCCCACTGATTCCAGGAGCTGGTGTGTTTATCTGTGGCCCCTGGCATTTGAGCACCCCAGGGGCAGAGCCTTGCTGCTGTGGCTGTGCTGAGGGGGAAGCAGGGCTCTGTTTTATGGGCAGGAGGAAGCGCTCGCTCACCTGCGGACAAGGGGGATATTCAATTTCAAGGCAAGATCATATTTCCTCTTTAAAATCCAGACAGATAGAGATGACTGTTGACCCCAGCAGCATTGCATGACCTTATCTACCACACAGATATTTTCCTGAGGTTTTCTATTAGAGAGGCAGGCCCGGGGCTCCAAGGGTGAGTGTGGGGGTGATGCTGAGGTTTGAACCCACCCACCCACACTGAGCAGAGGTGTCTGGTGGGGCACACGGGGTGCTCTGCGTGGCTGCCTGGGTGAAGCAAAGGGAGCATCATCCTGAGGAAAATAGCTCCCTAAAGCCACTGCAGAGTTGCTCAGTAAATCACTTGAGTGTGATCTCGAGCTTCTCTTGAAATGTTTTGCTGAAGGGGGGCCCAGCAGAGGAAAAAGTCCTTGGGCAAATCACAGTGTATAAATACCCCTGGTGGGAGTGAAATTAAGGCCACAGCCCTGCCACGCTAGGTAGTCAGCAATAAATAGGTTCCTGAATTAGAGAGAATCTCTGCTGTATTTCAGATGTGACTGTTAGAGTTACATGCATAAAATGGCCTTTGAAATAGCAGCTGTGTCTGTGTTATCTTCTTCTGAGAGATAAGCAATTATGAGAATGTTATAATGATTTCTTTAAAAAAAAAGGGTTTAAACAGCAATTGCTTTTCAGTGCAGGAGATATTTAAACATCAGTACCTTGAATTGATTAAAAAGAGCTGTACTGATAATGCAATTTTGTAGCTTGTGATTTGCACTGAGCAGTGCAATGAATCATGTTGAAAGGCTGGAGAGGAGGTGTCTGATGGGACCTTCAGCCACTTTGGTGGCTCTGAGGTGGTGTGTTCACCTCACAAAGCAAGCTGCACTTGTATCAAACTCCTCATTAGTGCTGGTGTGTGTTTAGTGGCAGGTTGCTGTTCATTAATGGTGAATGTGGGAATACCTTGCCCTGCTGAAGGGCCTCTTAGGACAGTCGTGTTTCTAAGGGACACTCTGCATTCTTCTGCACACTGATGCCTTCTATACTTGAAGGATTTTAAATATCACACTTTTAGAATTTGATTTTTTCCTGACTGTTTATTAGTCAGAGCAATTACATGTATTTTTCAGACTTCCCTGAATGCGAAATAGGTTCCTTCCACTTGGATAGCTAACTGCTGGAAAACAAAACCTCCCAGCTAACAGATAGTATCACTGAATTCTTGGATCACAGAAGAATTTGTATGTGCTCTTTGAATCACAAGGCAATTTATTTATTCAAACCCTCTTGGAATCTGTTCTCTTGCAGCACATAGCTCTGGTGCTGGTTTATGAGTAAGGAGCAGAGAGATGCTCACTGTTTTGAGTGTGTTCATGTATCTCATGGGCAGTGGCAGGATGCTGTAAGCAGATAGAGCAGTTACCAAGGTGAGCTGGACTCTGTCACTCTGTTCTTTTAATTCCTTTTTGCACTGTGTAAAAAACCCAAGCAACAACAACAACAACAAACAGCAAAAGGGAGGGGGGAGGGTGTTTCATTTCACTGAGCTACACTCTGAGCATCATTAATTTCACTTCTGCTTGAGGTGACACTTAGGTCTAGAATCCTTCTGTACCCTGGCTCCTGCAATTAGTCTGCTACCTCCTCAATGGGGTCTCAACCATCTAAATCCTTGTCTTCAAGCAAGTACTGACAGCCCCCTCGTGTTAAGTTTTGTAAACACTAATTTGTGACATCTCCCGTGGCTTAAATCAAAGCACTCAAGTAAAAGTAATAATACCACAGTTAAAGCGAACGTTACAGAAGAGAATGCCTGTCACCTGACACTAAATGGATATGGCACCGAGCATGTTTCAGGAGAGGCTCCTAATGAGGAGGCGCTGGGGAAGCCACGCCGTGTGTGCAGCCCTGGCTGTCAGCTCCGGGGCCTGCTTGGCACAAAAAGGAAGAACCGTGCTTCTTTCCAGCCTGGTTTGCATTTTACTCAGGTGCACGTAAAAGGAGGAGAGGGACCTGGCTCCTGCAGGTCTGTGTGAATGGCAGCTGTGAGATCCACTGGTCCATCGGATTGCAGAGCTGTTTGTGCTCGGTGCTGGACACTCAAGTGTCTCCCTGTCCTGTAAAATATGGTTTAGTAACCAGGAGATACTATTACTTGAAGTTATGCTTAGACTATAGAGCTCTTTTCTGTTTGTCATATATCTCTCTATTTTTCTTTTTTTATTTTCTTTCAGTCTTTCTTCCATAATCACACTGTATAAATTGAATGCATCTCTCCCCCTTTTCCTTTGTAATGCCCTGAACATTGTTGTTGTATTATACGAGCTTTCCATGTCTGGCAATACTGGATACAATAGGAGCCCTCGAACCCAAAACTGTGTGTCACACTTGGTAATTTTCAAAGAAACTTCTGTGAGCATTCATAGCACAACCATAATACAGACTTTCCAGCAGGTAGCTGAGTTGGTTGGACCCATCTGCTGTGTTTGAGCGTCTTGGAGGATAAAATAAACCTCTGCCAGCTCATAAGAAGCCCAAGCAAATTGGGAAAAGAGACAAGATTATCAGCAAGAGAAACATCATGCTGTGTAAATTCCTATCCCATGAGAGGAGCAGGGAACAAGGGAAAATGCCTGAGGGTGTTGCCTGTGCATGAACTCTAGGCTGGGAGGGGATGGGTGTCAGCACGGGGTGGTGGTGCCCACTGGCTCTCATCAGCATGGAAATTGGACAGGTGCTCTTGTGCTGAGGGGTTCTGTCTTTTTCCACAGGCATTTGTCTGCAACTGCTCAATGCAACGATGGTGTGGGACACAGGACTGGGGTAGGAGGGGGACAGCGGGGACAGGAGGAGAGGTGCTGCCCAGGAAGCAGTGTGAACAACTCAGCTGGAGCTGCAGGTGAGAGCTGAAGGCAGGAACACAAGAAACACCTCTGCACCTTCAGTGTAGGAGGAGGGGTTGCTTTAGCTTCACGTGACCCATGAGTGCTCCTGTGCCTCCCTGGGCACTGAGCCATTGCGCAGAGGTGCTGGCTGAGGGAGCTGGGCCTTGGGAGTTAATTTATTCTTCTCCTTCCCTAATTAATTCTTCTCCTTCCCCGGGCTGCCTAAGGGGTGCCGTGGGGCCCCAGCTGTGACACCCTGCGTGGGGAGGAAGCGCCTGTTTGCGGAGCTGGTGCCAGCGCTCAGCACCTGCAGCCCTGGCCCTGCTCCGCTCCAGGGGCACAGGTGGCGCTGGGAGATCCACAGCAGCTCCCTGGGGCCAGCCCAACTGCACCAATTCCCAGCAGTGAGGGCGTTTGGCTGGCAGGCAGCTCACGAGTCCTGGGGTCTGGCTCTGAGCTGGGCTGCAGAAGGCAGCAGTGCCCTACGCTGCCCTGCTCCTCCCCTTCCCAGTGCCCATTAATCCCTTATTCATAAAAACATAGAACCAGTAAGGTTGGAATTAAACCTTTGCAGGCACTCCTCTGTCAAGAATGTTTCTAATGTCTTTTATTTCCTTTCTAATTTAATTTAACTGGGAAAAAGCACTTTTATTTTTGTTCCTTATTTCTCTATTCCTTTATGATTAGGGGAAACCCCATCTAGTAAGTCTGAATGCTTCTACCGTGGAAATATTTAGTACCAGCTCTGGCATATTTATGTTGGCTCCCTGATTAGACAGTGTGCCAAGCTGTCCTTCGTGGCCTTAATTATCACAACTTCAGGCCAGCGCTGCCTGCTTACAGCATAATCCCACGGCCTAGAGTGAACCCTGAAAATGCTTAATTAAATGACATTCCACAACAGATTAAGGAGTCAGAAGCCCAGGATAAAGAAAAAGAGAGACTGTGACCATAGGAGTGGCAGGTGCTCTTCCTTCTCAGGACAATGCTCCTGACATGGATTGTGTAATTTTGAGCGCGTTAAAAAAACAATGTTATTTGGTAACTGTTTGGGGTCTGTTACCAAACTGTAACAAGTTTGGCTTCTTGCATTTTTGGTGGACAGTGGTTCAGAAAGATCCTGCCCTGGGATGCACTGTGGACTCTCACTGATTTTACATCAGCTGAGGCTCTGCTCTGTGCTCAGGTCATTTGTTTTGTCTACCTGGATGAGGCCCTTTGCCAAAGTCAGTGGATGCCTTTGCAGTTCTGAAATCCAGGGTGAGCACCGGGGTGAGACACCAAAATTTGTTGCTTTTTTTAAAAAAAACCCAAAACCCAAAAAAACCCCAAAATTATTCAAAACCCCCCCAACCAAAATAAAACTTTTTCCCCATGTAAAATCTAGTGTGCAGTTATTTGGAACAGACAGGATCACAGTGTGTTAGGGAGCCCTGCAGGAGCCAAAGCCCATGTCTAACCACAGAAGATCAGCACACAAATACAAATGCTGAGATAATGTTACAGTGCACAGATTAGGGCTCAAATCTTCAGCAAATCTGTTCAGAGCGAGGAAATGACAGCACGTGGGGCACGTGCAGCACACTGAGCACATCTCATTCAGAGGCCCATCAGTAAAGGCAGTTATTGCTATTATTGTGTTTTATCATATTATTCCTCAATTATTTGCTCCAGCAACTCTCTTGTCTTAGCTAAATAAACTGGCTGTGCAGAAGCGGACCTGATGTGATTTCTCCTTTGTAAAGAGAGTGGGTTGTGGTTGGGTGTCACAATGTTTCCAGGGGTTTGGTTTGTATGGTTTGTATCCTTGTCCAGTTCTATAATATAATTTCAGCAATTAAACTACAGGAGAAGGGAGTGAATTAAATGTCCCTGCTAACACAGGGACAGTCCTTAGGGGAAACAAAATACAGAGGAGCTGAGTGAAGGTGGTCCCTGGCTGTGCCTGTGGTCAGGGGGAGGTGAAGTAGCCCCAGCCTAAACCCCAGTTGGCACTTGTTACCCACAGTACAAAATACACCCCATGCTTTGGCACTAAGGGAATCTTTGGGTGCACAGAAGCAAGGATTTTTTTCTTTTATATTTGATAACAGAAGCAAGGCACATTATTCCTAAACCCCATCAGCTAAGCTGTGCAAGAGACCATAGCACATCATTTCCCTATCTCTGAAATGGAGGTTTTTTGCTGAGCTGGGCTATTCAAGTGGTGATTTTTTAGCGTGAGGGAGGCCTCTTGCTGCAGCTCAGAGGCTGCATGTGCTTAACCCTTACCCTGTGACTGGTCGTGCTGGGGTGCAGAGCAGCAACCTGGAGCATGTCCCAGCATCAAGCCAGCCCTGAGCCTGATCTCCTCGCCTCTGAAATGCTTTTACAGAGCCATCATCTGCCTGAATGCTCCATGACTTTTCCCAGCACAGTGCATTTACCTACATTAACATTTATCATCTTCTCCAGCAGCTTTCCTTTTTGCAAATGAAAAGTAGAAGGGTTTTAAAGAAGGAAGTGAAATCTGACAGCAAAAACCTCTTTTTAGGTATTCCATGGAGGAATAACCCAGGGCAATATGTGAAGCAGAAGTATTTCTGTTTACCTAGAGGTATTCTATGCTTGGAGTCAACAAGATTGCACTGATTCCCGTTCAGAGCTTTACATGTGATAAAAAGCATGGCATCAGATTTGCTTTCTTTATTCTATGTTTACTATCACTTTTCAAACTAAAATTTGTCTTGTTCCAGTCTGAAGATGCAGTTCTGCAGATGTTAGAGCATCCTCAGGTTCTCCCATCACATCTCCAAATCATCCAGCAACATGAAACTTTTGGGTGATTTGCTCTCCAACTGGGTGGAAGGTCAGACAGATTCCAAGACTGGGAATTTTGCCCAGATTAGTCTTCATGAGGCTTCTCTGTGTGTCACTGTTGGACATACAAACACACACACATACACACTGTCTGATGAGAAGGCATGCACTGTTTATTACAAGATCTGACTCCATTATACAGTATTTCTACAAAGGCCAGGGATTGGGGGAGAAGGTTGACACCTCTCCCCATCCCATTGGTCAAGACAACTGTCCATCAGCTGTCCGTATCTCCAAGAGGAAAAATGTAAACTAACTTAATGTAGCAAAAGCATTGCTTCTATTTATAACACCCGTGTGTGAGAAACTGAGAGCTGTGAAATGTGTGAGATACACAAGAAGGCTGAAAAATCAGGGCGACATCTGTGTGTGTGTGTGTACAAACTGGGACCCCCTCAGCTGCAGCAAAGCCTTGTGCAGGTGGAGCCCCAGCCTGAGCAGAGCCCAGCTGAGGACTTTGTGGCTGGAGCAATATAAAAGACTTTAGATCCAGTCTTCAGCCTTGAAAGTGCTGCTTTGAAGTTTCTAGGCCTTCACATGTCCTCCAGACTTTCATTTTGTGTACTGGGTT
>WBMY01012370.1:450404-578027 GCA_013397315.1 Donacobius atricapilla
TTGGTAGGTTTGTTTGGGGTTTTTTTAAGATTTCAGGTAAGATTTCAACAAGCTGGGGATGTATCAAAGTATAAAATACTTTGCTTGAGTCTTAATCAATCCAAACTGTTCTCTTAAGAAGGAAAAGTAAAGGCTGTTAAAGCTGGCCAGACACAAGGCAGCAGATGTTTCTCTTTAGTGTCAGAGCAGCAATCTTTATTAAATACCAAAGAAAGCCCTGTAAATCCAGGAAGGCAGTTGAGTCTATGCTGAGGACACCTCTTCCTGGGGCCAAACAGCCTTTCCTGAGTAATTTGTTTTTCCTGCTGATCTTTCAGTGGTGTTTCTGCGACATAAAAGCAAAAGGGAAAATGAATATTTAACTGTAGAAACAACCTGATAGTTTGAGCTTAAAAAGAGAAGAGAAAGCACTGGGATGCTGCCGTTCCTACCTGTGCTGACTCGTCCTTGGCGCCAGGACTAAGGTGAGACCATCCCAGGGGACTGCTGGAGATGCCCCAGGTGGAGAAGGGAGCTGGTTTGTCTGGTCACCACACAGTTAATGGCGTATCTTCTCCCAAGAACGTGTCTGGGGGAAAGCAAACAACTCGTTGCTATTGCCTGGGAATGGCAGAGCAAGGTCTCTGTATGATGGAGGGAGCTCTTTCAGGGCTGTCTGGAGAGCACTGGCCATAATGAGCCTGGTAGTTTTCATTAGCATTGCTAATGGCATCTTCCACTTTTAAGAAATAACAACAAGGTTTCATGAATTAATAAAAGGAAAATGGTGATTGACTGAACAAAGGGTGTGCCAGCCTGTGCAGCTGGTCTGCTTTAACTAGGTAATGTCCATAGATACGGCGTTAATTTAATTCTCAGTTGAAATACTCCAGAGGAAATGTCAGATCAATAATGTAGGAAAGGGCAAAGATTTGCTAAGCCTGGCTGACTTGTGTATGTTAACTACCATGAGATAGATATGGATAAATGCTGAACATTAAGGTGAGTAATCACAACTGTCTTGGGTGTCTGAAAAAATTTTCTGCATAACTGCTGTACAAAACAAACATGTTTCAGGCAAAGAGGCTGAGTAACAAGTTGTTATTTCACACACAGCTCTGCAGTTAATATCCACGGGCTTGCTTTTTTTTCTGGAAGAGGAAAAAGAGCCTCATTTCAAACACTGTCCAGGCCTCCCTGGTGTGGTGCTGAGAGTCCCTGTGCCCATCCCTACTCAGGGTACTGCACCAACACATCTTCATGCCTGCACACATGTGGGTACCAGCTCTAGCTCTTAGTGGTTTTAAATCCTGGTTTTATCTGGATTTTACCTTTTACCACATTGCTTGTGAGATTTCCACTGGACTGGGTGGCAAAGGTGCTCTAAAAGCAAATCCCATCTCTCCTTGTTAAGAAGCACTTCTGTGACCAGGAGCTGTGCTCAGTTGTGGTCATGGCTGGCACGCTTTCACTGCAATGAAACAAGAACAGACACCTTTCATGGCCTTTGGGCCTAAATCTCAACTATTTGACAGTTGCACATAATTTTTCCATGCAGTCTTGGCTAAGCCACTCAGAAACTTTGAGGATTTATTTATTTAAATAACACTATCTCCTCCAGCACTGAGAGCAAGGGCTCTCCCAGAACCCATGTGTGTGTGTAGAGTTTATGGGAACACTGTGATTTCAGAATTGCCAAAACAAACAACAGGTGCCTGTGTTATTTTGCAAGTAGGAGCTGCTCAAATATCAGACTTTGGCAGAGAAGAGGCTTCCTTACCACACTGATCTTCTTACCCCAAAGGCCGCTGGGAGCCTGGGTGGTGTATTTATGCTAAAGGATGCCGAGCTGGAAAATATTTTGAAATCACCTTTGATGAGGAAGTCTTTAAAGTGCCTTCCCAGCTACTTGTTCGTCTGCCTTATTTCTGCTTTCAACAACAGTATGGATCAGTATCAGGTTTAAGTACAACTGGAGAAGGCACAGGGTGACTCAGAGAATCCCATAATAGCCTTTTTCCTAGGGGCTTGGCTTACCTTCTCCAGAGAACTGAGCATGGGTGTAGCTACACTGAGGTCTGTACCAGTACAAACCTGTGGTTCAGAAACAGGGTGGGATTGGGAGAAATGCTCACAGCAGTGCAGGAAGCCCTCCTGCAGGAACTGTGCAGGTTGCAGGGATGTCCCGGCAGAGTTTGTCATGCTGGCGGCTGAAGATGGGTGTGCTGTGGGAGTGAGACTGTGCAGAGCAGTCCTTCAGGTGGGGCTTCTTCCCCTCTCCAAGGGATACAGTACTAGCTACCGGCTTTTTTGGGGGTCTAGTAAAACCAAGGCCCTCCAAAGAATCAGCCCCTGCCTCAGGAGCCACCCACTCAATATTTGCCTTATGGCACTGGTTTCCAGCAAGGTGACGATGGACGGGATCTGTCCCCTGAGACAGGGAGCCCCTGCCTGGGTAGGACAGCGTGGGAGGTGTGTGCTGCGGCTTTGAAAAGAGCTGTGAGCAGCCCAGTGCCTCCATCCCCAGTGTCAACTGGCCTCTTCCTGGGGCTTTTCCCAGCTGGGTTTTAAAAGGAGAAAAGAAAAGAGCTGACAGAGCTGGAACTGCTTTAAGGTGGAACTGAAACAATAGCTTGTGGCTGTCTGAATCAGTTCCCTTGTTCTATGAATTTGACTCAGAACTGAGTATTTCCGAGCCTCAGAAAGAAAAGGCATATTTCAATTTTGGTTCTAATAATGCGCAAAGGTCACAGCAGTCGGGAGGAGAGGGGAAATGAAAGGCGTGGGCTTGGCTGTTTTCTCTGAACCAGCTTCACCCGTTCCTGGTTACAATCTCAGCAGGATAATAGCAAAGCCAAGAAATGAAATTAACACATGCAAAATTACATTACAGCCGTGTCGGGATCCTGCTGCCCGGCAGCGTGAGCCATGCGTCCTGGAGCACGTGGCAAGGACAGCACAGGAAAACTGAGGGCTGGGAGCAGAGCACCCGGCTCTGCCAGGCACAGTCCATCCCCGCGTCTCTGCGCTCCGGGGCACCTGCAGCTCTGCCCTCGGGGCTGGAGGGATGCTCTGCTGCCACTGCACCCACAGCTCGGCCTTCTCTTAGCCCCACACAGTGCTTTAACATGGTGTAGAACCAAACCTGAAACTGCCAGGAAGCTCGAGGCTGATGCTTGAGCTTCTCCAGGCACTTGACCAGCTTTCAAGAGCAGACCATAGCACACCGTGAGAGCTGCCTGGGAGGAGCAGCCAGGACCCCTGGCTTTACAGAATAACCCAGCAGTAGGCACTGTCCTGGCTCTGATCACCTGATCCAAGCCTATCTTGAGGGTGGATGCTCATCCCTCACGGCTGCTGTGCCCCACTGCCTTCCCTGTGCTGGGCTGGGAGCACAGTGTGTGGCAGGAGCCCGGCAGGGCTGAGGAGATGCTGCAGGATGATGAGGCAAACACTGGCTGTGGGGAGCCCTGGCCAGAATCCCCCACCTGCTCCTCCATTTCCAGCTCCGAAGGAGCCAGCAGCAGGGTCAGGCCTCACATGGCTCGTCCTGCTGCCGGTACCAGCAGCTGGGAGCTGCTGAAAATGTGCCAACACATCCACTTTGACCCCCGTGGCTCTGGGGTAAAGGCAGGTTTGCTCAGAGATGGGAGATTAATATGACTATTCCCACGATGTGCTTAACGACATCATTTACTTCAGGGGCTCTTGGGACGGCGCTGACACTCGCTTCAGCAGCTGAAGTGTTTAATGTGTTCTCCAAGGCACTCTCTAAACACAGATAGAGCTGAGCGACACAAATGTATTTGCAGAATGTTTTAGGGTTAGCACGCTCCAGAGCCACGCAATCAAATGATGCTGAGCGCGAGGGAATGGTTCTTTGAGAGGATCATGATTCAGCAAGGGGTCGTGATTATTAAATACATCACAAGGCTCCCTCTTGGTATTTTTCATACCTTGTTCTCAAAGTATTACTCATATAATTTTCCCTCTGAAAGTTATTACAGGTGACTCACCTTTAGCTCAAGTGAGCAAACATGACCGAGTGTTTATTCTCTTCACAGCTGAGCAATTTTAAACCCAGATCCTGACCTTAAAAAAGTCCCTGAGTGAGGCTGGTGGGTAAGACAGTACACCACTGGTCCCTGGAGCATCGTGACTCAGAGGCATATTTCTTATTAAAATGCTTCTGCTTTTAACTCAAGGCAGTCACATCTTGCTGACCGACATCCACAGTGAATTTCCCGTCCCACCCCGAGCAAGTGCTGGGCTGAGCTCCCACCAACTCCCCAGGTCCCTGCTGCTGCCAAAACATCATCTGCCAAAACATCATCAGCCTGCTGCTGTCCCACCCAAGTGCTGGAAGAAAATATGTTAGGAAATGCCTATTTTCTTCCATAAGCAATTAATATAAGTCAGGATGGGTCCACTTGTTGCTGCAGGGGGGAAATAAAAATGAGCATCCCTGGGGCAGTGGGCGAATGGGGAACAGGGCCTCTACTTCTTTCCATGGCTGCTGCCAGCTCCCCCACTGCTGCCCCATCTGAAGGCTAGTTTGGGTGAGATTTTCTCTTTGGACCAAGGTTTTTTTGGTTTTTTTCCCGTGGCATGTGAGATCAGCAATTTCATTTTGCAGTGACAGCTAAGGGAGGGCAGAGCGTGTGCTACTGTCCTGCCTGTGAAAGCCCCTTTGTCGCCTGCTGTTAATCTGAGCAGTTTTGCAGGCTCTCAATGCTTTTGTCTTGAGTTTTCTTCTCAGTTTGGGTCTCACCACCAGTCCCACATGGTTTCCTGGCCGGCAGAATAATCTCTAAGCTTAGCAGGCAGAAGGCTTGTAGCGTGCCCAACGAGAAGGGGAGGGAAACCTCACACCCTGCGAGAGGGGAGCGCCTGCAAAGGAAAGGAAAAAAAGGCAGTGCAAAGGCTGATGTCACAAACCCTCTTCCGGTCTATTTGCAGAGAAGGGACTTTGGCAGGGGACCAAGAACTCTGGGTCCCTGCATTGGTGTTTACTGCAACAAGGAGAGATAAAGGAAGAGCAGTGACTGAGGCTGGGCTGGGCACATCCCAGCCCCTGCACCAAGAATCACCTGGAGCCCTGGGACATAGAACTGCATCCTGAGCTCAAACCTATGTGAAACTGGCCAGGAGGAGGCTTAGGCTTGGGAACTGGTGCCCTAAAATCTTCTGAGCCCTGGAAATTAGGTTTAATTATTAGCTAATTGGCTGGGATGTATCTCATTTGTAACAAATGAAGAGAGGAAGGTCGTGGGGCTGTGGTTGGTGGAAGTGAGTAGTTAACTCCTGGTGAAGCTGACATAAGGAGCTGTTGTCCTGGTTTCTAGGAGGGGGCTCTGTGGTGTGGTGATGTCTTCTTCAGGTGTGTGTCCACAGGAGTTGGTGGATGTCACCTGCAGGCTGTGTCACCCACCAGGCTTTCTTGCTCGTGGACAAGGCTTTGGAGATTGCCATGGTGCTTCGCGGGCTGATGCCCTCAGGAAGACAAGAGTCAGGTAGTGTGTGTTACATTTTAGTAGCTTTATAACCTGGGAAATTGCCTTTTGAGAGGGTTGGGGGGAATAAAGAAGAGTAACTGTAATTCTCAGAGCCCTAAACTCTGTGATAAAGCTGCTGTGGAGAGGCTGAAAATTTTTGTCAGGAAAAAATCAGTAGCCTTAATCTCTCATTGCCTGCTTTTATAAAGCATGATTTAAAAACATATTAATGTTATCTTTGTGTAATATAGGAAGCACCCGTGTAGTATTGTCTCTGTGAAGGTTGTGTTAGAGCTCACTACCTCTGCTCAAGTAGCTACAAGGTCAAATCCCAGCTGATCTCTCAGAGGAATTGTAGAACAGATGTTAAGTTGAGCATCTGACTTGGGGTGTCCCTCCCCTGGCTCTGCTATAGCTTGTGATAGCAGCTAACCAAATTAATTTGCCTGTGCTCCCCTCCTGCCTTGTGAAATTGGGATAATAGCAGTTTGTTATCTTGTAGATTGTGTTGATCAGCCCAGTAAAAGTTATGAGGGAGTGATGATGGGATCTGCACCAGAGCATGGGGAAAGATGAGAGGAAAAGAATCAATGGGACTGAGTTAAGGGTTGAAACGCAGCAGTCTGGGTTTCAAAATCTGTAATCCTCTGGGAAAAACTGATTTAGTGGTTTTGGTGCTGCATCTCATTGAGCAGAAATGTTTCAGTGAGGGTGCTGAAATGTAATTAGCAGAATAATTCCGGTTGAACTGGCTCTGCCACCAGCTCCCAGAGCCAGTTCGCTGTGCTATGTGCTCTGGACATGCTGCTGGGAAGGTGCAGAGCCCTGAAGCTCCTACTCTATCTCCCTGCTCCCCAAATCAAGTAGTGTCAGTCCTTGGCACTCGGTGTGAAGTGTTGGCCTCATTTGCTAACAGCTTTGGTCTCTCCATATCTGAGACAGGATTATTAATATGCCTTTACCTCCCAGGTTGACTGAGGTTAATTGAGATTTGTGAGGTGCTGAGAAGGTGCAGCAATGAGTAGGGCAGAAAGCGGAGGCAGCAGAAATGTTGATATTTGAGGGATGATTTTAAAAAACAAGTCCGGAAATCAATTGCTCTCTTTTTGTAACTAGAAATTTTTAATAGTAATTATTAGGAAAAAAAATCTGTGCACTTTTTTAGCAAAACCCTCTGCTTTTACTCTTATCTGATGGCAAAACAGATCAAACAGAACACTTTCTGATAAGGATGATGTATTTGCCAGTTGTTTAATGAACACCTGGAAGCCTTACCTTCAATATTTGCCTTTAGAGATGACAGGGGACAGCAGCTGCCAGAGCCCAGGAGCTCTGCAGACCTTGGGGAAGAGGCACAGAGCCTGAATGAAAATGGGAAATCCCATGAGTGTATGTCTATGTTGCGTTAACTCAGTGTTAGTGGTGAGAAAAACCCATGAAATGGGGTGTGTTGGGTGGAGGACACACAGCCAGCTCGAAGGAGGCCAGAGGAACACAGGACACATTTCAAATGCCAGTGGGTGTTCCATGAGGCCTTGGGGGAAGGTTCCTCCCCAGTAGGTCGGTGTCTCCCTGGCAGGGGTTATTCAGGATGGTCCCCAGTGCTGCCCTGCTGCTCCTCCTGACCCTCGGGTACCTTCAGTGAACCTGATGGTGAATTTCTGCTGCTTCAGCCCTAATCCTGAAAGAAGCTTGAGGTGGGCCTAGAGTGCCCTTGGATCTGTTCTTCCCCATCTCAGGAGCAGGGCCTTCACCGTGACTTTGTGGTTTGCTTACTTGGCTTGTTTGGGTTTTTTTTTTTTTAAGGAAGAAGGACATGTTTGATTCGGAATTCAGGAACAGGTGTGCAAGTGAAAGATTTGCACCTGATAAATGGCACTGAGAACAGCATGGGGAGAGAACAGTGTGTGCCTGAGCTGCTGGTGTCAGATCTGTTTGATGTGTTCTTCAGGAGGGCAAGGGTAAGGATGAGTTTGCACACACTGGTATTTGTCTGCCTCTGGTTTGCTTTCCGTAAGAGACAAGTGATAGGAGATGGAAAGGTAAAACGGAAACTGGGATGCTTGGTCTTGTGCAATTCAAGTGCCAGTCCTTATGCCATGATCTAATGGAAAGCAGCAGTGCAGGAGGTGCCAGCAGAAAATATTTCTTGTTCTGGCTCTGTTGCAGAACCACTGGCTAACTTGGATTGATGTTTCACTGCTTCATCCTCCTGCCTCTGCTCCCTCACTGGTCTTGTGCCAGTTTCTGACCTCGTGCATCTGTTTATGTGGGGAAAGGGAAATCCCCTCATGATGTGTGGAGATTCCCATCACACTCCCTGTCCCACCCTGGCTTCACCCCATCCTAGTCCACCCTTCCCAGGGACAAGGGCGTTCCTGTTCCCTCACCGCACTGGTGATGTGCAGGAAACAGCACGAGTTTTGGGGAGCCCCTGGGCACCAGGTAACTGACGGGAGCTTCTCCCCAGGCAGCCCATCCCTGATGGTTTGGTTCTGTATTGCTGACCCTGTGTAGCTGTGCAGGGGTCCTGGTGTGGTGGTCCTTGGCCACAAACAGGGCAAAGCTGGGATGAGCCCCTGGACAATTTGGGTCTCCTGTGAGTGCCTGGCTGGCCAAGCAGCACCACCTGTACCTGGGCTTGGGGCACTTGGCATGTGAGGCATCACTCCTGGTGAACTTGAGACAGCTCAGCTAAGGGCTGGCAGCACATCCCTGTGGATTTCCCTGGGGTGACATAGGAGAGCATCAGGCTTTGTGGCAAGGGCTTGTGTCAGCAGCAGCAGCAGGGTCTGCAGTGCTGCCCAGCCAGCCTCATCTCATTCCCATTTCCTCCTCTTCAGTAGCACAAAATGAATCCCTCAGAAGTGAAGTTAACTAAATAAACAAATATGGGGCTATTTATTTTCTATTGTCAAAGAAATGCTGTGGGCTCATGCAGGATTTTGTATTCACTGTTCACATCTGCAGCCCTGCTGTGCTCGGGTGGGGGAAAGACTATCCCTTTTATTTGCTCTGGCCTCGGCAGTAAATCAGATGGGAAGGATCCCACCCTGGAGCCACCCCTCTCCAAAGACTCTTCCCTTTCTCCCCAGTCTGAAGGGAGTGGAGCCACACCATCCGCATGGTAAATGCTGTAAGAAAAACAAACGCTTTTTCCTCTCTGGGTGGGGGGGAAGAGAGAAGAAAAAGGCATTAGCAATGTCGTTTTTCCCTCCAAGCTAAAATAACGCAGCAGTGAGAGCTAAGGATGCAGCTGTGGTTCAGAGGGGGTTTATTTTTATTTTTTTAATACACCACTGGGAGTTCAAACAACATGTCAGTGATATGTTGCCTTTTGTAGAGAGCAGCTCCGTTGTCTCCACCCTCTTTTGGTTTCTTCTTTTTTTTTTTGTTTTTTTTTTTAATTTTCTGGAAGCATTTTAGTCACCCTGTTGAACACATAGCTCATCTGGATAAAAGCCTCTGCTGTGACATCCACAGCCTGGATCTGCAGAGTTGTTTGTTTCACAGCAATAGGCTGGGAGAATTTATTGAACTGGCTTCGCCTCCCCCCCACCTCCCGTGTAAATTAATGAAATGCATGTTCTGTGGCACTTGTTAAAAAGCAATAAATCCTTCCTTGCAATTATTGCTCTGAAGGTAAGGGAAAGAAGACGTGATTTAATCTTGAGGTAGGGTGGCTGGAGACACTGTGGTTCCCCTGGTGCTCTGTTTCAAAGGTAAAGTGCTTTGTTGCAGCAGCCAAAGCAGCTTGAGGACCCAAAGATGCCCCTGGACCATGGTGGCCTGCTCCTGTTCGCTATCACACCACTAAAGCCCCACCCCAGGTGCATTTAAATCCCATGCATTCATCTGGAGGCATCACATCTCCTGGCAAATCCAGCCCCAGGCTCACAGAGATACTCCAGAGCAGTGCAACAGGGGGGCTTTTGTGGGCTAAGTGCCTCTTCATGTGTATAGGCAGCTCTGTACATCTTGACACTTGGTGATTAGAGATGTTAGTCTGCACTTAACGGTGCCTGAGTATCTCTCAGTGCTTCGCAAATCCTGATTAAACAAACCTTAGTTAATGGCTTTTTGGTTTTTTAATTTTTTTTTTTTTAATCCTTATATTGCCAGGATGTGGTAAAGCCACTTGCTTCATCTCTGAGTGTGCTGAATCAGTGGCAGTGCTGCAAACACAGCCAGCCAGGTGCCCTCGAGCTGACCACGAGTCATGGCCACAGCACAAGGCTGGGGGGCTCCCGTCCCTCTCTCCCAGGGCTTGGCCTGAGCTGCCTGGGCTGATGTGGATGCGCAGTGACCTGGGCTTGTCCCTGCTCTCTGTTTCCAGGGCTGGGAATGCCCTGTGTGCAGGGGAGAGGTGGGAGACATCCCTGCAGCCCTCCTGCGGTCACATCCCTGGTTGTGGCAGCTCACACTAAGAGGCTCCTTGGTGTCCCTGCCAAGAGAAAAAGAAAAACCACAGCCTGGGGAACTTCTCTGCCTCAGCTAGCTAAAAACTAACTAAAAAGCAAAGGAGAGCTCTCTCCTGCTGTCTGTCCATGCTGCAGACAGCACAGTCCAGGAGCAGGATGTGGGGGAGTGGGTGCAGTTTCTGAAAACAAACTGCCTGCTGTTTCTTTCCTCTCTTTGCTCTCAGAACCAGTCTTAAAGTTGCAGAACTTAATATCCAGCATAAACAGGACAGACAATTGGGGATACAAGCATCATGAAGTCACCCCAGGACAGTGGGACACATAGGTGAGGGGAGAGGAGCAAGGCTGCTGGCCCCTTGTGCAGTGAGAATTTATAGTCAGATGGGAGCTTTTATGTCTGAGAATGCTCAGCAGGTGGAGGGAGTAAGTGCAGGCTGGAGACAGGACAGGGTGGTAGGAAGGGGGATTTGTGACCACACAACCTCTGCCTGACCTGTGACCTCTGCTGCACCATCAGCGCAAACCACACAAAAATCAGGACAGAAAGTCCCTCTGTCTGCCTGAACCTGATCACCTTTCGTCTCTTAGTCTTTGGCTTCAACTTCTTCCTGGCTGGCTGGCCAGAGAGAAGTGCAGCTCCATGGGCTGTGCCTGAGGGATGCCACTGGTGATACTGGACCTTCACAGTGGGAGAGGACACAGAAGTGATGGGAACACCAGCTCCCACAGCATCCTGAGCAAGTCCCAGCCCTTAGGTGAGACTTTGCTGGGAGGGCACTGCAGGGAGGGTTACATGAGTTTAATTCCTATCACAAATGGAGAGCTGGAATGACTGGGAGGATGTGGTCAACAGGCACTTAATGTTTCCTTTGAAACCACAAACCCCAATATGCTTTTATTTTTCTCTGGAAAACCAACTTGGCTTGTGGCATTTTCTGTGAATCAAACTGAATTAAGGACTGGCTGTATATACCAAAAATTCTGGTGAGGGGTTCATATGCTGGGCTTGGGGGTGTGTTTTTTTGGAGCACTGCAGATTTTTCCCATTCCAGCTCCTCCTGTGGCTCTGAGGAAGGCAGAAACAGAGTGACCTGGGCAGAGCTTATTGGGCTCTCTCAGATTAGCTCAGAGTGAGTCCAGCAGAGTGGCAGGAGCCTTGCCATATGCATTAGATTAGACAGTGAAAATAGATTAATTTCTTATCACTGCTTGCAGCATGTTTTGCAACTGGGTTTTAAATCTTCCTGTTGCAAAGTGCCCTTGGCACTTGTAAAATGTGTGCCAGTGCTCCAAAGAAAGAGACCAGACCAAATGTCACCCTCTCACCACCACCAATGCAGTTGGCCTTAGCATTTGGCAGTGAGGATCCTCTTCAGCAGAAGCTTCTACAAAAGTGGGCTTTGTGCCCATAAGGGTCTCAGCTTTCTCTTTAGATCTGGTGATTTGGAAAGTACTTGCTCACCACAGGAAGTATCTTAATTCATGTTTCCCTGCAATGGAGCTGCTACAGAAGGGATTTTCTCTCCTTCCCTGCATCAGAGAAGGCCTTAAATGGCCGTGTGAGCTGCATGCTGCCTTTCCCTGCCAATAACCCCCCGATAGCAATCACAGCCACCCGGTCAGCGGCCTCGACGGCGCGTTTGTCATCACGCCTCACAAAGCCCTGGCTCTGCCTTTCAGCTGCAGCATTAAGCCTGATGACAGATGCCAGTCCTCCCAGCTCCAACTGTGGTCTCTGGAGTGATTGGGATTGTGTTTTGTCGGCTAAATAAAGATTTCAGTGCAGTGCTGGGGAAAGGCACTGGCTACTCCCAGATGTGTTTGATTGCAGTGTGAGGATGGGATTTGGAGCTCAGTGTGGCTGGAGCAGTTAATGTGGAGACATCATATCACAGATACCATCCCTTGCCCAGGAGCTTGGGAAACAAGCACCAAACCCTGCTTGGCTCTGGGATCTGACTGCCTGTGGCCGCTGGAGACCTCAGGCAGGACATCTCAGCAGGATTTGTCCCTCTTTAGGAATGCTCTACACCCAGCAGCAATATGTGGAAAGTGATTTTTTTGTTTTATCTAATTCATTTGCTCTGGGAAAAGACCCATTCCTCATATTTTTATGGAAATAGTGGAGGCTAATTTTTAGCACCTGAGGCTTTAAAGCAAATAAAGAATAAAACCCAAAAAGGTTTATTTCTATTTTCAAAATATTCCTGTGTTTAATTCGGCAACATAAGTATAACTCTTGATTCTTTCTGTGAAACAAATCATTACCTGGTAACAGCAGGGAAAACCATTTCAAAATCTCTTCCAGGTATCCAGAAAATCACAAAGCAGAGTTACAGCCTGAAACTGAAGCCCCAAACCACTTCTGAGTGGCAGGTTTAAAAGCAGCTGAGGTGAGAAGATGCCTGAACATGCATATTTTGTAGGTGGATAAGCAGCAATGAAGTGTGGTGTTTCCTGCCTTTTGGAAGGCTTTTAGTGGGTTGGTTGATCCTGATCTCCTGAGGTAATGAACAGGGATGGGAAATGGTGCCTGCAGCTGCAGGGACGGAATGGAGAGAAAGGAGGAGAAATAAATGATCAGGGTTTAGAGATTGGAGGTGTGTAGCTCCTAAAGGGCTCTGTAGGTTACCTCTGCTGACCTGACAGTGTTGTGTAGGTGCCTGTGATCATCCCATGGCTGTAATCATCACAAAACCAGGGACAACTGAACCTAAAGGTCTGGTTTTAAACCAAACAAACATCACTGGCCTGATACTTCTCGACATTTTTCTCCAAGGTGTAAAAGAGCCCTGAAGGCAATAATTTTATGATATTGTGGGCAAAAAGCATGGGATGAGGAGCCTGATCTCATCTTCTCTGCTTTGTTATAGATGAACCGGGACTGTTCCAGCCCAACTGCAAGAATTCCCAAGTCCTGAGCAAACTTTTGATAATTTCCCTCTGAAGCTCAAGACTAACATAGTCTATGCTGATTTCTCTATGATGTGTCAACTTTTTGGGTGCTAAGGCACAGAGGTGGCAGGACCTCACAGGGCCTGGGCCCCCTCCCCTTGGTCAGGATGGGTAACACCAAAAGTTTTCTTGGAGCCTTTCCCTGGCATCACATCTGATGGAGACACTTGAGCTCGAACTTGACTAAACGCTAAACCTCATCTCCTTTGAAGCCAGATCCCTCTGTTATGTTAAGATTTACAGCCTGCCTGTGATGCCATGATGTCATGGTGTGTGATGAAATCTGTGCTGAGCTCCCCAGGGCTCCCCTCGGCCTGTCCTGCTCACGTACAGACCCTCGGGTGCTCAGCCAGCAGGAGGTTGCTGTGACAAACAGCACTGTCAAACCCTTCCTCGTGCTGCATTCCCTAACCTTGGTCACTTGGCTGAGGCTGCCACCTGAACTGCGAAGTCCAGTGCTGCTGGATTTATAGTGGGCACAGTGATCTGCAGTGCATGTGTCTTGTGGAGTAAATATTCCAGGGGGAGAAATAAAGCATAGATTTCTGAGCTGTTTGTCTCCAGAAGCTTCAGTTTGCCTTTTTTTTTNATGCGAAGTTTGAGCTGTAGAAATAAAATTAGCTCTGAGGTTAATTTGGTTTTCTTTGGGTCTCCCCCATCTCTTTGGCTTTTGGAGTGAGGGAGACCTGTATGTTTTGCCAAGAAAGATGGATGTTTGTCAGTGACAATTCCTGTATCCTGTCCCTTGAGAGCCATCGATGACACTTGGGAATTGATGCCTTTGAACCCCAGGAATTAATGCCTCCCAGCTGTTCACAGCACAGATCAGGCCCTAGATTGCATGTTTCAACTAAATTGGTTACAAAGCAAATCTGTCTAAACTGGTGTGAGCCCCTTTGTGTGGCCACTCCTAAATCAGTTTAAGAGTGGCTGCTATTGATTTTAACTTAATGTGGTTTGTTACTGAAGTAAGCTGGATCAATAGTGCTAAATAGGTACCATTTCTTGTGTTGACTATGCTATGGAAAACATGCATAGAAAAGATGAGCAGAAAGGGGAAAAGATTGAGTTTCTTCTTTTGTCGTTTCCCAGTGATCATTTATCAGTTTTTATGGCCACTTTGGGGATTTCTCCCCACAAGATACCACTTTAAACAGCGCTTTTGAGGTGGCAATAAAGATTCCAAATCCACCTTAGCAGGGGATTTCTGGGAATGCAGAGCTTTGTTTCACTTATTTATCAAATTTACCTTTGAGCCAGGAACTCATGCAGGAAACCAGCACCTAAAGTATCCTAAAACCTGCAGGGAGGATGCTCCATTATTCATTTTTTGCCGGGAGCTGTGATTTGCCATAGAATTTCTGCATGGTCCTGGGAAAACTATGAGGACCCTCCATCTCGATCACCCACAGATACTGATGGCTGTGTGTAGCAAATACAGAGATTCCCTTGCACTGATGAAATTAGCAGAGGAGTACAGAAGCACCTGTGAGGATTTGTGTTCAGGCTTTACAGCCCTCCTGCCAGAACTCTGCCCTTGCCCTTAGGTGAGCCAGGGGAGCAGGATCTGGGGTGTCCTCAGGAAAGATGGAGTGGAGGAGGGTGTAATGAGAATGAGCAGCCCTGTCTCCTCATTAGGACTCAGATCTTATTGAATCCAATGAGATCTTGGTCTTCCACCTCTCTGCAAGCAGCATTTAGCCCTTGCTGTCAGTGCCGTGGGTTTGCCCCTCATGCATTATGCATGAGCCTTGCTTCCTCCCTGCCTTTGCAGCACTGCTGGGTTCAGTGCCGTTATCTCAACCCTCTGAGTTCAGCTGCTAAATTTCATTTGTTGTAACTGTCAATGATGGATCCATGCTGACCATCAGAGCCTCGTGTTGAGTCCCTGCTGGCCCCTGTGGAGCAAGTGTTTCCCTGTCCTGGTGGCTGAAGGATGCCTGCAGCACCCCAAGGCTGCTCCTTGGACACAGAGGTGACCCCACACCCTCCTGCCCTCTCAGCCTGTGCAGCAGGAGAAATCCAAATATCCACATCATTGCACTTTTTGACAGAACATCTCTGAACCTTTGGTTCCCACTAGGTCCTGGGCAGGTTTTCCTTTTCTCCCCTCCTCTTCCAAATCTCATCCCTGAAAGACACATGATGGAGATGCCTTCGCACGCTTGGCTCATTGCCATGCACATTGCAGTCAAAATCTCATTTTCATTCCAGAAACAAAAGGTCTGTCAACTCGTTTAACTGCTCAGAAAACACCAAACAAGAAATAAAGCCCAATTAAGAATGAAGAGAAGGAAGGGGCTCAGTATAACTGATTGTTTTGGTAAGTGGTTTCGTCAGCTCCATTTGGGAGCTGTTGCTATGTGACCCTGTGGTCAGGCCTGGGCTGGTTTAGGGGCAGGCAGGGCAGGCAGCTGTGCTGGGGGCTGTTCCTCTGAGCTCTGGGGGCAGTGCAGATAAGGATGGTCTGTCCCACGAGAGGCTGTGCCCCCAGACCCCGAGTGTCCCATTTCTCCGGCTAAGGGGCAAGAGGAGGAGTTGGGGTGTTGCTCTCTGACATCCCTTTGTCTCCCTGTGGGATCTGGACCTGCTTTGGAGGCTCTGCCCAGGTAGCAGCAGATGGAGGAGGCTGCTGTCCCCATGGCTGGTGACCTTCCTGCAGGCACCACCAGGCTGTTCCCAGGGATGGCCCCGTGCTTGCAGGTTTCTCACTAGCTTCCCCCTGACTTTTCTCTTCCCCTCAAGAGATGACCAATTCAAACAACGGTTCTGCTTTCTGATGCATTACGACTTGGAAATTTGCCATCCATCACAGCTGTGTGTTTGAGCCTGTGTGATTATTTTGGGAAGTGAACCATGGTGATTTGTGTGTATGTGCTTTATTGGCGAGCAGGATGTTCCCTATCTACCTCGCCCTGGCTGCCTGCATTTGCATTGGTTAATAAAATGTCTGATGTTCAATGACTTTCTGATGGGTGAACAAGATTTGGCATACAGGATGTAGTAGTTTTTCACGAAGGCTAAAATTTCATCCTGGGAGACTGAACCCTCTGTGGCAGCCATACACAATCCATAATAACAGAAGCTTTTAACCCATCCGTAATTGCTTTCATATAGAAAATGATTGCTGTAAGTTAACTTCATAATTCTAAATCAGTGGCTCTCAGTAGGAGTTCAGATGCTTTAATTTGCCCTGAATTATCTTTAACTCACAGACAGTTCATCTATGCTCTTTTCTGATTATGTTCCTTGCCACGCTGACCCAAACTTTGTCTGTTTAATTTTTGTCTCCTCTTTCTGAAATCAGACCAATTTCCAGTGATATTTCACCAGTGGGGATGATACTGAGTGGATGAGGTGCTCCCACCTGCAAACCAGCCCATGCTGTGAACCTGTCCTGTGTTACTGACGTGGTGTCAGGGGCCCAGCTGGGGCTCTTCCCCTGGGTTGAAGGTGTGGGTACCCCCCAAGAGAGTGGAGAGCACCCCAAGCAGGGCCATCACCGTGGTGGTTTCTGTGTTGGCTCATGCCATGGTTCCCTTTCTTTGGCTGTGAGGAGAAGGGACGGACATTGTGGCTGTCTCTGTGTGTACCCAGCACGTGGAGCTTTCCTGGGCACGGCATTTGATGTACTGTGATGGCACATACAGCACAGATGTGGTGTCAATCTGGGGGTGCCTCCCTAATGAGGACAAAGCTCCTGGCTGGGTTGTTTGGCAGTCCCAAAATGAGCAGGGTGGCCACTCCTCCCCTTATGGCAGCAGCCAGCTTGTGTGATTTTGAGTGACAGCAGATGAAGGGATTGCATTACAGCTTGTCTCTAGAACTGCACATCTGTGTCAGCTCCTTGCTAAATCAATAAACATGATGCTGAAGGAAAAATACTTTCAGGCTTCTTATGTCTTTATACATCAAACCAATTGGGCACTGAGAAACTTGGGTGATAGCAGGGATTGTGGTGGGTCTGGGCTGATGAACTTCTTGTCAAATCAAAGGTGAGGGCTGGGTCCTGGAAAGTGCTGGCAGGTTCTTCCCCATGTCATGTGGATTCCTTTCCTGTGATAGTTACTTAGCAATTTGGATAGAAATTTTCAACCTAGGAGCCCATGGTACAGCATCAAGAAGTGGAGAAAAATCACTTTGCATGTTCCAACAGACTAACAAATTACCTATGGAAATGCACTTGGGAATATTCCTCAGTAATTGGATTTCAGCTGTTGTTTCGGTGTATGTGCCCCCAGGCTGTGGAGGTAAAAGGACTCCACTGAAACGCTTTGAAATGTTCTCTGGCACCTACAGAATGTGTTTACCATTAAAAAGTGAAACCTGCAAGTCAGAACGCTACTAAGTGCAGTTTAAAAACAAAATTGCACCCCTGCAGCATAGCTCAGGGTACTGAAGCATCTGGTTTATCCAGACAGTCTCTACCCAGAAACATTCCTGTGACTTGAGTGGAGAAGTTGTGTCTGTGTCTTCTGCCAGGCTAACAGGGGCACAGCTGTGTGGTGCAGCAGGGTGCAGAGCAGAAACCCTTGAACAATGGCTGGTTTGAGCTGGGGAGTCCACAGGGCCTGGAGTAGGCTAATAAAAACCTAGGAGGCTTTGAAGGATGAGCTCTTCTAGTTTTGGTGTCTCTTGGATGCACTTGTCCTGCTGTGGAAACAAAAGTGCACTTACATTCTTGAAGTACAGAGATTTTTTAGAGCATGAGAGGCAATAGCTCCTTAAAGTACCTGCAAGGTGTGTGGTGAAGAGATGTGCTCTTGGGACACTGACCCTGGATGTCTGGCAGCTTTTTCTTTAAATGTTGGTGACCTCTCCAGTCCTAGCCTTGATGCTGAAAACACAGAAGGGATAGGGAGGAATAAGCTGTTAGTAACATCACGTGATGACCACTGAGTTTGATAAGGAAAAATTTCAAGTGCCAGTTAGCTGGGTAGAATTGAGTCTGGATGCAGTGAAAAAATTCTTACATTTGGGCGTAGAAGGGGAGCAAAGCCTTTTTCCTTAGTCATACTTATCTCAGAAAGCTGGAGATGGTGGGGGCTTTTTGTTTGTTTGTTGGTTGGTTTGGTTTGGTTTCGTTTTTTTTAAGTCATGATCCCAGTTGTCCAAGTTCTGATTCTCAGTGGCCCCACACTGCAGTTGTCTGCTCACACTGGGCATCACTCAATCTCTTCCAGTGGAGATGTACACTGAGATAAAAAGAACTAGACTTGCACTTCAAGAGCTGTATGTGCAGTTCCAAATCTAACCATGAGTTTAAAACACAATATCCTGAAAAGATGCTGATTTTGAAGTGGGAGGGCTCCCTTGGGAATCTTCACGGGTCACCTTCAACTTGTTTTGCACAGAAACACATTTCTAGGATTCCACAGAGTGATAAAAGCCAAACATCCCTAGCGTGAAAAGTAGAGGTGTTTTTTTCACAAGGTTTTTGAGTGTAAAGCAGAAGTTATTATGTGTGTGTTACACATGTTGAAGAGTAGGGAAATGGGATTCTTTTCTCCTATTAAAATAGTGTTTAGACAGGTGACTTACAGAGCTGAATTATACACCTGGCTGTGGGTCAGCCATAAGCAGAGGCAACAGAAAAATCACCACCTTTTCCCCTAGATTTACTTTTTGTTGTCTGAGTCTATTGAAAGCTTCCCATTCCATCTGAACTTTTCAGCTCTCCCTGCCCTTTGGCAGGAGCCGAACGCAAACTTGGCCCCGCCAACTGCCCCGGTTGGTTCCGCGGGATCTACACAGAGGGAAATAAATCTGCTCTGCCGACTGAGGCAACTAGTTCTGTGGGTTTATAAATGCTGCAATTGAGTGTTTTGACACGGCAGTCAGATATAGTTAATCTTTCCCTTGACCTGGCGGTGCTGGAGCGCGGGCTCAAACCGCTGGTTAAGCACGTCCGTCTCCTGTTGTAGCATTCGCGCTCCAGCGCCCCGGCTAATCAAGTGTAATATATCTCTGGGTAAAACACACACTCTGCTTTTCACAGCTATTTAAACAAAAAGCAGACCTCGGCGCATTAGTTACGTACACAAATCGCAGAGGGTTGCGGTTCCTGTGGTTGGGAAAGGAGTTGGATGGGCTGGGCTTGTTCTGGGGAGGAGGTGTGGGAAAGGTGTGGGAAATGCTTGCTTCCATCTGCTCAAATATGTAAAAAAAAAACCCAACCCCAAACCCCACTTGGTGTCGTGTCAAAGGCTTTGAATCCTGATGGGGGGATGGTTTTGTGTATGGATATGGAAAATAGTGGCTTGGTGTCACCCCAGAGGTTGTGTATCCGATGGGTGGATGGTGGTGGGCCCAGAGTCCTCCACCAAGACTTAGGAGAGGTGGGATTGGCTCTGGGTGAGATCGGGAGGATCTTGTACAGAGGCCGCACACATTATCTGGTCTCAGTGCCTCGTATTGATAAGCCTTTCCTGCCGCAAAGGGTAGCTCAGGAGACAGTCAAATTTGGGCAAGACAATGGATTAGAGGCGTCATATTTCTTTAAACTGATGGGTTTTTCTCTTCGGCAGCACAGCTGGATCTGTAAAATGTGCTTTCCACAGAGGTCCAAGGATGACTCTGGCATCTCACAGCAATCTTCCTTTGTGAATCCAGTAAGAACCATTTGCTTTTGCTAGACTTACTCGTCCCAGCTTTGATTGGAAGAAACTGGAGATGTTTTGACAAGAGGTATAGGAAGGGATGCTCTGTTTTTAAAAGCCTGTAACAGAGCATGTCCCTGTGCAGGGAAACCACAGGAGCCCGCATCTTCGATGATGAGTTGAGGTGTGGAATGGAGCCTGGAGATCACTGAAGGGAACAGCATTTTCTCTTGGGCTGGTGTGGATGGTTTTGATGGCACTTGTGACTTTGGAAGGTGAGGCCGGGTGTTCACAGAACTTCCCATGGTAGCTCAGAAGACAATGAGGAAGGAATAAATCATGCAGGAGATTAAAAAAAGAAAACAGGAGTAGAAAAAGGTGTTTCAGCATTGGTCCAAATCCTGGTTAGGCTTGCAAGTAAGGCAGATGTGCCAGCAGTGCACAAAGTAGTCTGTGACTTCTAGATTAAAGAGTTAAGTGATTTTTAAAGGTTTATAAACACTGGACTGGATGACCTCTTGATGCCCCATCAAGCTTTATATTTTCCTGTGATACTTTGACAGTTTTCCCCCAAAGGAGCCCAGATGCTTTCTCCTGTAATTTTTCTAGCCTTCTGTTTGATCTCCCTGGGATCTCAGTGTGGATTCATTGATGTGCCTCTGTTAAAATTCAACAAAGCCTCTGCTTGAGAATGCTATTTTACAGAGCAGCTCATCCTGTTGGATATTGAGAAATCACACAGCACAGGATAAAATATATCCTAACCCACCGAAAGTCTCGTAGGCTGAAGCGTGAGGTTCCTCCAGGCAGTACAATGTGTAAGCCCTATATAAATGTCTGTGGGAAAACAAGGCACTTCAATCTCTTTTGAATCCTGGCTCTCCCGAGCCCATCACAAAGGCAGCCTGTGCCTGGCTGCCTTCCCCGGAGCGGAGCGGGAGGTGAGGCTGCCGGGCCGGCGCTGGCAGCGCCCCGGGAAGGTGAGTGTACCTGCGGCTGCAGCGGCCTCATCGCCATTCGGGGCATGCTCGGAGAGCAGCTCCAAGGCGGTGCTCACCGTGCTGATCAATCTGCTGTAAAAACAGCGCTCCGCCGCGCCGCTAAAGCTCCTTCCACCTGCGAGCATCAAAGCCCGACACCAGCGCGGCTTGATCCTCGCAGCGGCTGCGGCTGCTCCGCGGGGCTCTGCGGACACCCCTGGCTCTGGCAAGAGGCACAGGCAGCTCTTGGGGTCCCTAAGCAAGGGGCTGTCCCCACCACAATGACCCTCTGGCCCCCGGTTTCTACAAATATACCCCAAATATGCAGCTGGGAGCTGACTGGTGCTCCCAGGAAGAGGAGGGCCGCCTGTACATCACTACAAGCTCAGGTTTTAGCAATAGGAAGAAAAAAAAATTACATAGGGCATATTTTAAGTCTGTCTTCTATGCTATGAAAGGAAATTGGTTACCATTAGGAAATCAAGTAGCAATGGATATGAAAGCAGCCATGCCAGCGCTGGAACTGGGTGCCTGTCTTCTGCAGAGTGCTGCAGGATTGCAACCTGTTCCCTCTTTTAAAGGCTGCAATGTCTTTTAAATGTATTTACTTCTCCTAGAGCTTTGAATTCAATGCAGCTTCAAAATAGGAGGTATCTGTTATTAAACTTTGTTTTTCCTATGGCTTGCAATAAGTTACTTCTGTTAAAAGAGATGGAAATTTCTGTTAGGAAAACTACAAGATCAAAGAGTAATTTAGGTTGTAAGGGCCCTCAAAAGGTCACCAAGTCCAACCTTCTGCTGAAAACTGGGCTGACCTCAAAGTTAGATTGGGTTGTGATTTGAATGTGATGACATTTATTTATATAGTGATAATTGTATAACACTTGGGGTGTCAATTTCTGTTCAGTCTGGCTCTTCTGAGTAAAGGGATAACTGCAGAAAATGGACTGGGATTTTTGAGATTAATGTCTGGGTTATAATCTAACCATCACTGCCTTGGGATAAATTTTTCCCAGCGTGCCACAAACCAGCACCTGAAGGATGCTGTGCAGGGCAGGAGCCTGGGCAGGTCCCAGATATGGACATGGCCATTGGGACCCAAGGAGGGTCCTGAGATTGTTCCCAAGCCTATCCCACGGGTATCCCCGTGCCAGGTTCAGCTGCCCACACTGCCCCGGGCAAAGCAAGGGACAATCTTAACCTGTGCACAGCAACATCAGCCCCAGCTCCTGCAGCTCTGCTGCATCCCCCTCCCCTCCCAGACATCGAAGAGGAGCTGAGGAAGAACAGAGAAAGTTTTAGTTCAGCAAATCCATAAATCATTTCATTTGATGATTATTTATGAACTAGATCAGAAGTTTATGACAGTAGCTCTTAAGAAAGAGTTCCTGGCTGCCGAGCAGTTGGCATAGTTGTCCTCTGAGAACATTAAATATGCATTTGCACAGGTGACTGTGGCTTCTTCCATTAACCCTTGGTTTCCCGCTTTCAGACATTTCTGCACTTTTTACACACATGCATGTTAATACTTTGTAATTCTACCCTAGAGACTTCATTAGGAGTGTAATGTCCTCTCCCTGAGGTGTAGCAAAGGTTGCTTGTGTTGCCTCCCACTCAACAGTCCTGCCTTTCTATGCTGAAAGCTTTTCCCCTCAAATTATATTTACTGCTTGGGGATGACTTCTGCAGTGGGGCAGGACCAATGCAAGTTGCTGTTCTTTGCTGCCAAGTAAGGCAGCAAAACACATCCCTCCTGTCAGCAGCTGTCCTTGCTGCTCCTGCCATCTCGGGAATTTTTTCCAAGATTTTTGCTGTGCTGATGCCCCAAGAGGCATCCTCGTGGTCCCTCTGCCAGGGAAGGATCCTGCAGGCCTGCACACTCTCCCAGTTGCCCGGTGAGGATCCAGTAGCCGCAATGCATGAGCTGAGTGTGAACACGAGGGGTTAATGTTGAAAGCAAAAGGGCTGCAGGGTTCCTCTGCAGCTCCTGGGCAGGTTTGGCACTGTCACTTCATGGTGTCACTCGACACTCAAAGCAAATGCAAGAGATGTTGCAAAGAACAAATTAATTAGATTGGACAATAAGACTGGGAAACGACTTTAGAGTAATCAGTTACAGGAAGGGAAAGTATTTAATTGCTGGCTTCTTGGCTTTTTGTTTAAAACCAGACACAGATTTCCAACTCTTGTGTGGGAGTAGGCACCTTTCTGGTGTCCAATAATGGTTTGGATAAGTGAGTATTGCCACTGCTGTGGAACTTGTTACTTAGCATGAACTGGGAAAAAATTACTGGATTCCTTTAGTATTTAAGAATTCTGTACCAAATTTTCCCACTAACTTGGGAAACTGGGTGGTTCTGAGTAGCAAACTTGCCTGCGTGCCGGCCTTCCTGCCTGTTTCCTGCTACAGGGCTCAGTACCAGCCGCTGCTTTGCACCTTTGACTTCAACCAAGTTTGACACAAAAGCTTCTGATTACCACAGAAAGTTTGGGAGATTTTATTGCACTTAAATCCAGCGGTTGTTCTTTTCTGGGACCATTTTGGTGGCTACAGAAATATATTGCCAGTTTCCTGTACCTGTAGTAATGTGGGCACACCCACCACTTCTGTGTCTTCGTCAGGTACAGCTCCCCAGCTATGCTGTGTTACCTCTCCCACAGCTGCAAAACCCTAAACAGACTCAGAATAAAATACATTTGAAACCTAGAAATCCTGTTCATTTCCTCCTTTTACCAAGAGCTTTGTTCTAATGTGCAAGCTTCTATGCAATGAGGTTTACTTTGTAGATCTACTAGTTTGGGTTACAGCTCCAGTTTCCTTTAACATTGAATATTAGCATTTATTATTTATATAGTGCAAACAATACATTAAGCACAGTGGATCTGTCTTAGTTACAGATGATATAAACCTCTGATTGTTATTTTTGTGGCTTCATAAATCCAGAATTTCTGATGCTCCAGTGATCCACCTTTGACATATGGAATCTGCAGTGCTCTGACAGTATTTGCTAAAGGTGGGAAATTCAGTTGATGGATTTCAGGAAGACTGTACCTGAGTCACCCTGCCTGCAGGAACAGACTTGAATGACACAGCACTTACGTGCATTTCTTGGGGATGAAGGATTAACAGATGATGGATTAGGCAAATTAATCTATGGTTTGTCAGAACTACATTACACAAAGTTCAATTCAGTTTGATGGATTAATTATTTATTATTTATTATTTGCTGTTGTGTGTCAGCGAGTGGCTCTTCCTAACGTGATGATGTATGAGAGCAGCCCATGCCTGAGCTGCTGTATATAAAGGTCACCGTTTCCGTAATTAACCCCATTTTTCATGGGCTTTTAATGCCAATACATTAATTTGTGCTGGTCTGGAATGTGACAAAGAAATGCCTTTCCTTGAGTTAGGTTTCCTTCAGCTCTGACCCATAGGACTACAAGTGGAGTCTTTTGGGTTACAAGCACACCCATTCTTCGGGAGGTTGCCTGCAGCTGAATTTCTCTCACCCAGCAGTATTTTCAGGGAGACAGGGAGGACTTAGGTGCCTGCAATGCCAACTTTTAAAAGAAATACGAAGCAGGGTGATAGAGCAGCATAAACCTGGCAGTGAGAGGTGGGGTTGGAACAAGAGTCACTCTTGCATTTCTCCAAGGCCTCACATTGAACCATTGCAAACAGATCTTTGCAGCAGAGCAACATCCAGATCCTACAGGCTGCAGGGCTGTGCAACAGCTATTTTTCAGTGTTTTTTCTAAGGTGTGATCCCATTTCCCACCCTCTGAGCCACCTGGCTGCTCTTCTGCAGCCTGCTCATTCCTGCTGAGCTGGGTTTGCAGGATGTGCTTGGGGACAGTGGTTTCTCTGCAGGGACCCCTCCTTGGGTTGTGCTCAAGGCTTTGGAAGCTGCTACTCCCATCTCATAGCCAGCCTCAAATCCAAAGTGGGATCTTGGTGGTGTGGTCACTGGGCTGTTCCAGGTGGGAGCAGCCTGGGTACCAGTGTCCATGTTCCCAAATGGCACCAGTAAGCAGGAAAATACTCTATTTTTCCTGGTGCAGGAATCAGGGCCAGCCTCTCCTGTAGGGCTGAGGCTGCATGTGCAGCCCCACTGCCCATCTGCCTGCAAGGACAAGGAAGTGGCAGTGTCCTGCCTGCCTGGTTGCTCCTCACAGGCAGCAGCAGGTTCCCCTCTGAATTGCCCTGATTTTGTGGCTTAGATCAGGGCCTTGGGAATGGCAGAGTGCCTGCTTAAGGATACCATGGGCTAATCATTTACAGGAGAATGCAAAGGCAAAGAAGTGTGTTTTTAATCTTTACAAATGTATCTAGATAAGCCAGGAGACAGACTTATCTTTTGTATTACAAGAATGGAGGGCAAAAAAATCCACACTGAGGAACGTTGCTGTAGCGTCCTTGGCCTTTTCTTCAGCCTTTGTCTTTTCCTCTGTATCTTGCGCTGTTGAATTAATGGGATATGAACTCTGAATACTTAAGTGATTTATTCATTTTAATTAGCTTCCTAATAGCTTCTGGACAGTGATGGAACATAACGTCGGGGACTGGGCTGTTTACCTCCCAAGGCTCAGGGCACTGTGAAGTTCCCTGTGCACAGACCCTGCCCTGCCTGAGCTGCCGAGCAGCCTCTGGGATGGAGGAGTTTTGGGCAGGTTGCACGGACGGAGGATGTGAATGCGAGGGGGTGGAGAAACACAGCTGCGTGTGTTGGTGGCTGGGAGCGCCTCCTCCTCCTCTTGGCAGGCTCCCCTTCGCCAGCGCTGAGCGCGGCTGGGATGCCTTGGCTGCTGGGGCCGAGCAGCCCTGCAGCAGGCTCAGCTCTGGCCAGAGGGATGCTCTGGAGGCAGGAACAGGGTGGGATGCTCGGCTGCCTGAGACTGAGCCAGTGGAGATGCTCTGGAGGCAGGAACAGGGTGGGATGCTCGGCTGCCCGGGGCTGAGCCGGTGGGATGCTCTGGAGGCAGGAACAGGGTGGGATGCTCGGTGGGTGCGTGCAGAGGGCAGCGAGGGCTCCTCTCCACCCGGACACCTCCATCGGCAGCGGGGAAGAGCTCCCGGCAGATGGGCCCGTCTGGATTCTGGCTGCATCCTCAGCGGGAAGCATCCGGCGGCAGGCTGGGGACAGCGGGGTGAGGCAGCCGCGCTCCTCGCCTTCCGCTGTGCCCATGAAGCTGTGAATGGGAGGGAGCTCTGGAGAGCCAAGACTGGGGGCAGAGAGATTCGCACCGTTCCAGTTTACCGAAGCTGTGAAGGATGTGATAGATGAATCACTTTTGCAGCAACCTTCCCTGCCTGAGATGTTAAGCTGCTCTGTACGCAGCGTGTACTTGAGGAAAAGATAGAAGGGATGTTCTCTGAATCAGGGGAGAGGCTGACGCACAGAGACATTTTCAGGGGAATAATTTACATATGCATTCCCTTTCTAAAAATATCAGTCACAGTACTGCCTCTATTTTTGCATGCAAGGCTCTCCAGGCTGGTAGATGGATAGAACTGGAAATTTGCACTTACATGGACACAAATACCAAAGGGCAGTTGGGATGACAGCATGGGATGCCTTGTGCTTTGCTCAGGAGGCAGAGTGTGGAGCTGGCTAAGTTCCAGAGGGGTGAAAATGGGTATGTTCAGGGTGACAGTGCCCCAGGTGTCATCCACACATGGTCTCATGAGTGTGGCCTGATGGACAAGGGTGGAAGACAGTACTGTTCTCTTCTGGAGAAGGAAGCTGGCATGATTGAGCAGAAGGCAATGACCTCTTTGGAAAGGGCAGAGAAAAATGTGGGAATGCTTAATTACCTTGATTAATGGCTAAGAGAGATGGTGGTAAAAGTGGGTAGCACACCATAGTGATTGGTTGGTGGGTAGACATGGAAGGGCCTTTCCCACCAGAGCTGCTCTTGGCCTGGGCCCCATGCTGAGGGAATGGAGGGAAGTCAAGGGTTTGCTCTGGCCCTGCCTCCTGGCAGAGAGGAGAACTGAGTTTTCAGATGCTTTTGACATTGTCCTGCTCAGCTGTAGCAAAGTCAAAGATGAATTCCCTCTGCCAGCAGTGGGAGTACATCTGGGTCTGCACTGAGCTCAGCCCATAGCTGAAAACTGCAGGACTTTCATCTTGGTGGGGGAAGGTTGACATGGGGCCAAAGCATATCCTTGCATTCCTTCCTCCTTTCCTGTGTGTCTGGGGACCCCAACCAAAGACTCTCAGTCTAAAAGGACAGGACTGTCCCTAATGTCCTTCCTGGGGACTTATCCTGGGGACTGCAGGATAAGAACACCCTCCTCCTGAGATCCTTAAGGCAGAACCTGTGTCTTGGCTTTGTAATAAATTAAGTAGCTCAATAGAAACACACATTTATCTTGAACTTCTATCATGTAACATCCTACAGAAACAAAGTGGAGGAGTGCTTTGATGTCACTCCAACAGCCTTCTCCATCCCTGGGTCTACCATCTGGAATTTACCTTAACCTTTGCCTTGGGCCTGTTAGGGACTGGTGAGTAAAGAAAGGAAAAGGAGGAGGGGAAATAAAGGTACAAACTGGCCATTAATACATGCAAGCTGGAAAGAAAACAGGTATTGCTGCCGCCAGAGGGTTGAGGTTATGAAACAGCTGTGCAGCAACACTGTGTCCGAGTGGTTTTGTGATGGAAGCTGATAAATTTATGGAGGAGATTATACAGTCCAGACTTTGTGCTAGCAGGGACCAGACTCTCCCTGAACAAACTGCTGGGAATTTTGTGAAGTCAGAGCTATGCTGATATAAAAACTGCCTTTGTAACCCTGAGCAAAACCCATCCTTGGCCACAGCTTCACTTTAATGACTGATCTGAACCTGGGCTGATGCTTCCCTGCAGTCCTCAGCATCCTCCTCAAACTGAGCACACAGGGCTCTGACTAATGGGAACAGAACACGCAAGGCTGTAGCTGGAACACTAGGGAGAAAAAAATTAAGTGTTTTTTTTCTCTTTTTCTCTGTGGGTTTTGTTAGTACTCTCAGGAAGTCCCATTAACGCCCACTCACTCCAGTAAGACGCATCATTTTGCACCTTATTGTGTCTTCTATGAAAAGATGGTACTGAGGAAGCAGTCTTGTGCTTCTTTGAAATCGTCTGTCAGAAAAAAACATCACCCGGAACAAACAAACAACAGCACGATCCCCCAGCACGCCGAGATTGATTTGTAGCACTCTTCTCCCCCACCTTCCCTGTGCAGAAATGTTTTGGCAAGCCGTGAAAAATCAGAACCCTTTTCTGTCAAATGCAATCTATTTCTGAGGGAGCTGCACTGAGGGCTCCGGGTGGATAGGAGGGCTCTGCCAAGGAGCTGAACAATTCCCATCGCAGGGATGCTTGTCCAGAAGAGCAAATGCAGCCGGGGAAATGTTTTGCAGCCTGTGAACGAGGACAGGAGAGGAGTGAGGAGAGCTCACTGTGCAGGCTGCAAGAGAGAGCTCCGGGGAAGAGACACCACACCAAATGTAATACAAATCGGAGACAACCTGCCTACTCATTCATATCTAGTATTTTTCTAAGTGTTGCTGTTTTTCTGCATCCCGTTAAGCTTTTTGATTTGTTTCCATCTGTTCGGTATAGATCACTTCTGCAGTTTACTTAAAACACAAATACCCTTTATGAATCTCTACAGATGGTTTTCAAAGACTTATAGAAAGACAAAGATAAGATCAAGAAAATCTTGAGTGTTTGCCTCAGGGGAAAAAAATGGGACAGTCGCTTTGCCTTGCAGCTGCAAGCCACGTCAAATCAGACACTTTGATATGTTTCATTTTCTGTCTGAAGTCTACATCTGAAAGGCAGCCTGGCTTATTTCAGTCAATGCGCAATTTTGGTTAGTCGGGGCTCTTTCTCAGCTTCTAAAAAAGATGCTCATTTGCATCCTCGAACAAAGACAGCACTTTCCCCCCCTACATTCCGTGTGTCTTCGCCAAAAACTAATCATGCGGCAAAGCCTATGTGGGTGTGAGTTTTTTTGAGTGGTTCTCTCCGGCCTCGCTGCTCAAGCTGCCGCAGGGATGGGCGCTCTTCCTTTCCCAAAGAGCCTCGTCCAGCTCCGCCGTGTCCATCCTGGTTCTTGGCAGCTCAGGCAGGACCCTCAGGTCAGAGCTGGGCTGTGCAGGGGATGGTGCAGCACCAGCACCCCCGGCATCCCCCCGTGGGATGCACAGGGACTGCGCCGGTGCCCTGCAGCCCCAGCCTGCAGGATGGGGTTGGAAACGCTGGGAGCAGGGAGCAGTGAAGGTGCAGCAGCAGGGAGAACACACTGGAGGACCACGCTCTGCTTGGGCAGGTTCAGCTGCTCCTTGGTTAACTTCTCCTCAGGCCGAGGCTGTAACTGCATTAACTCTGCTGGCCTGGGTGGAGATGGTAAAGCCTGTGCCTGCTTGTGAGTTGAAAAACTCCATCATTTCCTACAGAACCCCCCTGAAGCAGGGTAACTGATACGTTTCTACTACTGTTCTATTCTGCTTTAGACTCCTTGCTCGGGAGGGAGGGGAACTCACATTTCTTGTCTTTTCTTTTTAGCCCTGCTGGGTCCATCCCAAAGCCATTTGACATCAAAGGGACTCTGCCCCTGGGCTTCAGCAGATGCTGATGTGGGCTCTCAAAGATTGGCCAGAATCACAATCCTTGCAGAAATTTGAGCATTTGCATTGCAGACAGGGAACAATCACAAAAAGAACACTCCACCTTAAATGCTCAGTATTACTTAGAGCTGGTTATAAAAGAGCCAAACCACCAACTTGTAGGAGACACACACATTAGCACTGGACTTTATGTGCAGAGACAAGGTGTGTATTGTTTGCCCAATTAAAGAGATAAAACCTGTACACCACAGTCAGCGAAATGAGCTGTGAAATGAGTGATGACTCGTTGAACAGGCAGGTGCACGCACAAAGGCGTATGCAAACTGTTCTCCTTATCTAAAGACAGTTTTATTGCCTGATCATCAATTTACAGTACAGTTCAGTTGCTCCTGAACACCCTTTGTGCTGGGCTCTCAGATAAACAGAAGGAGTAGCATCCCCCGTGATTTTCTTGCCTTTTGGAGCAGGAATGGTCATCAAGAGCAGAAAGGAGGTAAGAGAAAAATGGGAAGGCCAGGGTTGTGCTGGGGCAGTGTGGTGGCACCTGTGGCAGTGCCCGGCCTGGGCTCATTTAGTGATGTTTGTGCTGCTGAGCAAGTTCCTTCCTGAGCATGTCCTCCACAGGGAGAAATGCATCCAGCCCCAAAATGTGGGGATGAGAAGGGGATGCCTCCTGTGGCCCTCAGTCCCCGACATAAGGAACGAAATTAGGGAGGATGAATGAGCAGTTCAGCTGTTTTGTCTGGATCTCAGCAGAGATATTTGAGAGCAAAGTGTTTAAAACTTACAACTCCTGTCCTATATGGATCCAGCCAGTTTTGTGTAAACGCGTGCTTGTAACAAATATTACTGGAGAGAAGATTGCAATCCCAGTACTGAACTTGGTTTTGGGGCAGCTTTGCTTTTTCGTGGGAACTGCTTACCCCAGAGTTTTGTGTTGGGGCTGTGAGTCCCCAGGGAAGGGACATCTCCCATGTGTGCTGTGTGAGCAAAAGGTGGCATGAGCTAAAATGCTGAATTTAAACCTTGGTATGATAGAAATACCAGAAAGTATAAAAATGCAGGTATGTACTCAGTGTAGCTCAGTGTGATGTTGAAATGGTTCTGCAGGGAAGTCAGAAGACAAGGACGTTGCCCTTGATCTTGAACACTGAATTTGCAAATGAAGAAGCTTCCTCTTTCCAGCTTTCTTTGTAAGACAAAGACTGTATGCTTCCTGCAAGGGTTTTACAACCATATAAATCAAGCCTTTTCCAATGCACGTGTGGCTTAGGGATCTAGGATTTGCCTCAAATGGATAATTTTATAGTTTGCATGAGAAGTGTGTGCTTCTAGAGATTAATAAGTCTCATAAGCTCAGCTGTGAGACTTAAACAAAAGATGAGTTTGGGTTCATTACTGAGCATTTACACCTGGAAATGATAGCCATATTAGAGTATTTTGCATTCAGGCAGTGAGTCTGAGAAACAAATAATTGTTGGAAAGTGTCAAACTGCATGAATGGAGCATGTATTCCATGATGAATAACCTCATCTGATGAAACTTCTCAAGAAATAAGAAACTTCTCAATAAACAACTTTGACTTGATTGTTAGCTGCTGAATTCACCACTCCTGATCTTGAGTAATAGAGACAGATGCTTTTTAACCAAGAGGTTCAGGAAATCCAAAGTTCATAAAGCCAACACATCTGGTGGCTGTGCTTGTGATGGATTTCACACTCCAGCCTGGCTTGCTGACATTTGTCTCCAAACAACATTCATTTCAAAAGCAAGGGTGAGAGCATGGCTGTGACAAATTGGTTATCAAATTAGACTCATTACAGGTTTTTTTCTTTTTTTAACACCCATTCTGTGAAATTTCCTTTTCTCAGTCTTTAGAGATACTTTCATGCTAAAGCTTCAGATCTAAGCCCTGCCAAACCTCCCAATTTTTTTCAGTTCTGTCCCATCTCAATTTAAGGGAACTGTGGTTTCCTCCTAAAAAGACCCTCACCTAAGCAAGGCAGCAGAGCTGCTGGAAGCAACTGCACTTCTGAGACAGGGAGAAGAAAGAGGGATGATCAGCCAAGATGAAATTCCAGGGGTTTTGTCCTTTGGCTTGCTGAACAAAGTTTTATCATAGGACAAAGAAAGAAAGGACTCCTGGCCACTGCCTATGAAGCTTTTTAAATGGTGTGGATAAAGCAGGAGTTATTTTAGACAGATGAGTGTGTGCAAGTGTGCCCATGTGCACAGTGCAGGGGAGGTCTCTAGAGACTGATACCCTAGCAAAGAGGGAAATACTAAATATTCACTGTCAAGTTAATACCAGTGTTTAGTTGCTGTATGATGGGAAAGAGAAAGCGCTGTCATTGCCCTCTAAAGGGTCCTGTAACATCCACCCACCTGCCCCTCATATGCTTATCCCTGTGAGTGGGGGAACAGCCCCCTAAATCCCCTGGAATGTCCTTGCCTGGGCACATGGATGCAGGAAAACTCACGGAGGCCTTAGTTAACTGAAATCTGTGAAAATGTGTCACAAGTTGTGCCAAGTCTCTGTGACATCCTTACGTGTCACTCCAGACAGAACAGTGATTTCCGAAGTTCACTTTGGAAAGGATTGACCTCATTATCCCAAGGTAACAGCTGCTAAAGCACATGGACTGTCACAACTCACTCCTGGTTTCCAACATGTCTCTCATGCTGCATGTTGTTTTTTGAGAGCAGAGGAAAGGATGGAGAACAGGGAAGACAAGTGGGACTGGATGTGGTATGGCCCTGTGACAACAAATCCTGGACCCGCTCAATCTGGGAATTGTCACTGATGTAACACAGCCCATAAGTACATCAACAGCATTGACCTTGCACTTTCACTGTTATTTGCTAATTTTTGTTTTAATGTGTCCATATCCAAAAGAGTCTCTGCTTCTGATATGTCAAAACTGACATTAAAATAAAAATCAAAGTCCCCCAACTCTCCTCTTGACCTTGCATGCGCCTGCCTGTTATCCACACCGTGCACAAGAGCCTTTGAGAAAGTGACACACCTATTGCTCATTCCTCGCCACTGCAGGTTTTTGATGAAGCTGAGCTACGACCACAGCTGCAAAATACCGTATGGTGTTGATGATGTGGGGATGTGGTTCTCATAATGAATTCAATTAGAGCCCGTGTTAAAATGCATGGAGTGCAGCGCCGCTTCCCTCCTGGTCTCAGCACTCCCCGCAGCTGTGTGCTGTTGACTCCGTGCCCTTCGCCTTGGAGGGTCGCCTCACCTTGTCTGGGGTCGTTTCCATCTGGCTCCCACTGCAGTGGAAGTGTTGTAGGCACAGGATGCAGCTTGGTGCCAGTGCAGACCTAGGAGAGGGTGAGCAGAACGGGGCCTTGCTTGGAGGATGGAGATGACCTTGTGTGGTGGAGAGGGTGTTTGTGTTCTCAGCAGCGACAGATGAAGGGAGGCACAGGAAGGGTTTGGAGGCAGGCAGCAGTGAGTGTTGGCGGCAAAATATTCACACAAGGAGACAATTTGTGAGCTGAGATTTTAATTTTTGCCTTTCTATTCCTGACCTTTGCTACAGGGAATTGAGCAGAGCAGTCATCAGTTCCTCCCTCCATGTGCAAGAACTCGGTTTATGCAATCTATCCTTAGCTTTTAGGACCTCTGGGGAGTCCTCACAACAGCATTTGAAACAAGTCCCTCATGCATAAAGTAATCAGTTTTTTCCAGTCACCTTTTAGAAACCTCCTCTTGGTTCCCTGCTGAGTTGGGATGCTCTGCTGAGGGGCTTTACCCCGGGAGGGAAGAGAACAATAACACAACTGTTCTGTGATCACCTTCTCCTCCTTTAGCATATGCACTCGATCACTTGGTATAGGGGGACTACCAGGCTTCAGGGAAAAAAAAAAGAGAAAAAAGAATTAAAATCAAGTCCCACCGCTGGAGCACAGGGATTTTGCAGCACAGCTAATAGATGGTGCTTGGGATACACGATCAGTGTATCTGCAAAAGGGGGAATGTGTGGCATGTGTATTTATTTTTAAGGAAGCAATAACATACCTTGAAAGAAACGTTTTAAAATGTTCCAAAAATCCACCAGCTGTTTGCAATTTTGCTCAACTGCTAGAAATAAAATGCCAGTTGCATGCACTGCTGTAAGGAGTCAGCTCCTTCAAATGTCCTTCTGAGCCTTGGTGTTGGCTTATTCAGCACCAGGCTCAGCTGAGAAATCTCTAACTTGAAAGATATTTCTCTCCCTGTTACTGAACGCCAGAATAACCTTTCACAGCATAAGTCTACTCTCCCACGTATGAGCTCAGCCACTATTCCCTGCGCTCAGATTTTCTTGGAATTTCAGCTCTAACCTAAGTTCCTGGGTGATTTGTTGCAGGTCACTTGGTATCTGTCTTGGAAATGTTTTGGTGAGATGCAGTTGGATGAAAGATAGCTGTTTTCAAAGCATTAGCTTCAGCTGACCCACTGGAAGAGCTCATACTCCCAGTTTTGTTATTTTGCCTCCAGCAGTTTGCTTTATTGCAAGCTCTCGAAAAAATTCTCATCCCTAGGAAACATCTCCATTGAGTCAGACAGCAACTGAGCCTCATCCCAGCCAGATAAAGCAGGGCTAGGATTGCTCACACAGGAGGAATGTGGCCCTGGGAGCTCCCTGCCCCACTGCCACTAGTGCCCATCCCATGTGGGGAGCCTGGCTTGTGCCCAGGATGAAATGGTTTACCTGGGAGTGAGCTCTCCCTTGCGCGCACAGGAGCTGGGCAGGGCTTTGGGCTGGGCTCTAGGACTGAGCTGACCTGGCTTCAGCAGCTTTTTCCGTGGGTGATGTAATGACACCCCAGTTGTGCAAGAAGCAGCATTAGGAAGGCAAGGTCTCCATCACACTGCTATGAAACAGGAACAGAGTTGGTTTTTCTCAAAAGCTTTGAAGGTGACTGGACTTGCCAAAGTCCCCGGGTCACACACAAGTCCTGCTGCCAGCCCCAGGTGACCCTGGGCAAACTGATCTTGGTGTTTGACATGTTAGGTCTCTGCCTCAACCCTGGTTCTGCACACATGCTACAGGGATTCTATCCTAAATCTTCTCATGTGAATAAGCAAGGTTAAAGTGGTTTAACGTGAGAATTTCTCACTTCAACAAATGCATTTCTTTCCCGTGGTCTGAATCACAGAGGGAAAAAAAATTGTCAGCATTTCAGCTACAAAGGATATAAAGCTGGTATTATACCTCGTAAAACAAGTGGTGCAAACCAGAGCCGTGTATAACGCTGAGTGGGCAACTCTGCAGCTGAAGTGCAATAGATTATCTCAAGCTCCAGCAGTCAGGACCATCAGTCATGTGGTTTCCAAGAAACTGAAGATTTAGACAGAAAAATGACTTGCAGAGAGAAACTTTGTGACTATGTCAGGGGAAAAAAAAGCACATTTAGTCAGATCTGCTAACTAACATGGCCTGGGCACCGCACTTCTAAAATAAAAGGGGGTTTTTTTTCGTTAACCTAGGGAACTAGATCTGTGTGATTTATCTAAATTCCTGTCTTGCCTCCAAAGATTCTGTGAAGAATAATGAATGAGGAGCAAGTTACGCCCAGGCTGTAAGTGGCTGCCTTACAGGATTCCCAGGGCTGTGGGGCCCTTGGGTGGCCACCACCTCTCCTCTCCCCTGGCAGAGGTAGACTGCACGGCACAGAGGAGCAGAAGAAAGGCTTTTCCCTAACAATTCATTTGTGTGACAAGATGTGCTGGAGAGAAAAAAGCAGCAGAAGAAAGGAGTTTTCCTTTGTTGCTTGTTTATTCTTGAAACATGCTCTGTGCACCTGACACGTTTGCTGGCTTCGTTCTGGATCTAATGCAAGACATTGGCACAGTCTCACTGCTGTGGTTAATTTTAAATGCAACAAGATCACGCTACAGTACTTGACACATCTCTAAGAACAACATCATGACACTGTTGACACTGAATATTCGCTAATGGCATCCGCTGCCAAACTCCCGATGTAAAATGAGCGGGATAACAACAGCAGCATTTAAAAAACTTCATTCAAGGGAGCTTTTAAAATTTTATCAGGTCTAACTGGCATGGTGGATTTGCAAACGTGGGGAATATCCAGTTTCCTTTGCTTACTCACAAGCTTCCATGTGCAAGCCAAGTACAGCTCCATCCCCCGGGGCAGGGAAACCCAGAGGTGCAGCAGCCATCCAAACATCTGTCCTCACAGCATGTGGTGTCTGGCTGGACTCATGCAAGGACCAAGCTCCTGCTATTGCTACTGCTGAAGAAAAGCTTCTTTATTGGCTTATTAAGGGCCCCAAAAGAGTTGCGTGGACAAGTCAGAATGTAACCACTCCAGCTTTTCAGTCAATAAAATATAATACAATAAGATAAGATGAAAATCAAAGTTCTATAAATAAATATGGCTGAGTTAATCATTAGCTAATGATCTGTTGGCAAGGATGTAAGCAGAAAAGAATTACTGGATTGCTGTGAACATTTTTGTGTGTGCATGCAGTTATATTGGCTTAAATTTTATGCAAATACAACTTAATTCGCACTTTTGCTAATACAAGCTACTTTCCTAAAAAGTACTCTTATTTAAATATTTACACAAAAAATCAGTGGGTTTTAAAACACATCCTTAATTTGGACACTCTAGGTCACTCATTTAGATTGTCAGGACTGGGTATGAACAGGGCTCCTATTTTTGGAGATGATGAGAAAAGAATTGTAGGGGAAATACTTTTTGTACTGATGTTTCAAATCCTGCTCCCTCCCAACAGGGAACTGTGGTAGAACTAATCAAAATGTTTGAGTCCCGATGGGTTTCCAGTGTCTGTATGTCAATGGCATTTGAAATTTAAACATTGTGAATGTTGAAAATTTTATTTGGGGGAAGGTTATGGGTTTTAATCTTTTTGAAGTGGTTCTACTCTCAGGAAAATGGTTTGCAGGTCTTTCAGTAGTCTGGGGCCAAAGCAGAAAGGGAATCTATTATTCTCTCTGTACAATCTGCAGTGGAAATCCTGAGTAGGGCTTTGCTGCACAACCTCAATTCAGTGATGATGATAATAAGTTCCTCCAGTTGTTAAGTACGGCTAATAAAGTTGAAAAACACCTTTTGAAAAATGATTAGGTAGATAATAAAGTATGTCAACTTGAAAATATGCATTCTTCATGTGATGACTGGAGATAGTTTATCACTTTATGAGTGACACATCCATTTATAAATATTTATTCTCTCCGGTGGTACTGATAAATCTTTTGAGCCTATAAGCCCATTGATACATACACAGTAATATCATTTGTCTTTCCAATGCATTTTATTTATTATTGACTAATTGCCTGCCAGATTGTAAATATGATAGGGGTGGCATTGTGCTTTGATTAACTGTATGTTAAAGTACCCAGAGGAATTTAGTTCTAGCTCTGAGCAAAGACATCCAAGGCAATAAATTGTATATTTTGAAATCAGCTATGCAGTATGGAGCTGCAGCACTAGTTAAACAAGCTGAGCAGAGGCATTTTCCAGAGCAGTTTATTTTGATTAATGGGTTCCCAACAGCCTCTTGCTGCTGTTTACAATGGATTTGCTGTAATATTTACAATAAACTGGGGTAAGTCAAGAGAGTTTTAATGTACTTCGACAGGTTACTTGCACTTCACAAACCCAGGGCCAGGAGCATGGTACAAAGTCAAACAGGTAAATGTTTTGTCCTCTTTTTGGCACATGTGGGGATTTTTTCTTGTTCCTCCTCCTTCAACTCCACTCTCAGACATTTTCTTAGCCAAATGTTTAAAACTGGCTTAACACATCTTGAACCATCTCTGTGATGACTGGAGATAATTTATCACATTAGACCTGACACACCATTTATAAATATTTATTCTCTGTGGTGGCACTGATAAATGGGCAGAGCAGTGTCGGCAGAGGCTCGTGGAGCTGATTCCATCTGCCTGGCTCTCCTGGAGCGAGGGGCTCTGGCACCAGCACCTCCTGGGCTGGCAGGGAGCACATCCAGGGCACTGCTACCTCTTCATCAGCTCCACCAGAACACTTCGAATTAGGGCCTTGTTAACCAGCTGCTCTCCAGCGTCCCTGTAATGGTATTCAAGGTTTTCAAGCTGTCACAGCAGCAGCTTTGGGCTCTGGGCAGCTCTCGATGCCCACCACAAATACACACGCTCGGCCATCTCTTGGTTTTCGTGTCTTGAAGTCACAAGGGACAAATGTCATTGTCCTGCCCAAATAAAAATCCCTCTGTGGTAGGTGGTTGCCTGAAACACCGCGCAAGATGGGCGGTGTGTTAATGCTGGAGACGCCTGCTGGCGCTGCCAGCCCCTCCGCTCACCCCCTCCTCCCTAAAAATTGAACTAGTTTGTCAGGCTGTACTTATGCACCGTGTAATTTGACAGGAATTCTATTGTAATTAGCGCCCGCTAATCACTGCCACAGCCATGTTAGTTAGCTAATTGTACCTTGGGCATTCAAAACCCAAGCAAACCCAAACCTCGCACATAATTTTGTTGAAATAGATGAAATAGCCAAACGTGTGTGTTCTTGTGAGGGGTGTGGCAGGGGAGAGGGCGACACATGCTGCTGGCTCCTTCCGAGTCCTGCAGGAACATCTCCCTTGGGGCCCTTCTGGGCCTTCTCCACAGATCCCATACCCTGGACCTGTGGGCAGGCTGTGGATGGTGCTCTGGAAGGGCAGCAGGAGGGGGAACTTTGTAGGACTGATGCAAGAAATCCCCAGGGTAAGAGAGCTCCAGAGGCAAAACAGAAAGCAGGAGCCCTTGACAGATGGGCCAAGTCAAGGAGGTATTTGGCATTTCCAGCTAGGGAAAATGATCTTGCTCAGATTTTTTTTTTTTTTTTAATTCTGTTTTTAAAGTTTGTTTCTTTACAGTTAAAGAAACAGGGAGTGCCATCACCCAGGGCCATGCAGCAGCCTTTCCTCCATGGAGGCAGAATAACCTAACTGTCTTTGATTTCCATTATGCTTTCCAGTGGATCTGAGATGTAATTAATTAATTGATTTTTGCTGCCAGTCCCCTAATTAACACTAAATAAAAATTCATGCCAGGGTTAATAGCTTTAAAGGTTGGAGGAAGGAGCTTCTGGTGCTCAGGTCTGTTGCCTGTTGAGCAGCGCATTTGGGTTATATTCCCTGCCATGCTTTTAATTCCTAATCAATTGAAACTTAATTTTGTTCTTAACTGAAAGGGAGCCAGAAATGGGTTACTGTTACACAACTGGTTTCGTTTTATGGCCTTACAGGGCAATGTTCACAACAGTTAAAGCACCACTGGGCAAACTGGGATAGCACGGCAAGGACACAATCCTGGTGTAATGTGGTCCCCAAACCAGTGAGATTTATACCTTGTGCCCCCAATGCTTCCCATAAGTGCTGCACTCTTTTCTCTCTAGTGTACGGGAAAATTACCAACACTTTGTATTTGTATGATGCTTCGAGGCTCTGAAGTGCTGGTTAATTTTATGTGTGGCCTGTGGAATTTTACTTACAAAAAGGTCAGGTTGTTTTTATCCATTATCTCTTACTAGACAATAAAATTGAAAACTAGACAGAATTATTGAAAATATTGCTTTATGTGTTCATAAAATGAATTATCTGAACCATCTCATTTCCTCTCTAGAGCAGGAATGTTAAACTGCCACAAAGACCTTGAATGAACCTGGGAAAGGTAGGCTCTTGGATTTTGGTGGTCCATTAAACTCTTAAAAACATCTCCAGGTAAATGATGAGAAAAACTATAGACATTCTCTAGTTGTCTTAAGAAATGGAAGAGAAGTAATGAGATTTTCTGTCTGGCTGCTGCTTTCACTTTCATGCCCCTGTGGTTATTTGGGGCAACATCTTCCCTTCTCTGGACATACGTGGTGCAATCCTAAAATGTTCCAGGGAAATATCCAGAGCCAATATCATGAGCAGTGAAACACAGCCCTGTTTAACAAAAATGAAGCTTGATAAAAACCTCTGCAGGGTGGCTGTGAGATGGTGTATTTACATCTTTCTGTCAATTAAGACCCTGGTTTATGGAGTGGGTTGAAGCAGTTTAGGTTCCTACCTTACATTCCTATGTGTATGTCCAAGGTAAATATCCTGTAATTCCAATTGTTGTTCGTTGTGTTTGGGCAACTCCCTGAGAACATCCATGTTCAACAGGGCTCTTCCTTCTCCTAGTTTTTGTTAGCAGTACTGTCCTTCTGAAATATGGAAGCGTTCATCTTCATAATTTCTCTTCCATTTTCCACTGCCTTCTGTTCACACATGCCCTCATGCAACCACAGTGTGAGCAGCTGTGCATCTGCTGTGCTGCACCTCAGTGCCCTCAAGGTGCCAGGGCTCAAACTGGTAACATGGTATAAGCAAGGGGGAAATTGAGCTAAAATCCCTGCTCCTGTCTCTTCTTTTTTGTCTCGTTTGGGCATTTGCAGCACTGAGCAGCCTGGAAAGAGAAAGGAGCAAAAAAAGGCAATTTCAAATAAGCGCATAAAATGCTCTTTTTTTTCCAGTCCATTCCTCCTAGACTTTAAAATATTATAGGTATTTTTTGAGCTAAAAGGTGGTGCAAATTGCAAGGTGTTTGCCAGAGCATAGCATGCTCTGAGTTGGGATCACTACAGCTAATCCCCGAGCATTCAACTCTGATTTTATCTTTTTGTTATCAACTTTGTTCTTTGATCCAGCCAGAGTATCACTTCCATTCTCTTCCTTTAATGATCTGTTGCTCATTTGCTTCTCTGCTCAAATCCCGTGCTCTGGATACTGCCAGCCTTTAGCCCTGGCCACACTAATACATAATGCAGATGATAAAAGCCAATGTAACAGAAAAGAGGTCCCAGGGAGAATACAAACCATGACAAAATAAGAAGGAAGCAGATGGTTAGGTATTAAACTGCAGTAATAAAATAACATCTGGCAGAATATCACACACACACACGCTGATGCCCATCTGAGGAGTGCACTGATTTAAGTAATATGTTTCTCATTTTGGTGCAATTAACACCAAAATTTGCATAGCAAACAGTGGCAGAGCACAAAGAAACTTCTCTTGCAAAATGAAGTCCAAACATGTCTTTCCTACAAGGAGATTGGGCATAGCAGACGCTGATGGATTTCTATAGTGTGGTGTAAAGCAATTAATGAGTCATACCTTCCTGCTGGCCAGAGAACCCATTACTCTGTTTACATCCAGCCTGGCAGATGTACTTGTTTGCAGGGCTGGAAATTAAAAGATAAAGGGGGAATAGGACTTGACCACGTGGAACATCACTCCTCCCTGTGCTGTAGAGAGGAGGCTGTAGGGATTAGGTAGATCCTTAAAACCCGTGGAGGTAAATCTGACTGCCTCGGTTCCTCTCCCCAGTTTCCCTCAATGAGAGCTAGGGAAAGAGAAACCTTGGGGCTGCGTTTTTCAAAAGAAGTTGGAGGGAAGATGAAATCCCTTCGTGGTTTGACAAGCCACAGGCAGCACCAGACACCCTGCAGGCAGGGAGGTGCTGCCTTCACAAGCCCTGGCCTGCCCACAAATGGAGCCCAGGGCCAGCCCAGCCTGATGAAAAAAATGTCTAATTTGTGTTGCTGAGCACCTTGGGGTGCTGAGGAAGGGTTGTACTGGGAAAGCTGCTGGTCAGGGCGCTGGGGAGCTGCAGGGTGGTCAGGACAGGGCTGCCATCAGTGCAGGGCTGGTCAGAGCTGTGCTCTCCTTGGCTCTCAGCACACAGTGGGGCTGTTCCATGGAGAAGCCCTTCACCAGCAGCGTTCCTAACGCCTCAGTGACAGAGAGTACATGACTGTTGTCATGGGGCGGTGGAGGGAGCTGTCTGAGGGCTCCAATGGGACCCTCTGGTGTAGACACCTACCCAGCCCCGGGGACATTTCAGGCACCTGCTCACACCACGCTCCATGGGACAGGAGTATTTGCAGCTCAGAGACGGAGAGCTGCAGCATCTCCTGTGTGCTGGGAGCTGTGGCTGAGCACCTGGGGATTCTGCCTTGCTCCACAGCAGGACGTGGAGTGAGAACCTTCCTGAGGGGCTCCAGCAGAAGCACACAGAACTGTCCTGTGGAAGCATCTGATAAAGTCAGTGGTCCATTCATCAAAAGCCCATGCAATTAACAGCAGGTTGCAGATAGCAGATCGCCAGTGTGTGACACAACAGATGCCCTGTGTTCTGCTCCAGCCAAGGAAGCACTGGATTTCCACTGCTGAGGGCAGGGCCACACTGCAGCCTGGCCTGTGCTTCAGCATACATGACATTTCCTCTGGGAAACTTCCAGTCTAGCTTGGAATCAAAGCAGATTTGTTTCTGAGTTTCCTAGGAAGTAGAGTTCTGAGAGAGAAAAGCATGGGAAGAGCTTAGCCTCCATCTACCTGCTCATCCCTAGCAGGAGGGAGGTGGGTGGCAAATGTTTATTCTCAGCTCTGCCATCCAGACACATTTGACCATCTGAGCTGGGCCTGGCTGCTGGAAAATCCCATACGCTGAATTTTCTCAGTGTAATTGGCTTTTGTGATGTCCCAGCATGCTGCAGCTGGCACAGCATCACCTGTCTTTGCAGGGCAGGCAGGCTTGCCAAACAGCAGCAGTATTCCAGGGAAGGGAAAGTGTATTCCTTTCTGTTTTGGTGTGTTCAGTGAAAGGTCTGATCTTGCTTCTTTTGAAAACGGTGACAATAGTCCCATTGATTTCCTTAGAAGAAAGGAGTGGGAACATGTCTAAAGTTCTTCTTCTTTCAACAAAGTGGAATAAAAGGGGTGCTTTCAACACACCTTTATTCCAATTCCTTCTGCCTTTTGTATAGGGGTTATCTGCTGGAAGTCTGCATTGCCCCATGCACAGACAGATCCAGATTTTGACATGAGCCCTGAATGCCATCACATTTTAAGTGAGAATACAGTGATTTACTTCCCAGCAGTATAGCATTTAGCTCATGTGGTATCTACTTTCCTATAACAATCTTTACAAGGAATAATAAGGATGCTTTCCAGGTAGTAGATCTAGGACACTAACAGAAAAAACGGAGGGGTGAAAGCTAGAGGGGTATTTGTGGGTGGAAAGAGTTATTTGTATTAACAGAAATATGAACTACTGCAGCATCTCTGAGGAATTAAAAAAAGCAGAATTTTGCAGTTTTAGGGACTGTGATGTGAACAGCAACCTCTTTGCAGCAGCTAATTGTCTTGAAATCTGATTTCCAAAGGCAGCAGCCCTAATTTCATTTGTTCTTTGCTGGGAATCCCATGGGAGTGTGAGCTTCAGTCTCCAATAAATCAGGAGAGCAACATGCACTGTGGGCCGACTCTCAGACTCACTGGGAATCTCTCTTTCCTCCTCACTGGGCTTTGGGTGGAGTCTTTAATTCTAAAATGGTTAGAATAGCCTTAATGCTTATTTCTAAGGAAGTAATGCTGCCAAAACCAGGAAATGAATGAGAGCCCTGCACTTTGCCTTCTCCTGCCCCCAGACCAGCTCGTCCCTCCTCCAAACTGCACAGTCCTTGGGGACATGGCAATCTGACCGCTGAGAGCCAGTGTTCACGGGGTATCACGGTGCCAGGCGTTCCCAAAACACCTGGCTGCACAATCAGAGCAGGAGCACAAGCCAGCGTCCTTCCGGGAATAGCTCCAACCAAATCTGTACGAGCGAATCCCTGACCCAGGGACCCCTGGAGTCAATGAGCTCTTTCGGCTGCGGAAGCTCACGCTGAGCACATAACCTTTACTTTTGCTGCATTTCTGCTGGGTTTAACCATTCCACTGTAGTGCAAAATGGGGCTCTGATGGTGCCTGAGGAGCAGGTGGAGGGGTCAATGTGGAAACATTTGCAGGAAAACTGCCTGTTCCAGCTTGTTTTACCAGCATTTCACATTTCCCTGAGTTACTTTCTGAAGATGGTTTAACTTCCTGTGTGATGCCTGTATTTTGCTTGCATTTCTGCTCTTCAGCCCCCCCTCAATGATATTCTGGTGCCTGCCTTCTCAACAGTAATAATAGCTGCAATATATTTAATAGCTACCCACTGCCAGCCTCTCTCAGCCTTCTCCATGGATTCCCCAAGGTACCCGATGCATAATGCATTTCCCAGCTAGAAATCAGACCTTGCCAGGATCTGCCCTCTCGAAAAAAACTCCTTCCTGGCAGGTTCCCCAGCTCTGTGGGAATTAGCAGTGTGTGCAGAGGCACACAGAGGTGGTTTCCTTTCTCTGTTTGGGTGTGAAGTGCAAGGCTTGGAGCTACATCAGCTGCTGCAGACAAACAAGGCTGCCCTGCACGCAAAGCAGTGCCAGAGCAGCGTGTCCTCCCTGCAGAGTCCCTGATGGGACACCTCACCCTGTCCCCAGCCATCCCAGCCACTGAGGAGCAGAGCTGCAGGGATGGAGCTCGGTGATGGGAGGGAGATTTTGGTATGAGAAACAGGAAAATGCAGAAAACAGTGCAGCAAGAGCTTAATTGCAGAAAATCTGTGAAATATTCCCAGAATATAACCCAACTAACACAGGCTGACCTGTCAAAGGCCCTGGTCTGACCAGCTTTGCACTCTATCCTAAAAAAATTGCTGGATGTGACAGCCATGGAGGGTTACATTCGCCTTAAATTTTAATTTCTTCAGGAAGAAGCAACTAATTTCATTATTTATTTGATTTTCTATACAAGCAAAGGATGATTTAAAGCAATTTGCTTGTATGAATTCCTGCACCTCTTGGTGCCCTTCAGGACAGGCTTGTTTTCAGAGGAGAAACTCATCAAATGACTCGATGAAGGTTTAATAAAATAAAAAAAAAAAAAATTAAAAAGAAAGGAAAAGAAAAGGCCATGGTAGAGCTGGGAAATGAACCCAGGAATGTTGACTTTGAACTACATGAAACCAGTTGCACTGCAGTAGCATACTTGGTAGTTTTGCTTGGTTTTCAGCCACAGCTTTAAAGTTTGGCCAACAAAGTTAAGAAGTCAGGAAGGGGGTAATTTTTATTCTTCAGATGAGAAGACTGAGAAATCTAAAAGCCTGATGCTCACAATAACTTATTATTGCTCTTTATTTGATGGAGTGACTCATATAGCACATAGCTTCAGGAGCAGGTTCGGGGAAGGCTGGAGCAGAAAACACAGCCAGCTGTAAAAAGCCAGCCATTTCCTACACAGCATCTACTTCAAAAGAGTAAAATAGATGTCTTCTCTTTTCTGTCCAAAAAGTCACTGCAGAAGCAGCTTTCTTTTGTTATCTCCCAATAAATGTGTCTCAGTAATAGTGGAATTTACTGCTGGGGGTGTGTGTTTCTCACCGCTGCTTCCCCTTCCAAAGGAGCTAATCTATCTTGTGCTGGGAGAAGGCAAATGATGTCATGTTTCCTGTATTTCAGCCTCCTTTCCAGCTGCTGCAGAAAGGCAGGGCTCGAGGTAAACATTTCACTCAGCAAGGGCAGAGCGGGAGCTGCTGCCCCTGCCTGGGCCCGGCGCGCTCCAGGAGCGCAATGATGGTCATGGCACTTCTGCCACCTCCAGCTTGGCTTTTCCCGCTGCTTCGCCCCTCGGTGGGCAGCCCAAGCACACGGCATGGACGGCAGGCAGCATTCCCATGCCCGTGCCCTGCTCTGGTGGGGCAGGAGCTCGGCAAGTCGGGGCACTCTGCCTTGGCACAGCCCCATGCCCCAAGTTAGCAGAGCACCGCCTGAACCAGTTCTCCTTCCAGCAGGAGAGCCCTTGACATTCATTAAGGCTAAATTCACTCTCACATTTTAATCAATGAGATGGAAAAACAACAAAACAGGAATGCATAAGCAAATCTGACTTCTTTTTTTTCTTGTTTTTTTTTCCCCTTTCTATCAGCAGTCTAACAAGCCCAGGATCACACCCGCCTGCGTGCCGGATTCGCCCAGGCAATTATCACCAATGCAGATTGAATAATTATGCATGCAAAGGCCCGTCTGGTACCTGCCACATGCAATGACTCAATCCATGTGCAGGTGCATGTGCAGCCCCCTCCGTCCTGCCGCCCACCCCGGGGGAGCAGCTCTGCCCATCACCTCCCTGCCCCGTGTGCCCAGGGAGCGCTGGCGGCCAAGCGCTGTGCCCTCAGCCCTCGAGGGGGGCCGGGAGCCTCCTTCTGGGACCCTCTGTGCTGGGTGATGGCAGATTCTGCAGCTTTGCCACTCACCCCGCTCCAGAGGCAGTGCTGAAGGAGGGGGGCAATCCAAAACCTGGCTGTTCCCCACTGACAACAGACCTTCCTGTGCGGATTTACCCTCAGCAGTGCTGTCCCTTCCCCAGGATTGCTGCCCGCAGCCCCACGGCTCTGCTGCCTGCAGTTTTCCACTCTGTAATTCTGTCCTTTGCCTGTGCACCAGCAGAATATGACTTTCTTCATATATTATACCTTGAGTGCAATACAAGAATATAAAAATGAGTAACAGCTTGTTTCCCAGCCCTGGATGGAGCAAAAAATTTGATGAATGGGCAGACTACTTGCATGAAAAAGAGCATGAATAATTTGTAATGAATAATATTCAAGTGTTACCTTTTTTTTCCCACTCATAAATTGGTTGCAAATTTCCCCCCCCCCCCGCCCCGAGCTGTTAGTCACCAGAGCAAATACAGAGCAGCTCGTTGGAAGCATTTGTTTTCTGCTGCTCTGAGCTATGGTTAGACGCAGTGGTCACTCTGATGGATGGGGAAACTCATCCTGGCATGGTTCTTCAGGTGACACTTCGTGATTTCCAGAGCTTTGCATATATTTTTTGTCACAAGCAATGGCAGATGCTGAAAAAGCTGTTTGTTTGCTACTGTTAGTAATTTATAAATTATTGCTTCCACAGGTCTTAACCAATATTGGGGCTTGACAGAGACCCAGGTTAAGAATGAATTATGTTATGAAAAATATATATAGATATTTATGCTGCTGGAGAAGCAAAGTTCACCATTTCCCCCATTTTCCTGGAGTTTTGCTGTTAAAAAATAACACCCGTATATTTGTGGAGAAGTTTTGTGGAGGTGGAGGGTGAGGAAGGGAACAATGGGGCATGGGTGAGGTATTCCTCACCTCTGGCACTATTTGTCCAGGTTTTATTAATACAGCAGGCTGCCTCATCTGACCTGCTCCCTTGTGGAACATCTGGGAGTTCAATTTCATCTTTCCACCCCCCTGTCTCTCCTCAGGTTTCGGGAGGGACACATGATGTCCCCCAGGGGTAAGCTCTGTCTTTTCCATATTTTCAGCTTTCCTCCCACCAGGCCAGCACAGGACAGGCTGTGGGGTGGGTCTGCAGTGGGGACAGGCTGTGGGGAGGTGGGAGAGATGTCCCCACTCCGTCCCCCTGTCCCTGTGCTGGCAGCTCCATGCAGGGGAAGGACGGAGGTCAGCCCTGACCAGTGGGTGCTTATTTCCCTGTGAGCTGCATCTCACCGGACATTTTTCACTTTGAAATTCAAATAGCTCTGAAGAAAACCTGTGCACACCTGTGTAACCCTGCCCTGCCCTGGCTTGGCCTCTCTGGGTGAGCTGAGGCCAGGAGAGGGTAAGGAACGTGCCAGGGGTGGCAATGGCCTGACCAAGCTGCCCTGCACCTTGTTCTGGGCATCATGTGGACACTGCAGTCTAAGTTATTTTGGGATGCCTCTCCCATTTTCTAGTCCTTTTCCACTGACCTCTTCTAATCAGCTGAGATGCTTTCCTGTTTTCTTTTTCCCTTGAACTCAAAGCAGTATGAAGGAATGACCTCTCTTCCACGCACATGACTGCATTTTAAACTTTAATAGCTTCCATACCCTTTTCTAGGAGGTGCTCTGCTCAGCTGAAGCTCTGTACATTGCACTCACATTCAGGGAGCAGCCAGAAGATGATGGCAAAGTACAGTTTCTGTACCAGATCCCCTCCTGCATGATGGATGCTTCAAATTTAAGCTACACTTCTTTCTAAGATGAACATATGTGAGGTTGAAGTTCATCTGATACAGTATTTATTGACATTGTGAAGCTGTAAAGAGATCTGGTTTGCCTATGAAAAAAATTGGAGTGTAATGTAATTAATGCTAATTAAGAGATATCTTAATAATGCACAGTGATTTCTTCATAGATGCCAAGAGGATAGGCTCAAGGGGAGATAGGGAAACACACCCACAGACCTGCTTTTGCTCTGTCACAATCCCTCCTCTGGAGTGCAGAGGAATGTTGGATTTCTGGGTGTGTGTGTCTGGCAATGGAAACCCAAGCAGCCGAGATTGCGACAGTTCTGCTTATCCTAAACTGGATATGGTTTTTTTGGGATATTCCCAGTTTAATGACTGATTTCCTCTTAGCACCTCGTTACTGATCGTGGCCTCTCTCCAAGTACAGAGAGCTGGCTTTGGATACACGAGGAATTACCTGGGAAGAGTGGTTTGCTGACATGGATCCCAGAACAGAGAAGTTAGAGCCCAAATTGCTTCCTGGTTGTGAGAAACATCATTAGCTCCTGGGTGGGCAGCTCTGTTATGAACTTTGATGTTATGGACTTTGATGTGAGAGAAGCTGTTCAAAGTGGGGGGAAAGGATGAGTGAGAAGTCTGCAAAAATCAGAATAATGGCTTTTAGCTTATAGATGTTGTCTTTTTCTCTCTTGGTGGACTTGTTTCTCCTCCGAAGTAATTAACTTCATCTATGACAGGGATGAGCTGGAATCCAACTTACAGTGGATAAAACACTAGAGAGGTGAGCTGGTCCCCACAAATCCCTCCAGACCACCTCTAAGAAGTAGCTGGCTTTGCTTCCAGCCCCAGCTGAGCTCAGTGGCATCCCAGCCCTCGCCAGCAGCCCAGAGCTGCTTCTCCTTTTACAGCTGTTCCCTGATTACATCGGGTTCAGCCCCTCGGGTTTGCTTTTGATGTAAATCCAGCCGGGAGGGCGTGCTGGGGTGGGAAGTGAGGATATGAGCTGGAACCCCACGTTCCAGTGCGAAAGCCTAGTGCAGGGTTAGTGGCAGCAAGCGATTCTCTGTGACCTCTGCTTCCTCTGCCATGAGAGTTTGCATTGTGCAGCCATGAATACATAATTCATTGCCACCCACCGGGGAAATGCCCTGCTAGCACGGCACAGACATCCTCAGCCCGGCACTGCAGGAAGAAAGGAGGTGCTGATATGAGATTTAAAGAAACACAGCCCTGCAGGAGAGATGTAGGAGATGGATTCCAAGTGGGAATGGAGCAATATGCCTGTTTGGCTGGATTCTTTGCATTTTTTTTTTTTTTAATGTACACATTCAATACTACTGATGATTTTCCATAACTTCACTTTTACCTCTTTTTTTCCTCTGCAAACCGGAAGGCAGAAGAGCTGAGTCACCCCTTGAGAAGACATTTCCTACCACAGATGTTCTGCCGTGTGATTCTGATATCTCTTGTTGCTGGAGGAGCTCCCGTGTCACACCCAGGCCTGGGAGAGGGTGACATTCCTCCAGTGGCATTGCTACAGCAAAGGCAAACTCCCCGCTCAGTGTTTGCTGCAGAACAAGAAAATCCTCTCTGTTTGGAAGCGTCCCTGCCTGCACTGAGACCTTGCCTTTGAAAGGTGATAATGTGAAAAACATCCTGCAACGTTTTTCAATGAAGATCTATTTGCATTTTTTATCTGGGAGCCGTCCATCATTTCTAACACTGTGACTTCTGGGTGACTCTTCTGTGCTTCTCTCTGGCATTGTGTGCCAGCTTTGTGCCAATAATCTTGGATGACAGTTATGGAGGTCTGAATTCATCCCTCATTTCTGTTATATACTGCCTCAGTGATTTAAAGCCACTTAAATATATATTGCCTGTGATATAAAGTCACTTAATTCTCTTGTTCCTCATCTGTAACATAATACTCCATTTTTCCTCCCTGTCATCTGCCTGCTCTCTGTGGATCAGATGGTGGTCCAGGCAGGGCTCTCCTGGGTGCAGGTGTCTCAGCAGACTCTTTGGAACCAATTAAGTACTTTAGGTGATTAACTTATGGATTTGGAACTAAAGATATTTCAGTTTCCCCCAGTTCACTGCTAACCAGACTGAGATCTTCATGAGATTTTCTGCAATATTTAAATCCCAACTTCCTGATTTCACCGATTTTGTGAGAATCTTGGCTCCTGAGTTCTCTGGATTTTTTTTTTTTTGTCTTGTCTTTTAAAAGAACATCACTAGCACCGGAGCAAAAAAAGATCCTGAGAGAGATGTCCCCAGATGGCTGGAATCTGCTATTTCTTCAAATACAAAGAAATTTGGGCTGATATTGTGACTTTCCCCAGGCTCAACCCATCAGTCTTGTGCATGGGGATGGACCTGTGCAGAACCAGCATTGGAGCCAGGAGAGAAGCTGCTTCTTCTGTTCTAGCTTGGAGCAGAGAGTCCTTTGGAGCTAACAGTGTCCACACAAAAACTGAGTCTCAGCAGTTTCCTTTGGACAGCCTGCTGCTGTAGAGCTTATATCTTAATAAACATTTCTCTGTTGTTACCTGCTGCTACAATGCATATATTGGGTATTAAGAAATTCCATCTGGGAAAAGTGATATATACATATTTCATGGAAGTATTTTAGAACCCAGAAAAGTCAAATCTCTCTGTTCAGGCATCCCTCTGTGTGTTCCAAAACTGCCACAAGAGTTAAAGCAAGTTATGTATGCGTGATCTCCTGTATTAAAGGAGCTACATTCATAGATTCCACTCCCAGCCTCCACCTCCTCCTATTCAATTTGTAGTCTAGACTCTTTAAAATGCTTTGTGATTGGTTGGCTTTTTTTTTTTTTTTCCTGTGGGGAAAGGGCACTTGTGAGACAATGCTCTCAACTGGAGATTACACAGAGTTGTTGCATGTTGGTGCATGATAACAGGAGAGGTTCCAGCAAGCCCCAATATGTAATAACTGCAAAGGCATAAATTGCATATGATTAAACCTTTGATGGTGGGCTGTGAGGAATTCCCAGTGCAGCGTGCCATGATGCCTTTTCCATCAGCCCTTACAAGAGCACTCCCAGACTCGTTGGCTCCAAGGGGTTAATTATACATTATGGATTAAAACAACGAAGGATGCTTGTTAATACTCAAATCATTGCATGGCAACCCTGGGTGACTCTCTCACTACTGCTGCCAATTTGCAACACTCACCTGGGGCAAGACAGGAAAAGCTTGTCATCTCTCATCCCTTCCACTCTCTTTCCCTCCTCCTTGCTGTTTTTGGGTTGTTTTTTTTTTTTTTTTCCCCGTCTGCAACATCCATTTGCTTGTCAAGGTCGGTGACAGGTGAAAAGCCTACCTGATTATTGAAATTGTAAGGTCAAAAGCAATTGGATCCATCTGCCATGGATGGCAATTTACAGTCAATGCTGGCCCAGGCATGCAGAGATGAGGGGTAGGTGAGGCAGGCAGGGGAGTCCTGATGTGAGTGACAAAGCAGGGGCTGATAGAGAGTCAGGGAGGGGGCCCTGGTTCCTTTCCTGGTGATAAGGTGCCTCATCCCTTGGTTTTCAGTCAAAGCATCGGCTGGGGAAGCTGAGTGGTGTCCTCTGAGACAGTGGGAGCTGCTGGTTGTTATCCCCTCCATTTTTTCTTCTGACTCTAGAAGCTTGAGTGCCTTTTATCTGCCAGAAACTGGCACAGACATCAGAGAGGTGAGCTGAGATAATGTGTCTGTCTAAATGTCAGATACTAAGTGGAGGTGTTATGCCACGAGGAACACTTCTAGAACTTCTGAATTCTCTCTTGTTGCAGAAGACTTTAGCAAACTAAGTCAACATCTATAAATCTAGGATGAAGTTATTCCTTCAGCAGTTGTAGGCTTTGTATTTTTCTTCTTCTAAATAGTAGCTGGAATAAAATGAAACTCTCTAGAAACTCTACTCTCAGCTTCCCCTCCTGCTCTGGGTAAAACCCACCCCACTGTATGATCACAAATCTGAACTTGTGCTCTCTGTTCATCCTGATAAGCTTTCCTGCCTTCAGCCTGAAAGAACCAGCTTGTCTGAGTTAGTGAGGCTCCCTAAACACTCCAGCAGATTTTGTGCTGGGCAGATCTGGGATGCTCCACGTGAAACTGCAGTTGAGCAGTTGAGTGATGTAGAAAACCTTGGTAAAAAAATGTTGCATCCCAGGCCTTTCCTTTTCTGTCCCTTAGAATGGTGTGGGATTAGTCTGGAAATCTCCTGCCCTGGGGCTGGGGAGCCCCTCTGCTGTGGGTTTGTGGGAGGCTGCTGCTTGTGCTGTCTGCTGGCTCTGAGCAGGAGTGATTTCCCTTACGCAGTTTACAGAACGGCTCTGTATCGGTGTCTGTGTGGCTCCAGTGAGAATGAATCGAGTGCCAGTGTGTGAGGATCCCAGGGAATAGCTGGGGAGTGAGAATTAATCTTCTAGAAGTCAAGCTAATTGAGCAGTGATGATGTTTCTGTGTCCACATCCCCACGCAGCAACTAATTCCTGCCAAAACCGTGGCAGAGCCTGTCTTACAGACTTTTTACAGACTGAAGGGATGTTTGATGGCTTAAGGAAGGGGAAAAATAAACAAACAAAAACCCAACTGGGGGGCAGCGTATAGTAAATAAGACTTTGACCTTATCTGAAGTATTTCTGTGCACTGAATCTAGCCAAGGACTCTTGAATAAAACAAACCTGAAGTTTCTAGGCCAAGTAGGTTTTGAGATATGGCTCCACAATAAATTGTTGGAGGAATATTTCAAAGGCTGAATTGTGCCTCGTTTTTCAAAGTCCCATATCTCACAAACACCTTGTCTGATCTGCCACAAACTTTGTCAATAAACTAAACCTGACTACTGATTTTGTATGCGAAGTTGAGAGAAAAAAAATCGTGCATGTATCCTCCCTCTTATCTTAAACACCTCCCTTCCAGGATACACCCCCTCCTCCCTGAAATGCTGGCAGAGGTTTTGGGGTTAATTAAAAAAAAACACCTAAAAATCTGTAAATCCTGAAGTGGTTAGTGCTGAATGGAAATGCACAGAGTTTGCTGTTTTCAAGTTCTTAATTATGGGAACTTGGATAAATAGGGAGTTTGAAACTAAGTACTTTAAGGCTTCTTTATTTCGTGCATGAACCCCAGGAAAGTAAAAGTAGAGCAAAGGAAACAGCAAGGGGATTTGAGGCAGGAGCAATGAGTAAGTCTAGGATTTAGTGCTTTGTGTCATCCTCCATAACTGGTACGGATCATTATTAATCTCTGGGCATTATGGCTCTCTGGCAAATGCATTCTTTGGAGAAGGGCTTGATAAATCTGGGCTTCTATTTTGGAGGTGTAGATAAACACTTTTTTGTTTGGTTTTCTTAATTTGTCCACTTGCAAAGACAAGCCTTTTCCAGTATCTGCATTTGGATCTGTGAGGGAGTTATTAATTTCACTGGCACCACTATCCAGTAGCAATGAGACAATGACCCTGTATTTCTAGTAATTTGTTGCATGATATTATAAGGATCCAAATTATTTAATGATTTAATAACAGACTAAAGAAACCCTGCATATCTATACTTATGATTTTTATTTCTTTTAGCACTGCTTCCTTCTAGTCTTCCTTTGGCTCCTAAGGAAAAAGAGGAATCATAGATTTTATTTTTCTTTATAGCTAGATCCTGTCTGGAGCCCCTCAGCTTTTCAGAGATAAAAATTTCAATTAATTATCATAAAATTAACAATTTCTCAGACTTAGGTATTTAATCCACATCCTTCTGTGTGACACCTGTAATAAATTCACAGAGAAATCATTGAGGAAATACCCACTTCACTGAAACATGAAGGGAGGAATTTGGGATGTTCTCTTTTAAGAGCTCAGTGATCTGTTAATATGTTTCAACTCAACGTTTCTAAAGAAACAAAAGTAGCTGAGCTGTGGAAGTGTTTTCATGTCCATATTTCAGCACTTGTGTTAACTCTTAAATTGAAATCCTATCCATCCTCATTATACAGATATAATCAATATCAGTAATTTAGAAGTAAGGGAATATCTTCATTAATATCCCCTGGTAAGTGGGCTTTAAAAGCTATTGCATTATTATCCAGCTATTATTTTGTCACAGTATGAGATTTAAAAGTAATTTTTCAGTGTGTTGCTATGCCTTGTTAACCCATACCAAGCTGATAAACACCTAAGAAATCAGTGAATAAACAAGCACCACTTGAGATGCATTTTTTTATCAAACTTTTTTTTTTTAAGCTGCTACCTAATAGCAGCACTTCTAAGAAGAGCCATCACTCTGCATTTATTTAAAATACTTTTTTTTAAATGTGTATTTCCTCTTCTCCCAGCTGAAGCTGCTGGGCTAACCCTGTCACTGCTGACCTCTCAGTGGTGCTCCAGGTGTGGAGGTGGGACACAAGTACCGGTTGCTGGAGATGCTGTGGAGCAGACCCAGGCTATAAAACCACATTGGTGGGCAGCGACTGTTCAGGAGCTGGGCTGAAAAAATGTGTTGGTGCTCAGAGGTCAGGGCTCTCCTCTCTGCTGTTGAAGTCCAACTGCTGCAGATTAGAAGTGAAAATCACGGGGGAGGATTGCTGGTGAGGGCTTTGAGCAGCACGCTGGGGTTTGCTGCTGCCACCAAAATCTCCTTCTGGCTCCCCCTGGGCTGCAGCAGCCCCAGTGACCATATGTGGTAGCAGAGGGGACCGTGCTGGCAGGGTGCTTCTGGAAACTTCTGTGGGAAACTGTCCTGCACGGCTGGTGAGACCCGAGGAAACCTCTGATGGAGTGAGTGAGTGGTTTTCAGGGAAAGCTCTGCATGAGTGGGACTCCAGGGATGGCCCCATCCAGCACAAGTCCCGGCTCTTTTCTCTGCAGAGCACAGAGATATGGTTTATGAAAAAGCTCTGGGTGATTATTTGTTTCTCTTCTCCTCTGCATGTGTGTCAGGAGTTGCTTGGAGCAAGCTTTGTATCTGTTGGTGGCATGTGAAACAGTATCTTCCAGGAAACTTCAGAAATATTTTATGAAGTGTAATAATAAAAATATCCATGCGGTACAGCCCATGCAAAATAACACTTTTGGCCTGGAGCAGTGTATGCAGTTTCTGTAGTGCACAATGCTTCCACGAGAAACACTTGCAGATGGATTTCATCTCCCTGTTATTTTAATATCCATTACTCAGGCCCAGAAAGCTTTCCTGGGGTGGGTGTAGCAGCAGTTGTCTGTGACAGACCCTTCCAGCTCAGATCAGGGCTGCCCTGCCAGGTTGCATCCAGCACAGTGCTCCTGGCTCTGCTCCTGGAGATCCCCCAGCAGCTGATCCCATTAACTGGGGGCTGTGGGGCCCCTCTGCAGGGCTGGAGCTCCGGGGGCAGGGTGCTCCTGATGGGATGTGCAGGGCTGTGGGAAAACTGCTCCAGGGGGGGTGGGAAAATCCTGCGAGGGAGGCTTTGCTTCCCGGGAGGACTGTACCAGAGGGATGATCTGGACCACCTTTGAAGAGGAGAAGATTAGAATACACTCAAGATGTATCAGCTAATTAACAGAGCTCAGATATGGGGTTTGTTTTGTAGCTTCTGCTGCCATGCCCTGTGAGGAGTTTGCTACATGCTCGATAAGGATCCTCCTGTGGCAGCAAGTACCAGCTCTTTCTGCTGGTCTTTTGAGGTCTATGAGGTTTGACAGGATGTGAGCATGGCTACTAAGCCAAAGGACAAACTGGGCAGTTGTTCAGGGTTAGCATTTCTAGATCTGATGAAGGATTGCATGCAAATTACCACTAAGAAATGTTAATTACTGGGAGAGTACATATTTTGCTTGATTCCTTTTTGGCAGCTTGTGCAACTCTGTTTTTATATACCTGCTACTTGAAATATTTGATTTTAAAAATAATAATCCTCTGTAATTATAATGGCTTTATTAAAGGTTGCAGGGCTTATATGATCTCCATAGTAAAACCTTATGAATTCTTCTATCTAGATTGTGATCTCCTGGCTCTTGCTCCAAAAGAGCAGTGCAGGGTTTGCTAACCACTCACGGATTTATTTGCCAGCCCTTTCCAGTTTGGATCCCATGATTTCTAGTAACTGGAGATCATGAGGGCTGAATATTTTTGCCCAGGATGTCTGTGGGTGGGAAGCCCAGTTGTCGGCTTGACTTAGTCTTGATGGTGACAGTGGAGGTGACTTCCCTCTGTACAGCTCAGCTTCCCATGATTTGCCTCACGAGCAGCTGGGACATCAGCTGAGTTTGAGCCAACCTGCAGTGGAGATTCCCTGTCCTGGGCATGGCAAGGCAGCAAAGTGCAGCCCCAGGGAGGCAGAGGCAGCAAGGACCTGCTGCTCACGGCGCTGTGGGGAGCAGGAGGGGCACTGCAGCACCTTAAGCTCTAGTGGGTGCCAGGGTGCAGCTTTCAGCTCTGCTTTCAGGATTTTTGTGGCAAACCCAAGCCACAGCTCTGCTGTAAGGGCTGGGATGACTGAGCTGTCTCAACTGGTCAGACAAGATTCCTCACAGTCCAAGACCTTTTGTGCCCAGACTCAAAAGGATGATGAAGTTTAGGTTACCCTTGGGGGACAGTGGCTGTACATCATCACCTCAGCATGGTGGGCGGGCAGGAGGAAAGTTCTGCCCTCACAAAAGTTCCGCTCCCAGCCTTCCTGCACAGCCCCTTCTAAAAAAACCTGTGCCTCCAAAATCGCTGTTTTTCTGTTTAACTGTGTGACCTGAGAGTGCCCCAGCTGCGCTGGCTTAACCGGGCTTATTTTTGTGGTCTGTTTGAGCAGTTATGTTTCCTTTTCATAACTCATCTGGAGGAACATCTGACTTTGTGAAGCTCTCTGTGGTGAGCTTGTCCAGGGCAGCTCTGCAGACAGGTCACGCGTTGTGTTTGGCAGTGCTGGCAGTGAGGAACATGCCAGCAACAGCAATTCAGAGCCCTTGTGCCCATTTCCACTGGAGCTACAATCACTGGCTCTGGGACAAGCTTCCTGTCCTGACTCATAGTTGCTGACTCATTTTTAATTTTATCTCCTTTTGAAGGGAAATGGCACTTGGTCTCAGGTTTCTTTGTTATTATTTTTAATGTATGGCAAGGTTTAATAGCTTTTGGTTCACACTTTACTTTTGCTATTGACACTTCCAGTTTCAGGCTGGCTGCTGCAACAGCACAATTGCATGCTGGGCTCTGAGCTGGGGTAACTTGTTGGAATAACTTTGGAGTGTTTTGATATAGCAGTTCCTGTCTGGTTTTCCTAATCTCTGGCCTATGGTAGATAATCTGGGAAGATTTTTATAACCTACAAAATGCATCCATCCCGAGCATGCATTCAAAGGACTTTTTTCTTTCCCCACAGCAGGAGCCTGTGTATCCTTTACGAGCTTGTTAATCGCACCAATGATTTTGTTTTTTCTTTTTTTTTTTGCATTTTAGCAACACTGAGAACTTGTATATATTTGTTTTTAAAAGAATTACCCAGATCATGCACATGATCTTCTACATGCTTTGATTTATGACAGTACCGATGGTGAATGGACTTCTCTGTCGCCAGTTGGGTGGGAGAAAGCAGTAAAGCCCTGCTCAGATGAGTCTTGCCTGGTGATTTGGGGCTCTGTATTTCCATGATGCTGTGTTACTGCCAGAGGATACAGTGCAGGAGCTCAGCAAGTGAGTGGAAACACTTTTTTGGTTCAATGAACCCTGCATCAGGCACATAAAGCTCAGTCGCTCCAGGAAGCCACCATGGAATTTACCTCTGTAGTTCAACATGGTGTATTTTTCAAATGGCAGCCGTTTTTTTCTTTTTGTTAGTGTTAGAGGCACGAGGCACTGAATTCTCACTCCCTTTGGGCTTGTAGCTGAGATAAGGTGTGTAGGTTTTACTGTTGCTCTCAGATAGTAAGTAAACTGCTCGAGATGCTTAAAATGGGAATATGCTAAGTATTCAGGAGTGAAGAGCCCTGAGCTCGAGGGAAAGTGCTTGGGAAGTGGAATAATTCAGCGAGTGGCAGAGCCAGAGGCTGAGCTGTGCCCCAGCTTTGCCGCAGAGCCGTGGGCAGGATGAGCAGGGATGGTGCAAATAGCAGATGGAGGGAAGCGCAGATGGCAACAGCCAAGGTGAGGGCATGTGGGCGTGAGAGGACAGCCTGGCTCCTTCCCGGGGGACTTGGGTGCCTCCCAGACTACCCTAAGTTGCTAAAAAGCCTGGCTTGGCTGCCACGTTCCCTCCGCCTGGCTCGGCAGAGGGGCTGGCGGGTGCCGGAGCCGCGGGGGCCGGAGCAGCCACTCCCTGTGCCGAGATCTCCGGGCACTGCCCAGCCCTGTCCGATCTCCGGGCGCTGCTCAGCGGATCTCCGGGCGCTGCCCAGCCCTGCCCGATCTCCGGGCGCTGCTCAGCCCTGCCCGATCTCCGGGCACTGCCCAGCCCTGTCCGATCTCCGGGCGCTGCCCAGCCCTGTCCGATCTCCGGTCTCTGCCCAGCCCTGCCCGATCTCCGGGCGCTGCTCAGAGCTGTCCCATCTCCGGGCGCTGCTCAGCGGATCTCCGGGCGCTGCTCAGAGCTGTCCGATCTCCGGGCACTGCCCAGCTCTGTCCCATCTCCGGGCGCTGCTCAGCCCTGTCCGATCTCCGGGCTCTGCCCAGCCCTGCCCCATCTCCGGGCGCTGCCCAGCTCTGTCCCATCTCCGGGCGCTGCTCAGCGCCGTCCCGCAGCCGCGCCCGGAGCGCTCGGGAAGGACCATTCCCGGGCTCTGCACAGCGCCTGGCTCCCGGCCAGCGGCAGCAGCAGCTTTTCTTTCCTGCCTAATCGCTGATAAAACAGGAAGACCTTGATCATCCCTTTTGACATGAATAACGATGTTATCTCCTGTGATGTATGACCCAGAGCCAGATAACGTCCTCTGGCAGGCCTTTTTTCTCATGAGATGTAAAATACAATGATTATGTTACAAGGGGGAGATAAAGTGGCACAATCTTCACTAGTTCAAATAACTAATTGAAGCAGGAACTAGTGGAAATGGCTTCCTTTGTTCCCCAGCCATTGTTGATATAACAGTGCTTATAATGAAAGCTGAAACTGTTGCCCTCTTTTTTTTTCTTTTTTTCTTTTTTCCTTCTCTATTTTTTTCCCCTTTTCAGCTCAAGTGCCTTCATTTGTGTTTCCCTCTCCCCGTTTCCCTGGGGGAGCTGAGGACAGCGGTGATTTCTAGCAAGGGGTCCTGTTTTCCAGCAAGTCTTGTGTGTGTGTTAGGAGGATGAAATCAATAAGTAGCGCTCATTCTTTGTCTCCCTAGAGGACTTTTGAGAACAGAAAAATTGAGACCAGTGCTCTCTAAACCATAATTACACTTTTTTATTTTATTTGCCTTTTTTTTTTTTTTTTTTTTTTGGAAAGCAACAAACCTAATTACCTGGCAGGAATGGTGGCCAGGGATATATTGGTATTTCAGTGAGAGCACAACGCTTACCACAATTGAGTTCAACTATTAAAAAAAAAAACAAAAACAAAAAAACCCACCAAAAACAATGAAACAACCCAACCTGAAAGCAGGCTGGTGTAAAAAGCGGGAGGTGTGAGAGCAGAATTTCACACAGCGAGTGGTGCTGCACAGTTATGGCATACAATGATTTAAAGGTGTTGGGAGGTTGCAGAGCTTGGTTTGATCACAAAAAAAAAAGTGATGCTTTTCCTCCCAGGTGGGGCAAATGAACCTTTTTGAACCAAAACTGGCTTCAAACGTGAAACACGAATTCCTTGCTTTAAGAAGCCTGAACATATTCCTTAAACTGATTAAGTAATGTTCACACCACACAGAAGCCATCATTAAATCTGAGCTTGCTATTGAAGGCTAAGGGCTGCGGGGGCTGCACTGCTGAGCAGCAGGCTGTGCTCTGATGACTTGATAACCTGCACAGATGAAGTCAATAGAGATGTAGCCTATCATGTGGCAAAGACACAGTGAATTTAAGAGACTTGATCACATTCCCAGATGACTGTACCAATTTTGTAGTGAAATTAGACTTCAGCTCTCGTTATCCCATTACAGCATCAAGGGTCTGCCTGATGTCTCTCAGAATCACTAAACTTCAATCTTATCAGCATCCATTTTATGGCACTTTTGGCAAAACATCTGACTTGTGTGATGCACACTCATTCCGTCTCTTTGTCCTTGGATTGTAGAGGCTGCAAAGCCAGAACTTCTGCAGCTCGTTCTCCCTTCTTTCTTGGGTCCAGTCCTGTAAAGTTCAACTCCCACAAGCTCCCACAGCTGCAGAGCACAATAACTTTGCCTTGAGACCAAACAGGTGAGGTAGAGGTCACCCTCAGGTATCTGAGTGTCTGGGCTTTGCAAGGCATTTGAAGGACCCAACTTTGTACTTTATTGATCATGAGATGGTTTGGGTTGGAAAGAACCTTAAAGAATCACAAAGTTCCAATCCCCCTGCCATAAGCAGGGACAGCTTCCACTAGACCAGGTGCTGAAAGCTGCTCCCATCCAGGCTGTCCTTGGCCAATGGTTGATTATGGGTGCAGAAGTTTCAGGTGTTACTCGGGTGCTGGGAGGATTTTGCCCATGGGTTATGTGTAATAGTAGAGCCTTTCATCTTTCAGCTGGAGTTGTGGCCTCCCTGGTGGGAGATATTTGTTAGGGCTGCAGAGAGATGTTTTTACCCACAGATTCCACCTTTCACTTGCTTCCAGATGACCCTCTTCATGCACTTTTTTTGGGTCAGGGTAGGGAGGACCCTGGCAGTGCAGCAGCAGCCCCTCCTCCCCGAGCATGAACTGCCTTGGTGTCCATCAGCCTCCCTGCTCCAGAGATGGTGCTGTCTGCTGTCCTGAAGCAGATGCAGGACAGGCCAAACACTGAGTGGGTTCAGAACCTGTTTGCAGCTGAAATTATGCTCCCAAAATGCTGCAGAAGCAGTGTGAGGAAGCTCAGAGCTGGGCACCTGGGTGCTATTTGTGACGGAGCTACTGTGTGACCTTGAGCGGCTCCCTGCACCTCTGAGTCACAGCCCTGCCTCCCCAGCTGCCGAGAGAGTGGGATTGTAACACCTACTTCATTTGCAAGGGTATCATGTGGTGCAATTTGGCAACTAATTGAATGTAGGAAAAGTTTTTTCCCCTCACATAAAGGCTGCACTGCAATGGTCTACCCTTCCAGTGCTTCTGTGCAGGCTGGGAGTGTGGCTGAACTCGTGGGCTTCTAGAGGGTGCTTTGTTCCCTGTAAGTGCAGGAGGAAATATTTGCAGAATTGGGACTCCCGTGAGAAGTTTTATGAGTTACCACATGGCCACTGTGCAAATCAATTACTGTTGTAGGTCTGTAATGAGACTAACCCACAAAACAGTTACTGATTCTACAGCAGCTTGAGCAGATGCCAAAAAATGTGGCCAATAATTAGTGCCGGCCTGACAGATTCAGGGTTTTCGGCAACATTTGCTCAGTGCGTGGCTCGCAACGCAGCTGATCCTGGAGATGGCCCTGCTTCTGAGGTCAGATTACCTGTTGTTTTTAAAAATACTTGGTTTGTGTCAGTCTTTTTTAGAAACCTGGTTTAAAACCTTTCAGGTGTAAGTATAAAGCTTAAAAGCTTTTCCACAGCTCCACCCTTAAGAATGGGTTTAATCCTTTTAACAAAGCTCTGATCTGACAGTTTATTTCGCTCTAGGCTTTAGCTTCAGTGGTTGCAGCCAAAACCTGACAAGTTCTTCTTGTTAATTCTGAATGTATTATCCAGTGACAAATGTATCTCCCACTTATATGTGACACTGAGAATGAAATGCATATGATCAAATTTCTTATAGCTGGAGTGGGGCTGGTTGTTAAGAACATCTCCATATCTTTGCAGTATGACAGTCAATCTAAACCATTCTTTTTCAGCAGCATATCTCAGCCTAGTTTGGGATACTCATGATGGGTTGCAATCTGCTGCCATACTCTGCAAAGATTAAAGAAAGGCTAAAAATAAACCTGTCACTTTCCCTGGACACTTTCTTGTGAAATGCAGAGAGATACCTCACTAGAATGCAGAATAAATTCATATAGAATTTTTTATGCTGTGGTTTTTTATGGACAGATGGAGTCAGTGTCGTTTCTGATTTCTCATTTCTAAATACAGTGGTGTTATGTACAGCCTTCCACCTGAAAGCTTGTCTTGGAAGCCAAAAGAGAATGAAATAGATTTTTACAATAAAGCCAAAAAAGTCCTTATTTCTTTTAAGTTTGCCAATATACAGGATACATATAATGTATTTAATGAACTCTGTTCAGAAAGTATTGGCATGATGACGAAATTTATTTTCTGGATTGTAGTCTGTCTCAGGAGGTTGGAGTTTTTCTTTGTAAGACTGATCTTTTGTTAGCGTAGTAACACCTCAGGAGGAGGCTGATGACTGCGTGCCATGGACTGCCAGCCAGATCCCTGCCCACACTCTCTGTGACCCTGTCCTGCACTTAATCCCCCTTAAGCAGATCTCCTCCTGCTGTTCATCCTCTGTGTGTTAGCCTGGCCCATAACCCACTGCTATTTTCACCCAGTCCTTGAGTTCCATCGCTGTTCCTGTGCTTTCCTGACCTGGTGACTGCCAAGGATGCAAGGGATCAATCTCTTCTCAGTGTTTGTCTGAGAGCAGCTGCACCTTCTGAGCGACTGTCCCATTTCCTCTTCCCCCAAAGCGTGCAAGGAGCGCTGTGGCCTTTGCACATCGATGCACAAAGGAGAAATGCTGATGGCAGGATGTCTCTGGGCAGCGCTTGCCGGTGTCACCGCAGCCAGAACGCGCAGGTGACGGCCAAAGTCAATTTCCTGTTAAATTACCTCGGCTGTTTCTCTAACAAAGGGGGAATTTTAATGAAAGTGCTTATTAATGGATGAGCCCAGAGGGAAGTGGGTTTGTGGTGAGGCCCGAACTTTATAGGGAAAGGCTTACCTCGTAAAAGGCCACAAAAGATGCTTACAGGGCTGAGCTCGGCCTGCTCGGGAACTAACTGCCTGTACAGGGGACAGTCTTCCTTTTCCCATAAAACATGCATTAAGGGTGCCAACTAAGTTGGTTCTCTTTTATTTCAGTCACAAAAACAGTAGGAGGTTTAGTTCCTGTCAAATTTTATGGGCCATTTACAAGGAGGCCTTCCCCAAAGTATTTCACAGGCCAAATAAAAATAAATGGCACTGAAAGATTTTATAACACAATGCATGAACTGTTGTGGCAGTGGGAGAACATGCGCTGGAGACCTTGTCTCCTTCCCCTGTGCAGAGGAATTAAAATGGAATTTTAATTATTCTACCTTTAATAGGCTTTTTCATTTTTGAGCATTACTGTAGTCTCATGGGTGCCTTTGGGAGGGAGGGATTGTGACTTTATACAGAGATGAAAAAATGGGATAGAGGTACAGTTTCATGGCCCTGGAGAGTGGCATCTGCTCTGCAGAGAGACAAGGAAAACGCGGGAGGTGGGGAGTGATGACTTGCAGAGTTGAGAGGGCTGCTGGGTCTGATGTTTGGGCATCCTGTCTGAGAGCTTGGAGACGGGCAGAGAGAGGGAGACACGGGCACACGAGTGCCTGTTGAGCTCATGAGTCTGGGTTCTCTAGAAAAACTTGGCTTAAATTGGGGGTTTGGTTCATGGTGACATGGCTGTGCTGCTGCTGGGGAGGTACTTCATCCTGTAACTTCATTTTTCTGGTCAACACAGGAGGACAAAGGGAAGCAGCCAATTTTCCTCAATGCTAGGAACAGATAAAATATTTAGAGAGGAACAGTGTGGCTTAGCTTACAGTGAGAAGCCTGTTAACAGGAGTAGCTGCAGCTCCCAGTTTACAAGCTGCACTTCTCCCGGGGGAGGAAAGCAGCACCTAAAAAACCCGTGTGGAGAGGGAGCAGCTCTGGGGAAGGTTTTTAATAGACACGGGCTGAGCAGTCTATGCTGCCGGGGCTGCTTCACAGCTCCCTCCCTGAACTGCTGAACTCTGCATCTCAGCGCTGAGTTTGCCACACCAACAGCTTTATCGGAGGAGTGAAACAACAGCTTGCTTCCATGGGAAGGGAGAGGAGCAACCTACCCCTCAGCAATCAAATGGGCAGCAGCAAAGATGCTCTTGAAAGGGTTTCTCTTCCCCTCTTGTGCATGTGTTCTTGGCAGCCCTGCTCAGCAGAGGTCGCGGGTTCAGGCAGAAATGCAATCACACCACTGCTGCTTCAGATGGTACATTTGATAAAAGATTAACAGTCAAATCCCCTCGCTGGCATTACAATATGAGAACTGCTGTTGTTTTGTTAATTATTGTTCCCCATGAGGGTGGTCCAGCACTGGAGATGGGGCCCTGAGGGCATGTGGGATCTCCATCCTCGGGGACACTCAGTCTGACTTTGTGGTTGCTGCGGTGCTGCATCCGTTCTGGTTCAAAGTCGAGTTACCAAACAGGACATGGCATTGAAACGAGCCCCTGAGGTAAACACAGCTATAAACCAGCGATGTCGATAATTTTGCATAACAATGACATTATTCCCCCTTCTCCTTCTCATATACCTGTGGCTTCCTGACTTTGAGTCAAAGCTTTAAGACAGGTTTACACTAATGCAGAAGATCTGAATGCTGTGAACACACAAGTATCCAATTGCTTTGTAGTTTGGGTGTCAGGCTACAAGAAAAAAATACCAACTAGTAATGTAACACAAAAGGCATTATACTGGAGAAGTGACTAACTAGATTCATTTAACTTTTAATTTGTGCCGGGTACCATCAAAGTAGCGAAAATATTGTTAATCTTCCTGCTCTGAATAAGTTGTCTGCTAACAGGGAGGGAGGGAGATGCCTATTAAATGCTTTTAATTAAGTGAAAGAAGTGTCAGTATCATCCAAGGAGAAAGTACTGCCTTCTATTCTCCCCCAAGGGGTGTCTGCTTCAAGACATGTGGCAACGCGCTGTGTGCCCGAGCCCTCCTCGAGCTGGGGGAGTTCAGGGGCGCTGGTTCAGGGATGTTTGCAGCGCTGTTGGGGCCACAGTGCGTTGTCAGCACTGCAGAAGTGTTTCAGTTTGGGGCACTGGCTGGGTGCTGAAGGCCAGGTGTGCTGCGCTCGGGCAGCTGCTGCTGGGAAGGGCTTTAGCTGTGCAGAGAGCATCAGCAGCCTCCGAGCAGCGCCGGGGCTGATGCCAGGTGTTCCCCAGCTCCCCGCAGGTGCTGGGAGATGGAGATGTTTGTTATCCTGCCGCTGTTCTTTTTCCTGCTAAGCTCATCATCTCCCTGGCACTGATAGGCAGAAGAATGACATTTTCCACTCTCCAAGATAGTCAATATTAACAAATAGGCAACAATTTAGGGCCTTCCTGCCATGCTCACACAGCCTTATCAATGCAAAAGGGCTGCATGCCTGTAAAAAGAATTAGAACCAAACCTGCAAGAAGTGGCTCGGTGGGACGTTGCCTTCCTCTTCCTCACTGCCTGTGTATTTGTGGAAGAAGACTGATGGTTCTGCCTGGTTTTACAGCCCAGTCTGCATCTAACCAGCACTTTTGCCACAGCAACATCTTTTTTTAAATTATTATTATTAATTTACAGCATATATGAATTGGAGGATAAATAACATTATGACCGAGCAGATAATTTAATGAATACTTTTGCTGCATGTCAGCTGGGTGCACCAGGGCTCGTGGTGATTGCACAGCATCTTCCTCATGGGGAAGAATAGTCCCCTGGATTGTAGTGTGTTTTGCTGAAAGCAACCAAGTAACTCAAGGACCTTAATTTTGCAATCTTTACTCTCATAGTTAGCTTTGTAATTAAATTGAGTCCAACAGAGTGAAAAAACACAACAAACAAACACAACAAACAAAGAAAAAACCAACCAAAACACAACTCAGCTGAGCCAACCCAGCCCTCCAAAAAAAAAAACCCCTGCTGCTTTTACATAGGAATTATTTTTAACTGTATTTTCATTTTGCTAAAGTGTCTGGCAAAACTATTTGCTTGTCAGTAAATTGCTAAAAAGTTGTTCTCTGCTGGCAGAATGAATTTACTTTACTTTTGTGCGTGTGAGTATTTAAAGAAAAACATTTAGAGAGAAAAGTTGCAATATTTAATGAAAAATATTTTTTTTACTGAAGAAGTTTTTCTCAACACAAACATATGTAAAATTTGAGAGTTCTTGATTGCTGAGCAGATTTATCAGGCTTAGAGTCTACTCATGTGAGTAGAGGTCATAAGATCAGGTTTTTCTATGTGACTCATCTCTCCTGCCCACAGTAAGCAACACCTTTAACGCTTGTGCCCAACTGGGCAAGAGCTGAGTAGGGCTGTTTGTGTTGCTACAAAAAAAAAAAAAAAAAAAAAAAGTTGGGAGTTAATTTGAGTTAATACAATCTCAGTAATCACTGAATTTATTGCCCAGGAAACTCAAGGCCTTTCAGTCTCTCCGTTCGGCCAAAAGCTGAGCTCATGATTTGTGGACTTCGACAGGCAGGTGCTAATCACTCCCATACAGCCCATACAGCCCAGCCACAGTTCGCTGGCCTCTTCTGTAAAACGTTCCAGCTTTCCTCAGTGACCTCCTGCATGTGTGCTTTACAAGGAAACTGTAAATTATAATTAAACCAGCACGCCAGGTATTATTTTCTTAGTTGATAGCGAGTTGCTTTACGGGGGGAGCACGTTAACGAGAGATGCTTGGGGGTACGCGGCTCGTGGTGTCCTGCCCTTCGGTGCCTCAGGTTGTGCACAGATAGGAACAGCCCTCATTGATAATCGGGCTGCAAAGGGCTCTGTTGAGTAATTGCAGCATTAGTCTTCTCTAAATGAAGCTTCAAAGTAATTTCAGCTTTTTATAATTACAGAGCCAGTGGACTGTAACAATTTCCAAATGTTTTGGAGCTGATTTTAGAGCTGATCTGCAACATGTAGTTAAGATAAGTCTCAAAGGCCCGGAGCCTTTGTTTTAAAGTAAAAACTTGTTGGGGAATTCCTCACTGATGCATGTAAGATTTACACGGACCACAAACTGGCCTGGATAAAATGGCACCACCAAATGGGTTGGGGGAAAGAGGGAGAGGAGGTGCAGAGATACACAGACATGACCAGAGTTTTGATATTAGGAATACTCTATTCACAATTTTGATGCAAGCTTTATTAGAAAAAATATATTTTCCCCCTGTTTGTCTATCTCAGTGGATGATTTTGAAGCAAAGACCATTCCATTGACTAAAAGCACCTCATTTTTTAAGAGGTTTGGATGGCTTTTGGGGTTCTGTGCTCCACATGTAAAGGAGAGCTTGTGGATCAGGGCTTCAGAGGTAGTGAAGTGCTTGTAGCTGGTGATGAGTACCTTAAGGGCATTCTCAAAAGCACCTGGACAAGCTGACTCATTCATTCTTGGTATTTGTGCATAAATAAACCTGAAAACTGAGCCTGAGGGACGCAGAGGGTGGCCATCACCTCAGTTGTCTCATTGTGGTGACCTATGCTTAATGTCTTTCCCAGTAAAGCTTTTCATGGCTGAACGTAAGGCTGGATATATTCATGCACTTGACATTCATCCAGTGAACAACTCTCAACTGCTTTTCAGGGATGTAAGGCTTCAATTACCACATCTAGGATTATAAAAAATAGATCGTGATCCCCATTGTTTCTCAAACTGCCTGAAAGCTGTAGGAAATATTCTGGGAGAGAGCTTAGGAGCCATTAGAAGAATACCTGGAAAAGAAGGGGGGAAAAATGATGTAACTGATTCTGGCCTGGCAGCTATTTAAATTAAGAGTCTGACATGTGGTGTGGGGAGGGAATTGAGGAGGTTCCTGGCCAGCTCAAGGGAACGAGATCAGGTTAAAAATCTTTGCATTGGAAATAAAACATAGGAGTGGGACAAAGGAGTAACACAGAAATGGCAGCTGACTGCAGAACTAAGTCCAACTAGCAAAAATTTGTTTTCTTCCCATTTTGAGGGTATTATAGCAGGGCAGTGCTGTTGAGCTCTATTTCTCCTGCTTTGTGCATAACACCTTGAAAATCATGTGTGAAGTGCCTTTGCCCCTTTCTGTTGGAGCCTTCCTTGCCTACTGCATCATCTTGAGATTGGAACTCAGGGTGTAATGGGTTAAAATTCAACAACTGGGCAGAAATACTAAAAGATGTAGTGGTTATCACATTCGCCTAATTTTCATTTTAGTGGAATAGGATTAAAAGAAAAGCAAAACAGGTTCAATTCAAAATAGAAACAGTTAGATTTATTAACATACAGTAAAGGTAAACAAACAAAAAAAAAAACCAACTACGAAACCCTCTCAAAAACAACCCCTCTTCCTNACATGTGGTGTGGGGAGGGAATTGAGGAGGTTCCTGGCCAGCTCAAGGGAACGAGATCAGGTTAAAAATCTTTGCATTGGAAATAAAACATAGGAGTGGGACAAAGGAGTAACACAGAAATGGCAGCTGACTGCAGAACTAAGTCCAACTAGCAAAAATTTGTTTTCTTCCCATTTTGAGGGTATTATAGCAGGGCAGTGCTGTTGAGCTCTATTTCTCCTGCTTTGTGCATAACACCTTGAAAATCATGTGTGAAGTGCCTTTGCCCCTTTCTGTTGGAGCCTTCCTTGCCTACTGCATCATCTTGAGATTGGAACTCAGGGATATCATCCTGCTGCTCTGTGTATATTTTCAATGTGGAAAGAAACTTTTATTGGAAACAAGAGTCTTATTTAAAATAGGAGAGAGAGCAAAGAATTTTTATCCTTTCATGAAGTTGATCCAAACCTTCAAAGTGTTTTGGTAATTGTGTTTATGGCTAAAAGATTGATTATTTAAGTCTGTGCTAGAGTATACTTTTTGGTATGAAGTAATGGCTCATGACAAACCAGTTCAGGAATGCTTTTGAGTTTTTCAGGAATTTTTTTAAGCTGGATGAGAAGTGGAGAGTGTGAGGCACTAAGTTTAGCATTTCAAAACATCTGGATCTGCTCTGTGGTTTATTTTTTAATGTGTTTTCCATGAGTCTAGTTAAACAACCACATGGCTTGATGGCAAAATGAATGCAAGTGTAGTGTTTGGAAAGGGACCCTGGATGAAAATCCTCTTGCTAACTAGAGTCAAGTATATGCTCTTGTTTCTGGTTAGGTTGTGTGGATTCACAGAGAGCCCATCTTGGCTGCTGCTGTTCCTTTCCTCTGCCAAAAGCTGCTAAACATAAAGCAGGCGAAGGAAGTACTAAATTACAGAACACCTAATCTTTAGTCCTTTGTTTAATCTCAAATGAGTATCCCAGATCTCATAACTAGAAAGGAGGCCAGCGCACAAGGCCAAGCACAAGATGCTCCAGAACCTGCACTGGAGCAGAGGGTCTCCTGTGGCTGCAGGGGCAGGAGCAGAGGGGGATGATTCTGAAAATGCTTTTTTAACCTGTGCTGTCACAGTGCTGCTGAGAGCTCTGCTTCTGATGGGCTGCCAAAACACCGGCAAAGTGTAGCTAGTACTGGTCCCTGTTTAAATGCTATTAATTTTGGGCACACACATAAGGTTTTGGGTTTGGTGTTTTGGTTTTTTTTGTTAGTATTAAAATAGATACATTTGTATTGCTGTGAAATTGCTCATTGCTGATAGACACGGTCAGATGTAAGGACCTAACTTAGCTCTGCTTGCAAGCGATCTTTAGTCATTGCTCTTTGTTGTTCCCCTTGACATCCTTTTTCTCCCATTTATTTCCCCCCCTTTTCCCTCTCCCAAGCATGTGTTTTTCTTCTGTTGCTGCTTTCATCTTGGCCCAAATGCAATTGAGGCCCTGATGCTGCACTTGTGTCAGGGGAGTGGGGCTGGCTGAGGTACAACCAGGGGCAGCTCTTGAGGACGGCGAGGCTCATCTCCAGAAGGAGTTCAGAGCCTTCCCTAAAAATCCCTGCCACCCATGGCCATTCTGCCTTAACAGTGACAGCAGGATGCAACAGAGGCAGCGTTGCTTTCTCCTGCAGACTTGTGAACACCTTAGAGGGTGTCAGTGCATCTCGTGTCCCTGCACTGGCTCACTCTGAGGGTTTTGTTGACTCTCAACTCCACGGAGTTGGGCACAGGCCTGCACTGGCAGAGGTTGGAGAGATGCACGTAGGCAGAGGGTTAACTTCACTAGTTAAAGATAGTGTTTTTTGGTTTTACAGCACATGGCACTAGAGATTATTGTTCTACAGATATTATTACAATGAATTATCCTCTCTGTTCTTTTTCTGTGATGCTGTTCTCTTAATCAACTCCTGTATTTTATGCACGTGCACACGCATGCAAAACCACTGCAAGTGCTTCTGTTAAAATCCTACCAGCTAAAAAGTGTGAGTTGCTGTTGGGTGCAACTTGAGTTTCTTTGTATCTTGATACGATTTGTGGAGGTTATTCTGAAAATCCTGTATTTGCCCCAAAAGACTGGAAATTGTGTTGAATTGATCTGTAGAGAATTGATCCCTTGCAAAACATGTGCAGGAAGGATTGAATGGCAGGGTATGTACCAGCAGCAAAGGGAAAAGATAAATTCCTCGGGAAGGAGATGATGGAGCACCAAAGGAACAAAACAAAAGATATTGAGGGAGAGGTAGGTGGCAGAAGGGTAGAGAAATTCATACTTAAAGAAGTATTCTGAAGTATCTTCTGCGCTTCAGGGTTGCAGCCAGTCTACATGCCTGGAAAATAAGGGATGTTGGTGTGCAGGTGTAAAATGGGATGCTGGAGATGGAGCCAAGGATGGTGCTATTTGTCTTCAGTGACTTGTACAGATTCTTGAGCTGAGAAGTAGAAGGGTTAACCACTCTGTGTATTAAGGCTACAAAAAGCTTTTCAACCAGGAACATAAATTACTGAAGCTGCTATTCACAAAGACACATATGAGACATAAAACAACTGCCACAGCTTTTCACATGTCTTATTGTACTTCATCTCATGGTGATGGCTGGAGTGCTCTGGGACTACTTTTCAAAGTATTCTCCTTTGTATCTCAAGAATACACAATGGCTTCGCCTTGACATCCATCTTCATATGTAAGGAGACTGATAGGTCACCAGTGACAAAGCTGCAAACATGTCATCAAGCATCTTCTGATTGCTTCCAAGCAAGTGTTCTTGTCCTGCACAAGACAGAATTTAGATGTTCCCTTCCTGATTATCTCACTAGATTTTTATTTACTCTGAATTATGGCAAAAACAATCACTTTACACTTTTTCCTACTTTGTGATTTGCAGGGAGTCTGTTTCCAGTGACTGCTGGATTCCCTCATTCCCAGGAGGACCCTACTCTGAAGTGAATATGCAGAAATCACAGTCCTAGAGAGCTCGTGAGGTCCAGGTCTGGAGGGATAATACTCAACAAATTAGATATTCATGCACTTCCGTCCTCTCTGTTCAGAAGCAGCCAGATGCTGCCATGGTCTTTATCAAGTTGAACTGAACAAACAAGGAATTAACCTTGCTGGACCAGGATTTTTTGTTCCCTTCCCTGTTGCCATTTAGCCAGAGCAATCACCAGCTTGCCAGCCTTCTGCATGTCTTGCATTTATGGCTGGCAAGTTGCAAAGCTGGGAGGGGGGTGTGTGTGTATGCAAAACTGCTGACCATCAAGCTGAGATCTGCTGGAAAATGGGTTCTGGGAAACCTTATGCCAAGAAGAAAAATATCTTAGTGAGTTTAATATTTAGCACTCAGCTAAAGAGCTAATGCTTCTCCTCATGCCTCTGAGCTGAAAAGAAGCCCAGTCTCCTGCAGAAAGTGAAGTTACAAGGCAGGGCAGGGCTCCTGTTTGTGTTGTGGCAGACAGTTCTGTCTGCTTGGGTTTGAATCAACAGACACAAATTGTTGACTTCACCTCTGGGTGTTTATCTCCTCTGTGCAGGCTGTGTTTGTTCTTGTTGTCTGCTCTGGGAGGGCCGACAAGACCTGGGATGTGGAGCAGGTTGGATCTGTGGGTGCCCAGCCGGGGCAGGGACGGGGCTCCGTGGGTGTCCAGCTGGGGCAGAGCCCAGACCTGCAGTGCTGGGCTGGGGGACGGGGAGTTAAGCAGGGGGGAGCACTTGGGTGTAAATCTTTGCTTTCTCAGACCAGGAGCTCCACAAGAAACAGGTCTCAGAGCACATATAAACATCCAGCCCTTGCAGCTCTGAGTCTGGCTGGGTCCAGCAATGCCCAGTTATGCTTGTACTAATATCAAATATAAGCAGTAGGGTTTTGCCAGCCTCAACCCTCAGGCTAGCTCTGGTTTTTTAACAGCTCTGCAGTGAACTGTCCTTCCCCCATGCCTCTTTTTTTTTTTTTTCCCCTTACCATAAAGTAAATCAAAACTAGGGTTAGCCACAGTTAAGTGACCATGAAATGCTCATATCTAATCCTAAGGCTCTGGTCCTTTCAGGCATTAGCCCTGCTGTGACTCTGTAGCAATCTCTTCTAGCTCTGCAGTTTTCTAAATTACCTTACTCATGTCCAAACCCAGGATTAGAAGAGCTGCATTTACCCTCTCCACCAGTTCCCTCAGTCAACTTCTGTGTATCTGCATGACCCAGAAACAAATCTCCCTCTTGCACCGTTTCCCTCAAGTTTTCATTTCTCTGAAGTGAAGTATGGTAACACCTGCTGACACAGATCCACATCCAACTTTTTGAGTCCACAAATGCAGCAGTGAATTACCAGCCTCCCCAGCCCCAGTGCTTGGATTCAGAGGAACCTTGTCTGGAGCATGGACAGATGACCTCTCCCTGCATTGTAGAATAAGCTTTTTATCTTTCATATATTATTTCCTGTCTTATGTGCTGATGTGGCTCAGGCACAAACTTTACTCTTAAGTGCTGACACATTGCAAGGGTCAGGATGAAATCTGTGTTTGTCCTCATCCTGGAGAGATTAGCTACTTGTTCACATTGGTAACAGACCTACAATTTTGGGTGGCAGAGCTGATTTTGTGGGTTTCTGCTCAGAGACCCCGTTTCCAGCAGATTTACCATGCCCTGCAATGCTCAGTGGTGAATTCTGCCTCCGTTTCGCCCGATATCTGACGACACAATAAATCTGAAACAATGACTCAAAGCTCACAGAGTTTTCACTGTGGTATTTGAGGGGGAAAACCCTTGGGAGATGTTTTTTGTCTTGGTGCCTGAGTGGTTTCACTCAAGTACAGAACCAGAGGATACAGAAAATATATAAAATGTTGCTCTAGCTCTTGTTTGGCTTTTTGTGCTGCTGCCTGGGTGGAGTTTAAAGCTGAATAATGTTGAGATGGTGCAGCGCAGTGGCGGTGTGGGATAGGGAAGGCCTTTTCACTTTCACAGACCATTCAGATGCTCCCAGTCTGCAGGGGTGGCTGGTTATCCAGGAGGATGATGAGGGATCACTGTGTGGAGCTTCTAAGAAGGCTACTGAGCTAATGACCACGTAGTTGTAAAAGCCAGGGAGCATTTCCACCATGCTGAGCATGGAGGTGAGGTGGCTTTTTTGGAACAGGCTCAGCTGGTAGTATGAGAACATGATGAAAATAAACAAGGTATTGTGTGGAGATTTGGTTAGGGAGTTGAAAGTCAATTCACCCACAATTCATCTGCTGCATTTGTGACAGGCGAATGAAATAAAATACCTTGAGAAAGAGCTTGAGGTCATTTTTTTTTCTGGGCTAAAGAGACTAAATCAGAAGACTACACCTTTCATGGAAGGCAGTCAAGCTCTTTTTCATCAAACATTTGGATGTCAACATGAGCAGCTTGAGCCTATGTAAGATTATAGACTTTTTCACGTGTCAGTCAAAATATCCTGGGGAGAAAAATGTCACATTCTTCCTCTGTGTTACTGGCACTCATGTTTTGTAAAACACATAGCTTTTTATTTAAAATAGATCTGCAGATATAAAAGCCGAACAGAAAATATCAGGAAGTTGGCTGGTCTCTGGAAGAGATGCCTGCTGAGAATGTAAAATTAATTTGCTGCATGTGAAAAATGCTGGCAGTGGGGACAGATGACAGGGAAGGTGTCTGAAAGAGAACAGCATGGGTATGTCTCCGCTGCCTTGCAAAGCAAAATAGTCCAGTTCTGTTCACAAAGGACTGTTTCTGGGCTAAGCTGGTAACCTGATCTTTGTTCCTTTCACACTGGTTTACTCTTTTGCTAGTCTCTCTTCCAGCACAAAACGCTTCTATGTATGTTACATAAAGACAGAAAACAGGCAGAGGTCCTGGTGTTTGTGAATGGCAGGTGCCTCCCTCAGTTGATGAATGACTTTGCTGGTCTCTCCAAGCTCTAAGGGGCTCAGGGCCCCTGGGTGACGTGTTTGTCGGTGTTTTCCCTGATAGAAGAACCGTTCTGACTTAGTTCAGAGATCTCTCTTAACAGAAGCAGAAAAAAATCGGATGTTCTTGGGGTGAATTACTTGTTCCTCCAATTAAATGAACTGAAGCATCAACATTTTTCCACATGTGTGAGAAAATTGCATAAGGTGTTCAGGAGCACAGCAGAACCAGCAATGATCTTTCCTCTCAACTCAGTGGCATCTCTAGTGTCTTGTTCCTCTTGCAGCCCCCAACTGCAGTTGCCTCAGGTGAAGGGCTCTGCTGGTGCAGGATCGCTTTCAGGACTGGTTTGCCTGTTTGGCTCTGTGATGTTTGGTGCGAGAAGATAAAGATGTGTCTGTATCTCTGTGGTGCTCAGCTGAATTTCACTTCTGGGTTTTGCAGCAGGCAGTGATTTTCCTGGTCTGCACCAGACTGACACATAGAAAATGTGGAGAGAGATGGGTGCTTAATTACCGATTTGAAACAAGAATGAGTAAGGAAAAGTACATCCCTATTTTGTTTTCAGAGGATTTGAGGTGCATGCTTCAACCTTCCTTCACCATTAGCATCTGTGGGGTCTAGCCTGGAGGCACAGAACCAGGAGATCCAAACTGTAGTTTCAGGATCCTTAAGGCTTCTGGGTTGAACTGAACATTGCTTCAAATTGATTGTTAAATCAGGGAGTGTGGGCGTAGCTCATTCCATTATAATCCCCACAAATTGCTTTGTAATCGAAAGCTTTTGTTCCACTGTCAAGTGGTTAAGCACCAAGTAAGAAGATCTATTTTACAAGACTAGACAAGATCTGACAGACAGCGGAAACTTAACTTTCAACAAATATAACAATCAACATGAGAGAACCAAAAGGTCCTCATTAAGCACTGCTGTTCTTAATTAATTGGTCCTTCAGATTTACTTCTTTAAAGCTGCTAACAGCCTTAAGCCTTTCCTAGATTAATTACAAAAGACGAGCAAATCACAATAATGAGTTTAGCCTCAGGCTCTTGCCAGGCCTCTGACCTATGTGTGTAGGTTTGCTCCATGCTGGGTAGACTGGGGGAAGCAATTTGCCTTCTTGCCTTGTTTCTGAATCAGAATTTCTGGCAGGAAATGTTTTTATTATTATTATTATTATTTATTTTCTTCAGTTGTTGGAAAGTGTAATTTTCTTTCCCCTGATAGATTCTTGTCACTTAGTTTAAAATGATCCCTCTGCTGTAACGACTCCCACTTGGGCTGGAAACCCTCCTTCACCAACAACAGCTCAGTCAGTGATGATGACTTTCAAGGCTTGTAATTCTTGGCTTATGAGGCCTGCAGACTGGGGGAAGTATCATTAAAAATGAATCATGCTGCTCCCCTGGGGATGTGCCTGCTTCCCGGGATGCACGTTAATGTGAATCCATCACCCCTCCCCTGCTGCAGAGGGCTGGTAAGTCACCAGTGCAGTGTAGGAATGAATTTCACAGAGGAACACGTGTGTTGTACCTCTTGATGTAGGGAGAGACTTTCTGTGCGTGCCTGTAAGAGCAGAGCCACGGCTGCACCGAGCAGCTGGTGCTGCTGAGGTCTCTCCTGGACTGATCCACCCTTCTATCTGTAACTCAGGCTTTGGGGATGTGACCGCTCATCCCTCTTCCTTTCGTCTTCTCGTTTCAACCAGCACTCACCGTGATTTGGATGAGTGGTCACAGTGTAATGGCAGAGTTTGTTTCCCGTGCCTCAGTTTCCCTACCTGTAGAATGGCACTGTACCATCCCTTGGCGCTTAGCTACATGTCTTGACTTACACATTCTGTAAATTGCCTTGAGATCTTAGCCTGATGAGGAGATAAGGGAAAATTATTGCAGTTTGTGCTCTTGATTAGATAATCATCTGCTTAATTTCCTGTGAGTTCAATGAGGCACCTAAGAATTATGCTAAACTGTGGTTTAAGAAGTGACATCATCCCAGTGCTGCACTGTTTGACAAAACTGACTGTAGCCGTGGAATAACCACTAAAAAATGCTGTTCTAGGACAATCTGCCGCGCCTCTCCGCGGTGCCCTTCCCAGCAGTGAAATGAAGTGGGAGGTCCTGGGGTGAGGGCACACGGTCCCTCCACAAGCCTCAGCCCAGAAGCAGAGTGCAGCTTTGCTGCCAAGAGGAGAATCCACTGCAAGGGTTCTTTCTAAGCACAGCAGTGCTGTGTTAGCACCATGTGCTGCTGGATATTTTCTTCCTGAAAATAAAGGGAACATACATTTTTCATTGAAGCTTTTGGGTTCCCTCTTCCCACTTACCTACCCTCTGTCTCACGGCTGCTGGATGCAGGTTTAAATGGTATGGTCTTATTTATTTTTTATTTTTAATGCTCTTAAGCTGTCTTCTTTCAGGCTAGAACAGACACAGATGAGCTCCTGTGTGCTGAACCGCTGGGCATTGCATTATTGCTACCTGGAAGCTGTAGAGTAGCATCAGCTCACTGCTGTGCCCCAGCTAATAAATCTGTGCTAGTTTTTTTGCTTAAAAAAATCCAATCTGCTCTGACAAAAGTGTACAAACCAGTGATTTTTTTTACACCTTAAATAGGGAGTAGCTACACTGAGGTGAATACCCTTTTGGATGAGGCTTTGCTCACCTCTAGGACAGCTGGTATCAGTAATGCCACAGTCAGGCATCAGGAGGGAGTCACAACTCAAGCTGGCTGCTTCCCCCTCCCTTAGGCTCCACAGTGAAAATCGTGGCCAACGCAGTTAATCCATTTCCCTTTTATTGCTCTGACAAAAAGAATAGGATCCTTATCTCTCTAAACTAGAAGTGGAATGGGAAGCAAGCAGAGGCCTTCCTCTTCCTTCTACTTATCATCTCTTTGTCCCTCTAAATTTGTCTCTGTCCCTGGACCTTAACCTCCCACTCCAAGGGCAGGACGGGGCAGGCTGATAAGCCCTCTCTGAAACCACTGGTATTGAAGCAATTATTCAGCAGCTGCAGCCCTTTGCAGCTGAGCAGAGATTGCCATCTCTGTTCATGGGAACACTCTCCTCGTGCCTCCCTAATGCATCCTGGCCTCCAGACCTTATTTATGGCACCTTCTGGCTCAGCTCCAAGGTGACGCAGCTTGGGGATCTTTACTGTGATTTCTTTGGACTCTGTCCTCAAAACCAAGGTAGTTCTTTTTTTTTTTTTTTCCCCTTCCCTATCTACAGCTGCTCATGCTGAATTCTGTTCACAGGACAGCAGCACTCCTAACTCCAGAGAGCTGGTCCAGCGTGTTTGCTGTCCTTTGGGAATAAATGCGGTGTGACAGAGGCAGATGAACGCTGCCGAGAGCTGCTCTGCTACACATGTGCTAATACTGCCTTAGTTAGCAGGCTCCATTCATAGCTAATTTGGATGCAGTTGGGGAAATGTGTCTGCAATATTTCTATGGATTTTTTAAAAAAATATCTATTTGTAGTTTCTAGGCAGAAATCACTGGAAAGAGCAGATTTTTGCACTTCAAGTTTTGTCAAGTTAGCCCAGAAGTGTGATTGGTCCCCGAGACTGGGAGTGCAACCTCAAATACTTGTATTCACCCTTAATTCAGAGTTGGAAAAAAACCTTTTGAGTGTTAATTTTCTCTGCTTGGGCAGAGAAAAGCCCCATGGGACTATGAAACATTTCAGCAGAGAGTTTAAAAATACCGATATATGCAGCAGAGAGTCAAAAAGCCACCAAAAACTTTTAAATGCAAAGCCCTCAGTGGTAATGATGGTGATGGTGCTGGCAATGTGCAAATGACAGAAAATAAAAGTGTTTTTGGAAGATTTTTTCCAAAAAAAAACCCCCAAAAAACCCCCAGCTTTTATTTGCACCTGGCATGACCTAGACCTGTGCCTCTTTCAGTGGTGCAGCTCCCCCCGACATGTGGGGGCGTGGGATTGAGGAGGGGCTGGGGCAGGGCAGTGGCAGGATCAGGTCTTTTTTCTGAGTTATGGATTTAGCAATAAACAATAACGATTTCCCCTTTATATAAGCACCAGTAGGGGAAACAAAACAAACCCTTTGCCTCATTTCCTGTTGTGTTTTGAGGTTTTTTACCAACACTGAAAACCACAGTTCATTACGGGAAGTTTTAGTGGTCTGGGTCTGTCAGTGTTTTAAATCAGTATTTGGCATCAGCAAATGAGACACTTTTCCCTTGAAGTTGGAGGGGAGTTTCTCTCTTTTATGTGTGTTTTGTTTGAGAAATGGTGTATTCGCATTTCTTGTTGAGTTCCTCATTTATAAGCACGGTGTAAAGCTATGCTAACAAAACCAGCTATGTTTTGAACAGTTTTCCTTCAAGCTGGGTGAATAACACTTCACCATTAACCTGCTGTTTGCCAGGGGCTGGGGAGTGTGCCAGTCACTGGTCTGCTGTCAGCTCAGTTTAATATCACAGCCCCGTTGTAGATGAGTTTTTGTCAGCAAACTTGTTCTGGAGGGAGATACGATATGAGCTTGAGGTGCTGGTAAATTTTTATGGAGTGAGTAGGCTTGTATGTGTAATATAAGGGATATGGGATGGTATGTGAGGGGTTGTGCACATGCATGGGTAACAGTGTGGTGCCCCCCTCAAAACGCAGCAGGAGCTGGCAGAAAATGAAACACAACTTTTTTAGGTTTTGCTCCCCAGTTTCCAGTCTTTAAAAGTAGTAGGAGTGATGGTATTAATCTGATTCTGTGGAATATCTTGAGATGCTCAGATAAGAATAAGCACAAGAATGGCAGCGATGCCACAAGGCTCCCTGGATGGCTATGTCCCTCATCAGTTGTGCTCCTCTCTGGGCAGTCAGGCTCCAAGCCTCTGCCCCAGACTGCTGTGAGAGCCTTGCACTGTGAGGAGCCCTGATTTTAAAGAGTTATGCATATGAACTGGCTTGCTCCCAGCTTACTGCACATAGCCTAGCAAAAGCCCACCAGGACCGACCCTGCTGTACCTGGGAGGATCCACATCCCTCTTTGGGTTGTTGGCCATATCAGCAGAGGACTGCTAAGAGACTGTCCCAGTTGTGAACTTCTGTGTGGGCCGTACAGATGTGGAGGCAGTCCTTCAGCTGCACCATCTCACTCCACATCAAGCACAGCCTCAGAAGAAGCTGTCTCTGGGTCAGAGCCTCCAGCAATACAGAGCTGAGGGTTGTTTAGAGAAGATGAGTGTTGCCTCCCTGTCCCTTTGGAGGAGCAGGCTCTGGAGCAAGGTGGCTTTGCTGCTGTTCTGTCTCTCCATGGAGACTGTGTGAACCCCCAGGGAATGTGTTCTGCTGCCACGGGTTAAGTGTTTTAGAGTATGGGAGGCATAAAACAACTGGGCTGGGTGTTCCCGTGTGCCACCAAGATCCATTTAATTTGGTGGCACAGAGAGAATTGAGCTTTGGCACCTTCCCCACCTCCACCAGCTTCTCACAGAAGGGATTAACACGGGATTTAATTAATAAGCAGAGTGACTTTTTTTTTCTTTTTNTGTCCTCCCTGGACATTGCTCTGTGCTATTCAGGCTAATACCCCTTTACCTGGGCACAGGGAAAGCCACACTTGGCCCTATGTAGCCATGGCATGTAAAGGTGTGAATACAGGTCCAGCAATCCCATCTCACCTCCTGGAAGGGATGTAGCCAGTCTACAGATGAGGAAAGCAGCAAACAGGAGGAGGGAAAGGTCACACTCTAAACCTCATGCTTTCTGTGATACTTTTCTTTGATCCCTCTGCTTTAAAAGGGAATAAGGCAAATTTATAACTTCCCACACCCCTTGAAGTCACAATAGGCTAAAAACCCCCACAGGTTTTCCAGCTGAAACTTGCATGGTCCTTGGCTTTGGTGCCAGGTAACATGTTGCTATGCCACACACTGCCAAGGAATCTGAGTGCAGGGACACCAAAGGTGCCACACAGAAAGCTCTGCATGCTTGCTGTGTTTTTCCATAGCAACAAATACGCTTGATTACAGCACATTCATATGCTCTATATAATGAGTATCCCATAGGAAATTTATCACCGTGCATCCTGCATCATAATTAGAAATCAGACTGGGGCAACTGAAGCTAATTCCCCAGGCGTGGGATGTGTTTGGTGTGGAGAGGGCAGTGAGGAGCAGAGAGGGGAGGGTGGGAGGCAGCTCCGCTGAGCGCCTGGCCCTGATGCTTGTTGCCAGATTTCACAGCTAATTCTGAAATATTTGTGCTGTCCCTCCTGGCAGTGTTTGTGTGAGTGAGGAGAGGTGTTTTTGAGGGTTTTCTTTTCTCTTGTTTAAAAACTAAAAAAAAAATCCTCCAAACTTTCTAGCCTAATTTCTCTTCTGGACCCCTCTGGCAGGGAGAAATTGAAACCGGCAGCGTTTAGAGTTTAGTTCGATAAGCAAAGTGTGTTGTCTTGAGGGGTTTCTGCTGTGGCTTGGTCCAATTGTTACTGCCATATCACTCACAAATGTTCTTAACTACTTCAGACAAATTCAGCGGTGCTCTAATGAAAAAATAAAATACGCAGGCAAAGTTTCAACTGGGAAAATTTAATAAAGGATTTTATTCACCTGACAAATCTAATCAATTTTCACCAAATAAGGCAACATTCGGCCTCAAGGCTAGGAGTGTGTGCAGTGTGTACATCCTTACAGGTTCAATGGACTTGGGTTCTGTGGCTAGTGCTGAGTTCAAAATGAAATGTTACCAGCAGGTCAAAAGCTGTTTTGTAGCACAGCAATTGTCTTAGGTGTTCATACAGTTCAGGCAGTGATGATAGCTATTAAGGTATCTACTTATATTTGCCATCAGCACTGCATTAAGGTTTTTTCTGATATGATGAGATCTGTTCAGATTCAGGTAATGAAATTGTCTTTCTTCTCCATTAACCTGTGTCACTTCAGTTAATGAACAATGCTGCCCTTGGCTGTAGCCTGATCTGAGCCCTGAGGCTTTCACCCTACCTCCAAGGACACAACTTGGTCACCACTGGTAAGTAGAATACAAAGGGAAGATACAAATATATACAACATGGAAGCCATACATAAATATTTTAATAATAATTATGACTTCATAGTTAAATCAACTGTCTTTGCACTTAGAGGTAATTTTCCGAGGCCTCAGTGAGCTCAGGGTCAGAAGTGGGTTGGAAATTGTGCAGAGGAGGGATTTTCCACACTGAGATTTATCATGTTACATCACCTGCTGTTGCAGGGGCATGTGGGAGTGTATCAGGTGCCCCAATGTAGGTGTCTTGTGACATTTTTGATGCTCTGCAGCATTTGAGACATGGCCATACTGCTGGAATCCAGGATGCAGAAGATCTGTGCCCATTGCAGCAGGCACAGAGGAATGTCGAAGTGGCAATAAATGCTTGTCAGCTACTTGAACTGCTCCCTTCTACATGGAAATAATGATCTTTATTCAATAAATGGGCTAATTTAATGCCCCAGAGATTGAACTGACTTCAGCATGATACTTTATATTTCGGTGAAATTATTTAGGATGGGCTCACAGAAGTTCACAAGGCTTCTAGTTCTTCCTATCTGTGCTAAAAAAACCAAGACAAACCCCATGCTGCCAAATTGAACTGCATTTTGCCTGTGTAATGGCTCTAAGTGATGCAGTTACAGCCTTGTCAGAGTGTAATGTTTCAGACCATTGCAATGGAACAACGCTCTGTGTGTGTGTGAAGCAATTACTGAGACTTCCTTCATCTCAATTCCCCCCACCTCCCTGCTCAGACATAGCCCAGGGTTGGATTTGGGGCATGCAAAGGGCAGCCTGCACCTAACCTTTGCAATGACATGAAGATTGCTGGGGCCACTTTGCTATTTCATGGGTGTTGGAGTGCACACAGAGCTCTCTTGCAGGTTGCTGTCATTATTGTGACTCTCACTGCAGTTTTCTGCTTGGAAATGACAGATTCACCTGGTGGTTTGAGGTAAAAGAAGCAATGCTGGATTTCTGGGACTGGCATTGCAAATGCTCTGGTAAATGAATTGGTTTTCATTTCCCATCAACTGGGTTTTTAGCTTGGACTCGCTCTGCTGATAGACCAGTCCTATCACAACAAGCACAGCACTCTGTTCCCATATTCCCCAGTCTGGAACAATGCAGTAAGCCTCTGTATTCCTTTCCAGGAGAATGCAAACATTTGCACCAGTCCCACAGCTCCACAGCATCAATGAAATTACAGGATGGGGTACTATGAACTGAAGTGGCCAAAACACTCTGTTGTAGCCTTTGAATTAAGTGCTACTCATCACAGCCCAGGGGTGAGGCAGCTGGACAAATGGCCTGGCAGCCAGCCCAGATGCCTAGTGGGCACTTGCTGGGCACCAAATGGCCATGTGTGCTCGTTGTTCAAATGTTCTGTCTGCAAAAGGTCCTGTTTCACGGTGCCTGCCCCTGAGGAAGCGTTTTTCTGTCTCAGGAGAGGACGCTACAGCAGTTTCTGTGCCATTTGTTACCTGCTTGCTCCCTGAAGTGGCCAGATTAGGTAGAAGTGTGTTTTCATCAGGAGAAGCTGCAGAGAGTGCTGATGTTTTGTTTGGCAAGGGTGGAAAAGCATGGGTTTTAGACAGATTCTCAGGCAAGGGACAATGGTTACAAGTGGCTGTCATGTGGAGGGGAAGAGTAATTTCCACCCTCTGGTTGTTTCCCATTGTGGGGGGAGACAACAGGCTCCCCACTGTTTGATGTCAAATTTTGCTGTGATTTATTGCAACTGTACACAGGTATAAAAGCTGTGAACAGCTTTTATAGAAAGCTGTGAAGCTGCAAGTAAATTTTAATTTTAAATCTTTCCACAATGCTGTGAAGCTGCAAGTAAATTTCATTAATTTGCAAGGGATCTTCTTGATTACAGACAACAAAAAGTCCACTCCTGTTGGTTGGCACACTTCCTGCCAAAGATCCAGGCAGTGAGACAGATCCCTGGGGGTTTTTCCAGGTTTGTGCTGCAACTTGATCTGTTGAACTTGCAGTGACCGAGGGATTATTGTCCCTGGTGTTCCCTGGGTTAGGTTTTCCTCTGGAAGTCAGGTGGTGTTCTTCTTAATCAAGCATGGCCAGGGCAGGGTGCTACAGTGGCATCCTGTGTTGGTTTAGGGTGACTGGACTGACAGACCATATCCTTCAGCACTGATTGTAGTGCCCATCCGGGCAGCAGAGCAGGTTTTAAAACCATCTACACATGAAACGAGCTTGGTGCAGCAAGAATAGATCAGAGCAGGAAAAGAGAGATGAGTAAGGAGGAGGGAATGGGAAATGGGCTGATGTGTCTTTGGAGGGAGGAAAAGGAATGTGTAAAACAGAGACAGGAGCAGTAGATCAAAGTAGCCCAGTGGGAAGAGGAGAAAGAGCAAACTAGTTATTGCGTGAACAAAAATAACATCATGGCTGAGATATGAAGGGAATGACAGGAGGAAAAGAACAGAGATTGGGAGTAAAAAGAAACATTTTCCTCTTAGAAAATAATAGAAGAGTAATAAAGGATAGGAGTGGGAGGTGAAAGGGAATTAGATGAAGAGGAGGAAGGCTGGAAATAAAGACATTCTAAAATGGTGACTGTATGACCCCAGGGGGAAGAGCAGCAGCTTGGAGATGTATCTTGAAATTCACTTTGGGTAGCACATCGTGAAGCTCAAGCTCAGGCAGGAGCTCTTTTCTTTTGGGGAAGAACAACCTGTGCCCACATGAATGTCAGATTGGTGTTGATGCAGGTGGGGGCTGAGAAGCGAGTCTGTGGCTGGAGCCCTGGAACAGGGTCTTGTTTAAGGGAAAGAAAAGAGCCCAGGGAAGCACAACCAAGCTGCTGTGGTTCAGTGAACCAGGCAGCATGTGATGACATTTCCTTTAAAACCCTGCCTTGTGATGAGCTCGCTGCAGGGTAAGCCCAGGCGCTGGCAGCCTGCAGCGGAGCAGCGCTGGCCGCACAGCACCCTGTGGGACGTGCCTGGGCTCCCTGCCTTCACTGAAGCTCTCATACAGACTCACTTCTAGCAGCTCCTGCCTGGCTCTTCCTGCGCCAGGCTGCCTGCTGAGGGTGGCCAGAGCCTGCCCTTCTGGCAGCTGGAGCTGCTCCTCCTCGTGCTGCCCACGGCCCACAGGCTCTCGGGGTGGATGCGTCCCTCCTTCGTTATCCTCGGTGCCCATTGCTCAGTGGAGCAGTTTGCTTCCTCCCCGGCTGTAAGTGGCATTGTTAGTTCTTTGGCTCTAATAATCTTCATTTGAAGCTCTAATGGATATCCACACAGATAACATGCTAATTTATTAGTTCAGCTCAACTGGGCTGCAGGATGAAAAACGATTGCGGAAGACTTTTAATAAAATTCAAAGGGATTTTATAGGTCTCAAGCCACTTTTAAAATGCAAGAAAAAGCCAAGAGTATTACTTTGTTAACCCACATAATTCTATCCTGCCTAATGAGGTCTGGAGCTAATCTTCAGTGCTCTGCCCTGGGATCAGAATTATTGGAGCAGGTAAACACTGCTAAGTACCACACTGCATCTCTGAGTTGGGTTGCATTGTCACCGTGACTTTCTGTTCCTTCCCTTTTATGACCTTTTCATAAAGCTCAGAATAGAGATGATTATGTAAAAACAAAGAGCTGGCTTCCTGTAGTGAGTGGCATGCAGCAGCCTCCTTTCCTCTGTTCTGCTGGGGTTGAGGCAGTGAAGGGAAGCACAGCGTGTTGGCTTGGGGGAGAGCGTAAGTCTTGACTTTCAGGCTGCTTTTTCAAAAGGATGTAGAGAGATCAGCCCATGACAGCCACCACTCAGCTGTGAAACTCATGCTACAAGCTCAGCAGCTACATCCGGCAATGTAGTTCTTTTCCATGACAACTTCACATTTCTTACTCATTTTTGCGGAGCTATTTTGTGTTTGGGGGGAACAAAGGGTAGGTTCTGAGAAATATAGGAGAGAAGTGATCTGCTTAAACCTGTTCAGGAGAGTAAAATCTTCTAACCTGAATGTGGAAAGACTGTTTATTCTCGTTTTCTGGTGGTTTTTGTTTGTTTGTTTGTTTTGACAGAGACAATCAATGCAGTTTGACAGAGTCAGTATTAGAGGACAGAAAATACAGAGCAAGACTGCCAATTACTGTAAACTGGTGACCCCACTTGATTCAGGGGAGTTACTCATCCACACCATCTCAGAACTTGTTTCCCATTTGAGAATCCATAATAAACTCTGTCCCTGTCAGTAGTATTTAAGCTCAGACCTTGTCATTAAAACCAAACAAAGCATTAAAAGTCAGGCATGTCAAAGGTTCCACAAGCTGGCCATGCAGTTCCCCACACCGGTATTGGTTGTGAGGAAAAATATTTTGATCTGAGTTAAAAATAAGACAATTGAATGCCAGTTCTCAGAATGGTTTGGAGAAGCTTTTCTGGTTTCCAGAAAATTGCAGTGTGTCACAGCAGGCTCCACTTTGCTGTTTTCACAAGGTGTACAATACCATAACCAACCACAAAGCAAACCCATGTGAGTGTAGAGTTTGTCATTATGCTTACTAGTCTAATATAATAGCATGTGTCCTCTGTTCAGAGCAGGTTTTGTTCAGATTTATACCAATTATGACATTAGTAATCCTTTTCCTGAGTGTGTAAGCAGTGCGTGTCACAGTCATCAGCAAAGCCCAGTCACAGATGTGGTTTGGATGCTGGAGAGAATTTTGTCCAACCAAGTGACCTCGTGATTCGCTCTGGTGCCATTACTCAGTGATTATAGTGTGACCTGGGGAATATTAGCCACAGTCATAGCAGGGGAGGTTAAGGTGACCACTTAGCAGGAAAATGTAGCTTTCAGGGTATAATCTGTTTACAAGCATTTAATTGCAGTAAATGAGCCAGGCAGAAGGTGAGGAGGATCTGAAACACAGAGGAATAATAAATTGACTCATGTTTATTTAAGCATTTATATCTTCTGAAGCTGGGCTTAGCCTGAGGATGCAAAGGGATTAAGGCATGCTTGCAAAGCCCCATGTCTTCTGCATCCTACTTTCCCCCTATAAAGCCAAATCCTCTGTCCCTTTCCAGTGGGATCTATGCACATGTACATATTTTTTTTTTTCTTAGAATATTCTCCCCTGTCATCTGCACTGTTCAGTCCTGTACGTCTCACTCCTTCTCCCAACCTATTCCTTGTGTTTCAGTAAATGCTGCTCTTTCAAGCTGGTTTATCTTCCCCCACTCCCTTTTAATTTGAATGTAGAATTATCTGTCTCCATGCGTGAATGTGTAAACTGGGTTGTATCACTTCAGGCCAGCTGAAAACTGTACTTTCCAGAAGGGTTCAATTAATTAAACAAATCCCAACCCTAATTTCATTTTGACCTAAGTTCTAAAATGCTTGACATAAAATGGATAATTTTTTGAGTTTTCCTCTTGATGAATCCACATTTAATATTAAACTAAAATCCAAATTAGGTTTTTTTTCCTTGCAAAATGTCAACATTTTCATTTTGAAAAATGTTGAAACGAAATGTTCTGACACCCTGGAAAATCCATCTCCTCCCATACCAATCTACCATCCAAAAACCTATCATTAATGTTTTATCCATGAAAATAACCTAATCAGCAGTTGTAGAAAAGCTTAATGTCCTTTTAGATCCATGGCTCATGGGATTGCAGACCCACTTGCATTTTTGGATTGCCCTTGGATGGAAGCCTGAGCTGGGTGCAGTGGGACATGGTAAATGGGAGATGTGGCCTGGCAGGGGGTCACATCTGGCCTGGGGTGGCTCTTGCACCCCAGAGTAGTTGCTTTTGGATGAGTGTGTAAGAGCTTCCCCTGCATGTGATTTATAGGCAGCCATGATGGGGTACAAGAGGCTGCTTTGGCTCAGTTTGGGGCCATCCTGCCCCCCTAGTGATGCTGTGGGCTGTCTCCAGCTCTGCCATGGCCCCACTCAGACAGGCACCACCCTGGGCTGATGGTTTGTCTTTCTCCCTTGGCCATTCCCACAGAGGTACCCGGGCTGGGCTGCTCCTGCAGCTGCCCTACCTCTTACCCCATGGGGCAAGAGCCTGTGTTTCCCTGAGCATGGCCTTATTGCTCAAGTCCCAGAAGATGCTCTTGACCCAGTAACTGCAGTCCCACAGAAGTATTTTACCTGTCCAGGTAAGGAAATATTGCTGTCCTTGCTTTCTGGATGCTGAAAGGAAATGTATTTTCCTAGTTCTTACTGATTTTCAGCACTTTCCTTCATTTTTATGATTCATTATGGTTCTCATTTTCTGGTTATAGTCAAAGAATATGCTTTGACCATGATTCTCACATTGCCACAGCTGAAGAGCCCAGCATGGGCTGTGCTGCACTATCCTGCCCCCTCCCTCCATCCCAGGCTTCCCACAGGGGCTCCTGCTGAGCTCCTGCTGCTGTGCTGGGAGGGTGCCTGGCGGGGTCCCTCAGTGCCCTGCTCAGGTATGCAGGGCACCGGGCAGCAGCTCGTTTTCCTGTGCCCTACGAGAGGTGTGTTTGCTGCCCAGCAAAGCCTAGTGACACCTCTGAGGCCACAGGGACGTGTCCTGGGCTTCTCTTTTCAGCTCCAAGCCCCTTTTTGTGCCCACTGTGCGAGACAAAAGCGGAGCGAGCAGCGAGCGCTGTCAGGCGTGTTAGTAATGTTCCCATCAGCCCTGTTTATGATCTCATGATTCAAGTCTCTGGCGTGGGGAGCAGCGGTGCTGTTGGGCTTGTTTTAACAAGCTCTTGCAGGACTGCTGCTGGAGGCAGCTCCACCAGAGAGGCAAAAGCCTTGCGGTAGCAGCAGCTGTTGGGGGAGCAGAGCAAGGTGACCTGCCAGGTGTCTTGTTCTTGAGATTTATCCCAGACCTGGGCTGACTTCCTCCCTTGAACTTGTCCCCTGTGGTTTATGCTGTCTCTGCAGTTGAGGATGAGGCTGGGAGGACGCACCACTGAGGAGATTTCCCTGTGGGCTGCAGTGTGTGGGTGGTTCACGCGTGGGGCGTGACACAAACTGCCAGGACCAGCACGCTGTGCATCCTGGCACCCATAAGATGGGGGTTAGGGTGGGTGTGTGCATGTCCTGTTTGTCTTCATTGATCAATCTGCAATAATTAACCATCACAACCTCCCAGACAGCCTGTGGGACGTGGCTCTGTTGTTTGTGCTCTATGCTGGCCAGCCAGAGCTGGGAGTAGCACTATCCAGGGATGCAAAACATCAATCATTGCAGTCCATTCCCCATGTCTGATGTCTCAAGCCTGGGGACCGTTCCAATGTCTTGAGTTATCCCAGTGTTTAGTTTAGTTTCTATTAAAGCTCATGAAAAGATTCCTATAACTGCAACTGGACTTCCTCGTTTGACTTCCACTTTCTAAAGAACAGATTAATTTCATGGGATCTGCAGTGGAAAACTCAGCAGTGCCAAGAAATATAGACAGCTTTGCAGGAGCAGACATTTCAAATTGCTGTGCTACAAACAACTTGGAGCAACTTGTAAAGCCATGTGAAATGAAAAGTTTTCCAGTTAATCTGCAAGTGGAAAAAGAAAATGTCCCAGTGTTAAGAGGAACAGTTTTTTGGCTTGGGCTGTGATTTCAGTGGGTTTAAGATGATTTAAGTGGGGGCTCCTGGAAATTCTGTGCACTGTTTTGTACAGAATTTGGTTCTTGTGCTGCTCCTTTGGTGTCCACTGTGTTCAGACAGGGCAATGACCATCAGCCCCTGTGGGGTGGTTTCCTATTGGGGGTGGAGGTTGGGAAAAGATTCTTCTGGAGCAAAGTAACTTCAATGTGTTCACGCAGGTTGGCATGCTTGCCATATAGAACGGACGGTGCTTATAAATGGAATTACTTGAGAAAGTGCAAAGTATGAATTCCAGACCACTTTGACTGTTTCCTGCTTTACATCCTGTGGTGAAGCAGATGCTCCTCCAAAGCCCTGGGCCAGGCAGGTGCCCAGGTGTGCCTGCACTGCTGGCCTGGGTGCAGAAGTGGCCCAGGTGTGGCTGGCTGCTGGCTCCTGGGTGCTAAAGTCCAAACTTGAGATCTGCAGTGTCAAAGGGTAGGGCAGGGAAGTGAAACAAAAAAAAACCAGAAGCTGAGGGAGTATTTTAAAAAAATGGGTGACTCCCTCATGATGCAAGGGGCCATGACCAGGCTGAAGGCAGTGCCCTGCTCTGATTTCCCTGATTCCAGGACATGACTTTTTGCAGTTCTTTCTAGACACTTGGGATTAGGGAAGAGCGCAGAGGGGCTGTGGTGGGCCTCAAATTCACCTTCAGGAACAACTGCTTGGCCCAACTGGGTAAAAAGTGCCCCTATAGGATGCAGCTGCCCTGCTGCCCAGGAGGCAGAAACTTTTCAAATTCAGAGAAACTTTATCTGAACAGCAAAAGGCCCTGGGAAGACCATATGTCAAAGCTGGATGATAATTTCCCATTGCCTTACAAGGTGTGTGGCTGTGTCAGAGTTAATTTCTGAGGCCTGGTGAAGGTCAGCTGAGCTTTAATGTGATTCATCTGGTGGGGTTTGAATTCTTCCTGTGAGCAAAGTCCCACAGCTATACATGGGGAAACTCAGCTGTGCTGCCTGGCACAGTGTGGCTGTGGCTTTTTCTCCACATTTATGAAATAAAGGATATCCAAAAGCTGTGAAGGAAAACTGTGCAAGAATTGGGCATTTAGTTATTTGGGTGTTTTGAGAAAGTGAAGCAGTATTTTGCCCCTGTGTAGTAGAGCCTTTGAGGGTAGTTATCTCCCTAAAATAGATAGGAGATTATTTTATATCTTCAGATATCCCTGCAGAGAGGTAGCAGGAGTAGGCCTGTGAAGGACAAAATTTAGAGGTGTCATTTCTCATAGCAGACATCCACATGAGCACTTTTCCCTTTATTTATTTGTTTATTATCTGCCTAATGGTTTCAGCCTTATCACAGAGAATGATAGCAGCACATCAGGGCAGGAGAGCTTGCAGTTGCTACTGCAGTCCCAAGTAAGTAGTGAATAGCTCACTCAGAAAAAATAAATATTACTTTCACCAGTCTGTCCATGGCACCCATATGTCCAATTTGGGATTGATCACTCATACAGAAAAGCTAATAAGACTGAGTATTCTGCTTTTAGACTTCACAGGCAGAGACAGGTTATGTGACCTCTGTTTGCCCCAAAAGCCTGGTATTGGGCTGCTTCATCCATTGGCAGATTTTGTTTTAAGGAGGAAGCAGAGGTGGAGCAGAATGAAGGGAACTGGATAAAGATTTTCAGGCCTGGTTAAGAGAACTCTAAATGTAGGGAGAGTCAGCTTTCACCTTATACACCACAGACTAGGCACAATTCCTCTTCACAATCCCCGTGTAAGATCTGAGGAAGACAGCAAACACATTTGTCCTGGAGGAAATAAAGAAAAACAAAAATCCCACTGCCCAGAGTTTTGCTGTGCAAAGGGCTTTGTAAAAAATAAGAACATCTACAAGATTTGGCTGTGGCTCTTCTGACTGGAAGCTGAATGGTTAAATGGCTAAATGATCCCTACCTAGAGCCTTTGTTTTTTGATTTTACTAGAGAGGGAGAGGTTCAAATCTCCAGGTGTTCGTTGTTTGTAGCAAGGAGTTGTGGTTGGTTGGTGGTTTCTGTCTGCTGTTATGGACAGGGACTTTCATGGTCCTGGGCTGTCCAGAACCCTCTCATGTGTTTCTTGCTCGTTCAGTCTGCTCATATGGATTTAGGGTAGTTTTGAGCTCTGAACTGGCACGTGAGTCAGGTGGGAATTTATGCTGTGGTGTTTAAAGAAAGAAAGAAACCAACAAAAGAAACTCTGCTCTCAGCTCTGCTAGAAATAGAAGTAAATAATACACCTGCATCAGCAGTTTATTTGACAACGTAACTACAGGTTGGTGACTACTGTTAAAAAAAAAGGGAAATAAAAGACATCTTGGTTATATGTTAGCATCTCCAGGAATTAGAGAAAAAAAAAAAAAAAGACTAGGGAAGAAGATATAGCCAAGATTTCTTCAAATGTTCTGTAACGGCACAGGGCTAAAATCTTCTGTCAAGGTACTTGAAACCCAGGATCTCACTGTCTTTATTATAACAATATCCCAATGCTGATTGTAGGAAAATCCAAAGTGACAGGTGCTTCATAGCTCTACAAGGACCAGGGTGCTGCACAAAGGCAGCAAAGGTGTGAGTTGAAAATATAAATGCTATTTCCAGCTGTAATAATCCCCTAAAATTTCACCATGTGCAGAGCAGTGCTTGGGGTTGATGGAGTTCCTCAATAAATGGCCAGACTCTGACCTGGCCATGTGCTACCAAACAGTGGTGGAAAATGAAACCAAACAGCCCACTCTGCATGGACACTCTTACAAGAGAGGTGTTCCTGGGTGTTGGCCTGCCCTTCCTTCAGGCTCAGGGAATCCCTGCCAAAGGGAAGAGTAGTGAGAGCTGGAATCGGCACTGCTAAACTGAGCAGCTCTGTGGTGGGCCAAGCTGTGTGTCTTGGCTCTTGCAGGGCTGTGCTGGAGTTGTGGAGAGCTCCCTGTGCAGAGAGGGAGCCTTGCCAGCACCTGGCTGTCCTAAGCATCCATTTATAGACCTGAAATCCCAGTTTTATTCCACAAGGGTGAGTGTAAGGTATTTTCAGTTTACCCATTCTGGACAACTTTTTGCTGCTCAAGTAGACAGAAGTGCTTTGTAGAGGTTTATAATAGCTCTCAACCCGAGTGTTTCTATTGGATTCAAAGAGCTAATTAGCCCTTTAAAATGCCTTTCCAAAATTGTTTTCAGACTTCTCCTCCATTGTAACTGAACCCAAATTTGAGTGTCTCATGAATTTGTAACAGGTGCCTTAGGACACCTTCTCAAAAAGCAACACCAGCCAACAGCTGATGCCACAAAGATGTAACTATCAAAGGCAGCACCTCAGGACATTTAGAGCCTTTTTTGGCTGAGTATATTCTATTCTAGTAATGTTCCCCTTCGATTTTGTTGGTTTGTTTTCCACTGGGCTAAACGGCTTGGATGTACCAAGGACCTGGCCTTTTTCTTATGGAAAAGAAAGATTTAGCACAAAGATATATCTTCATGAGCTAGGGGAAAACTTCCTTCTTTTTGATGGGCCCAGCCCTTTAAAGCCTCTGAAAGGAAACCAAATATCTTTAATTCCCAGGAGGTATCTCAGAGGATCAGAGCCAAAACATTACTCTCTGAACTATTAGATACAGTGACCTCTGCATGACCCCTTGTGCTTCAGAGTCTCAAGGCTGTGGATCCTCCAAAAGAACCTATTTCTTCTACAACCAGAGGCTGAACAAGAGCGCACCATTATAAGGTTTAAATAAACCCCATAAGGTCATCTACTGCTTAAACCCTTGCTACCAGGTCTGTAGATATTTTTTCTTTGTTTCTAGGCGAGCTCTGAGTTCCAGTGCCAAAGGGCAACATGTAAATTGTGCTGTTATTCTGAAGCATGCAAGGTAATAAATGGTGCTGTCAATTGTTTTCACTCAAGTGACAGATTTATTCTCTTCAAGATGAATGACCAGGAATGGCTATTATTGCAAAAAATTCACTATGTATCATCTTGTGCCTGTTGTTTAACAAATAATGCTTGGTCTAATTGCCTTCCTCTGTGGCCAACAACCTATGAGTTAATGGTTTTTATTTTTTATTGAAGACATGTAATTTACCATTGCTTTTGATGTGCCATCTGATTGAATGTCTCTGTGAATCACATCTGCAATCTAGCACTGCATGTCCCAAAGGAATACCCCTTATCCCATTGTTTTCTCATGAGCCAGGTAAAAACAATCTTATTTTTTTAAAAAAACCCCACAAACTATTAAGCTTCTGCTTCTAGATTTCTAGGTTGACATTCCTGCTCCTGGCAGATGCACTGATGTTTAATAAATCAGTTGCATGTGGGAATGTATGACGTTTTATGGTACTAGAAATAGTGGGTTTAAATCTCAGTAGCACTTTTCCCAGAGTAAACATGGAATTAGCCTGGAATCTAATCCTGCAGTTCTGCCCAAAATCCCCTGGAATCCAACTGCAGCCCTTTTTGATAGCACCGTTTTTCAGCAAGAAAATTCTGCAGCTGATACACTTCGGGATACAAACATTGCTTTTGAAAGATTTTTTAGTGATTCAGCAATGCCTGTTTTTCTACAAGTCTGTGTTCTGTTTTTTTTCCAGTCAACATTGCAATGTTTGTAATGTTTTAGGAGGTTAGAAAATAGCATCTAAAACCATGAAGCTTACATAAAGCTTGCACTTCAACAGCATATTTTAGAAAGAGCTGATGGCAGACAAATGTTGAAGTTAAAACCTTGCTTCCTTGGAAAACAATGCAGCTTCATGTGCCAAAAGAAGGTGAAGGGGGGAGGAAAGGTAAAGCTTCTATCAGCAAAAATCTTAATTTTTGTAGCTATTGGGGTCTGTTGTGGTTGAGAATGCAGTGAAGTGGTCCCAAAAATGCCATCAGAGATGTGAAGAGGTGACAGAGGCAGCTTGTGGGCCATCCTGTGCCCCAGGCCCTGCATTTCAAGATTCCCCTGTTACTAAGACCTGCAGAAACGCAGGTTTTGTGCTGGTGGGATGGGCTGAATTAGACACACAATGATCTATTCTAAAATTATTCTGAATGCTGATATCATTGAACTCTCCTCCTCATGAAATGGCTGATACTACTGGTTAAGGTGTTTGTTGCTTTCAATTGTGTTTTTATGACAGTATCAAACTGGATCAGTCATCATGGTGTAAGTGTCAACAGTGGGACTTTTCCATGCAGATAAATTTTTAGACAACTCTTAAAGCCAAGGTTTTTACTTACATTTCTTTATTGCAATAATGCTCCATTAATGAGCTTTCTGAAGCAGCAAAAGCCAATTCTGGTTTGCCAGTAGGTAGGTGTTAAGATGGGGAAATGAGATGAGGAAATAAAAATAGGGGATACAGGTAGGACAGGAACTGTGACTTGCCTTGCAGTCATTCAGAAGCCAGTGAAGGCACTGAGGACAGCTCTGGCTGTCCTTGGGGCTGGAGTGGAGCCCTCCAGGGGAGGGATGTCAAATCCCAGCCTGCCAGAAGCAGCATCCTGAGGGGCTCTGTTGTGTTGGGGATGCTCTCTCAGCACGCTGTTATTCTCCAGTTAAAGCAATTTGCCCGCAAACCCCGAGCACAGATTGCTTTGTTGTGTTAAAACAAATATCCAGGAAATTCAGCTACAAACTTTTGCTATCACTTAGCTCTTATCTTGCTCTATTGCAATAACTATTTGATGACCTCAACAGAGGCCTTGAATCCAGTAATCAGTTCTTCAATTTTGCAACAAAATCCGTTCTTTTTTCTAAACAACTACAAGTAACAAGAGGTTGTCTTGGCCTTTTATCTGTTTTGACAAACGAGGGCCTAGACCTCCTCCTCTGCATGCTGATCTGCTCTTGCAAGGTCTGGAAGGAGGATGTGGCTTGGCTCTCCAGACTCCTGCCTCAGCTGGGACTCGCAGCCTCGTGCAACTGTCTGGCAAAGCACAGGAGGGAATTGCATTCCTTGCCTGAAAGCAACAGAGGCTGTTGGCTTTATCAGGGCTGCCACCAAGAAGTTCAGCTAGTTGATTTGCATAGATCATTTTAAGCTCCTGTTTAGCCTGAACAGGGGTGATTTGGAGAGTAAATGATCTGAGTGGCAATATTCACCCTGGTGCTCTAGCCCCGAGAAGCCAATGATGCTGGTGCCTTTTTGCTGCAGCTGTAAGCCTCTGGTGTGGAATGGGTTAATTGCAGCCCGTGACGGCAAAGAATTTGTCTGAGGACTGGGACCGTTCTTATCTTTACAGTGAAATATTATCCCTTCATGGTTAACAAGCAGCAGCAAACCTGCTCATTGTGGAAGCAGTTTGGCATAATTAGCCGGTTAAAGAAGTCTGCCTATTGATTAACTGAACTAAATGACCCATAATTAAGAGCCCAGCTGTGGAGCTTATCTATTTGGTGGTGTTTTCCTTCCCCTTACAGGTTTGGAACCTGCAGGTCTGTTGGCTGTTCGGGGAGGGGTTGGTGAGGAGCCCATGCTGGTGTTCCCAATGCACCCCCCGATGGGTTATGCATCACACATATGGGTTATGCTGGCACATTGCTCTCCTCTCTCTGACCACAGAGGTGCAGCAGGAGCCCTGCTGGCTCCAGGAGGGTTTGCTGCCTTTCTCAGGGCTTGCTGGAGCTGTCTGCTCCACGTCACCTTGGATTTATGGGGGCTTGGGGGAGGTGGCTCCATCCCTGCAAACAGGCACATGGCTGTGGGCTGTTGTGAGGGCCCTATGTGCTGGAAGGGGATGAGAAAGACAAAGCTGGGGCTGAAGTTGTGGGAAGCCATTTGTTTGGTTAGCTTGCAGTGTTATTTCCTTGCAAAAAGTTGTCTATTTTTAGTTGTAATTTGTGTCTAGTGTGGCGCACAGTTTCTTTAAAATGTATTCAGACTGGAGTTTAACTTGGGTAGTTTCGAGGTGCTCCTGTTTACACCTGAATATTCTTGAATCTCTCATTACCTCCTTTGTAAAATGCTACTTTCTGCTCACACTTTTTCCCCCTATGTCTTACTAAGGATTATGCCAAAATGAGTTAATTGCTTTGCCCCTCCTTTAATGCAACGCTATAAAAACAGGATCCCACTTTAGTGGTGACACCAGCCAGCCTGCACAGTCCAAGCTGGTACCAAGCTGCACCAGGCCAAGGGATTGATAACATTAAGCTACAGTTTCAAATAATCACAAAGAAAACCATGGTTATTTTTTTTGAAACTCAGTTCTTATCTGCCTCTTCCTCTCAATCAATCCTCCCCAAACCCACAAAAGTAGCAATCTGAACAGATTTGGTCTCAAAGAGTTTAAGTTTAAAGGACTTCTTAAGCACTGCTCTTTCCTCTGCTGGGCCCACTGAAATAATCAGAAAATATTTTTGCTGACTTTACTGGGTGTTAGAATAGGCCCCTCAAATCCTCATGCTCTCCTGCAGTGTGGAAAGTTTTTGGCTGTGTGTGTTTCTGGCACAGAAAAGAGATTTTTTCTCCATGTTATTTCCTTTAATCTTTAGAAGCTTTCAGCCATCTGCAGTGGAAGCTGCTGGTGACAGAGTTTGCTGTGCTGGCATCCTCAACCTGAACCAGTGGAGGAACAATTCCAGACGTAAAGACTTGGATCTTGGTTCTTGCTCTGTCACACGATAGTGAGGGATGTATCTGCTGATAATGTGGAGGTTGCTGTGCAAGGAACAGAGGTACCTGGTGAATGTGGTAGGGTGATACAGGTCCTCCCTCTTTCAGGTTGGGGACTTCATGCTCTTTGCTTCATCTCCGTTCTGCTTCAGAACTTTCTGGGTCCACATGGTCCCCAGCCTGGGGAGGTATTTTCTAGGCACAGGCCCCCCTGTGCTGGATTGAGCTGTGTGTTTGGAAGCCGGACTGGTGTTCTACCTGTAAAGCACCTCTGTGTGAATCTGGCCAGGGAATGGCCTTGCCCCAAAGGTGGTTATAAAAACTGGACAAGGAGTATAGCTGGAGCTCTGGAAAAACATTATAAGCAGTTGTAAGAGAGCTTGTATGAGAGCCTAACTGAGGATAAAACCCCACAGCTGCCTTTTAAACTCGATTTTATCCCATTCTGGCCTTTCCTCTTCCTTTTGTACACATTGCTATGAGGGAATAGTTAGTTACCTCCTATTAATATCTTGAGATGTTCATGCAACGTCTGAGCAGCAGAGCTGGCTCCTGCTGAGTATCTGCCCATGATCCAGGTGATGATGGTCATGATCTGCTTTGATCCTGGTGGTGGGAAGCAGGGAGACAGCAGGCTATTTTCTTCCCCTAGCTGCAAGAAGAAAGTCATGGTGCCATTCACATCACCTTGCCCCGCCCCAGCTGGAAATCCCTGGAGCAGCTCACACATTTGTCTACCTGTTAAGCCCTTTGGAAGGAAATGAAATAACTCCCTGCAAAGATGCCAGGGACAGCTCAGAGCTGCATGAAATCTCACCAGGATTCCCCCACACGGATATGTCCAAACCTCTCCAGCGAGGGATCAGAGCCTGGGGAAGGCAGGGATCACTGAAATGCCAGGGCTGGCTTTCTGCCAGCCATTAAGGCAGCCCTCAGTGTCATGTTGGGAAGACATGAGATGTCTCCTTTCCTTTTCTTACTTTTTGCTATATTTGCTGCTTTTTAAAAGTTTGGATTTGGTCCGTGCCTCATAAGCACTTTGGATTTGGCAGTGAGAGAGCAGCTGCTTCCAGGAGCTTGCAGAATCCCCAGCTAATCTTGAACTTNATGTAATTATTATTAGATTTATATATAATATCTGCTTATTTAATGTACATATGATTAAAGGGGCTCTGACTGTATCAGCAATCGCTTCTTAGCAGATTGTGTTATGCTTCATGTGTCACCACAGAGGATGCAGATAATCTGAAAAGTGCCTTGCTTGCACACCAGAGCTTTAATAGCTATAACAAGACAATTAGTACATCGTTCCACTTGAACTTTAATGTAATAATTGGCAGTAAGTAATTCCCCTCTGACGTGATACACAGGCCATGTCGTGAACATGTATCAGAGCAGCCCTGTGTAGGAAGGGGAAAATAAAAGTCACAGGTGCTGATTATGACCAAGGGGGTGGATTTGGGGATGATGTTCCACAATGATGTATGTGGTGTGGATGTTGGATATGGCCCAGGAGCACAGTGAGAACTTCCCCCGGATGTGACAGCCTGATCTGTCTCTGCACCTTGGGATGAGTGGGATGTATTGCACAGTGCCTCAGGGGAGGGAACACATTTTACCCCCAGGCGTGGTACTGAGAGGTGTAGATGAGGCTCTTCTGTCACTATCCCTGCCCACAGAGAGAATGACTTTGAAAAAAGGGACATTGGGATAGCAGAGATATTTTTTGATAGCCAGTGAATCAGAGCCTTGGCAGAGGCCAGCACATCTTGAAGGACTGCCTCTTTCTCAGCAGGACCCCAGACACTTCTGAATTTCCAAACATATTTCTGATCCTCTCTCGCAGTGAGGTCAGTGGGGAAATACAGGCTGTAATGCAGCTTTGTGATTTGAAGTTTGGTGTCTAAATTGTGCTCAAATGTATCAGGGGAAAGCATTTGTTTCTCAAGATGGATCAAGTGGATGCCAGCAAATTGTTCCTTCTGTGCCCAGGACCTGAGCCCCACTGCCCGTTCCTGGTCCTGGCTTTCTGGAAAAAAACACTGCTTGTGTCAGGAAAGCTCTTCCAAGCTGCCCTAATGAGGTCCACATGAAAAGAAAAGGAAGGAGGAGGGAGGAAACATCCTAACCCATGTTGGGTATGATCTCTCCTGTGATCACATCCTGTCTGATCCCCACTTCTGGGTCTCTGAAGTGTAGGTGGTTGGTGTGTGTTTTCTAGAGCTCTGTGTTCAGTTCTGTGCAGTGCATGGGTACAAAAGGCTGCTTACCATGGGAGTTTGTGATCTGGAGAAAACAGGAAATGACATTTGGGCAGCACTACAGAAGATGGGTTTTCATTCACCCCATGTTATTGAACGGAGTCATTTGCAGTAGTTTCTAGGACCAGATGTGTAATTAATGGTTTATCCTAGTTTTTGAATATTTTTATGATGTGGGCACCATGTAATTGTTTCCAACCAAGAGAGACAAGGAATGTGTTTCCTAAACTTCTGAGGTAATAGTCAAATATGGACTGTGATAGCAGTTAGAGGAAGTTTCCCATGGGATGGTTATTTCACATGCACATCACAGTAATGCTGACAGAAAGCAGGGTCCCCAGGGCTGGTATTGAGGCTGTAGCACGAGGGGTGACTCTTCCGGAGCCCCTTGCTCAGTGGGGACTGGGGACAGTCTGCTCAGCCCATGATGTGGGGGAAGGTGTTGACATTTATGTGATAGGAGCTGGGAAATCTCAGGACTTCACATCCAAGTCCCTCATGAGGAGGTTCTCTGCAGAGCTGATGCTGAGAACAGCAAAATTCCTCCTCCAGCACAGGCAGGCGTGGGTGGAGGAAGGGTCTGCAGTTCTCACAGCTCCTGGCAGGAGCAGCACTGCAGTCCTGGGCAGAGCTGCAGTCCAGTGCATCTCCCCTCCCCTGTGCCAGTGCTGGCAGATGGAGGTTCTGGCTGCACTCCTGCCCTGTGCCTCGGAAAATCCCCAGTGATTCATTGAAATATTCCCCATCCAAGCGTGGCAGGACCCGCTGGGCTGGGCAGTGGGTCAGGGGGTGCACATCAGGTGTGACAGTGAGCAAGGGAATGGGAAGAGGAACGTGTTGGGGGCTCCAGGCACTGCTCTCCTTCCACCCAAATTCCTTTGGCAGCTGGATCTCCTGCTGCTCCTGTTCATAAGAAGCAAATGACTTCTCAGATTTATTAGTTACCTCCAGGTGCAATTTATCAATCCCAGGCTGGGCCCTGCCCAGGCAGCTGGGGAGAAGCTTGTGTCTTTGATTAATGTGCTCTCCCCCACAATGGTGGCAGACTTCTTACTGGGGTTTAATTCTAACAGATTCTTAAAAATAACAAGAAGCATATTCAGCGAGCTGTTTACGAAGATACAGAGCTGAAGCACAGTTCATTCTCTAAAGCTTTGAAGTATTTACAGAAGGGGTTGAGGGGATCTTCATGGAAGCTGGGAGGGTAAAGGAGGAACTTTAAAGGAGGGTGAATTGGAATGGGTGGAAAAAAGGAACAATTACAACAGCTCATAGTGGAAACAGGAGACTGAGGGGTTTCAAAGTAGAAATGAAACAACAGGAGTGAGATCTTAATGAGCAAAAAATGTTAAAGACTGAGCACTTGCAATCACAGGGGTTTCCTTTAGCCAACACAATTTTTGTATCTGAAATTGTTGTGAAAGGGTAGAGGAGCATTAAGTGGGAAAAACCAGAAAAATTAGGAAGGTAAGAGATAAATGGGAAACCCCCAAACCATGGGCTGCAGTGTGGAAAACCTCTGAGGCTTCACTGCAGCCATTCCCCTAATGCATCGAGACGATGCCTCTTCCCATTTTTATTTTCTTCACCTTTTAGTCACAGCTAAAAATGAAAACATTACATACAGACCTGCCTTCTGGTGACTGAGCCAACAAGAGCTCTTGATCTTTTGACCCTTTTTTCACAGATGGAAATACATTAACTTTCCCCTCCTTTTCAACAATGCCAAAGCTGTTTTCTCACAGTTCAGGGGCTGTGCTGGAAAGCAGTTTGCTGTTTTCCAGTGGGATGAAGATGCTGCTTCAGGATGCTTTGGAAAAGCTTCACCAGCATCATCTTGTCCCCTCTGTACCTGAGTTGGCTGCTGACAGTCCTCCTAGGTGCAGCAGCTTGGATTTCAGTGTGACAAAGTCTTTTCACACCCTTTGATGAGGAGGAACATCATAACCCAGTTAAAGGGCAGGATGCTCCAAGCTTTTAATGCATATTTATACCATCTATTTTAAGTATCTACTTTCAGATCTTTCTATATGGTCAGTGCAAAAAAAAAAAAAAAAAATCTCTAGAAGGTGACTCATGACACCTAAAATAGACTCCTCAGACATCCTCTCTCTGCACTAATTATAGCAGGAGGCTGGAGGTGTTTAGCACAGTTTCAGCACGTGAAGGTTGATGCTGCAGGAGAGAGGAGCAATACCCGCTTTGTTTTCCCAGATGCTGGCAGCATGGTGCCTGGAGTGAGTTGTCTGCAGGTTTTCTGCAGCCCAGTGCCCTGGTTTCTGGCCTCCCTGCCCTGTTCCCCTAGGCTCCAGAGAAAGGTGTTGAAGCCCACGCAGGTACTCCCAGGCCTGTCCATGATGATGAGCTGCTCTGTTTCTGGTAATGCTGTGCATGGTAGAGGGAGTGTGGGCACAATTCCCACCCCAGGTCCCTGGGACTGCTGCAGGGCGCTGTCAGAAGTGGGACGAGATGCCCACATCTCCCTCAGGAAGGCCTCTGGAGAGGAAACCCACTGTGGTCCCCCCCAGTGTCAGGGCAGCTGTGACAGAGCCAAGCTGGCTTTGAGAAGGGCACACAACCACAGCCACATGTGGGAGTTACCCCGAGGCTTGGGGCTGCCATTCACTGGCTTTCCTGGGGGAAAAGAGCAAAACAGTGAGACTGTAGGTGAGCATGGGGTGGATTTGCCCCACCCTGTCCATCCTTCAGAGCAGGGTTGCCACGGCTCAGAGCGGCTCAACCCCGAGTTTCTCCCTCCCCTCACCCCCACTTTGCATAGCCATCTTTGGAGCCACAGTTGAAAATTAAGCCTAGAGTTGGCCATTTGTAAACCACGCTGACAGGAAATTGCTGGCTTTGTGCTGAAGAAGTCATTACCTTAAGCTTTATTGCCGTGTGCAGAGTTTACTTGTGACAAAGTAAATGTGCAGAGATGTCTGTAAATAGGGCCGGGATATTGCTGCGTTAACAGCTCCTGGTAAGCCATCAATCAGCAGAGCAGTGTGGAAGGAGCCATTAAAAGCCACTGAGCCTCTCGGAGCTCTGCACCCACTGCCAGGTTCTTCCCTGGCTGGGCAAAGCTCCCTTCTCCTTAGGGTCTCAGAGGATGCTTTGCAGCCTTGCCATCGGGGATATGGTGCCACCTGGGAACAGAGGGTGCTGGGGAGCGCTGGGCTGCAGGTCCCACCTGGAAGAGCTCGAGTGCATGAGGTGTGATCTTAGATGAGATCCCTCTGCCACTTTGGCTGGAACAGCAGTGCTGCAGAGCCGGCGAGAGAACCTGACTTGGGGTGTTCGTTCTGTCCATTAACGTTACGGTTGTGGAAGGGAGACAGCTTTGTTCCAGTATGGCCAACGTGAATCTCATTTAAAGTAAATGAGGCAGCGAGATGCACCACTCGTGCTGCCTGAACTGCAGGAGAAGCTGTGCTGGGGGGGAAACAGATGTATTGAAAATAACTTGGTATGTGTCTAAATGATCTTGGGGGTGCCTTGAAGGAGCATCTCCCTTCCTGCTGCTTCTCCCCTGTCACTGGTGAAGAGTTGCTGGCAAGCAGGCAGCTCTGGCTGTGGAGTGGCTGAGTTCTCCAGCTCACAGAGCTCTGGCAAGTGAGAAATGGGGGTTTCTGGCTTATCTGTGTTTTCTCAGGGTGGCTGACAGCCTGCCTTACTTGTCTGAGCACTTCAGGATGTCTGGAACTTTTTACGTGCTTATTCCCTTGGAATCAGCCCCTTACTTCTGATGCTGTTTTGATTTTTGCCAAAATTGTGGCAGCCCAGTGCAAGCACGCATTTCTGGTCTTTTCTGGCTTCTGCCACTTGTGGGAGTTATAAAGTCATAGAGGGAATAAAATCTCATCACTTGGAGGTCACCAGAGGGGCAGCCTGGAGGAATTTTCCAGGCCTTGGCTGTGCAGGGCTGGAATGTTGCGGTACTGCAAGGGGCAGCCACCGAGGAGGACAGCACTCTGTGTTTGCTGTTTATAGCCACTGCTTCCTCTGTGGCAGCAGAGCTGGCCCAGGGCCTCTGCAGGTGTGATAGCTTGGGGTGGTGTGGGAAGGGAAAGGGAGGGTTGGCAGGTGGCAACAGAAATCAGAGGATGCTGCAGATTTCCTCCCTCTCACAGTTTGTGCCCCCGCAGTGCCCAGAAGCTGTGAGGATTTGTTTGCGTTGATAATCTCCTGTTTGCCCAGAATGAAATCCCGACGCTGATGGGATGTGGGGCTGTTCCCACCACTTGGGAGGGGAGCACACAGAGCTGTGCTTTCTGCTGCCTCGCAGCCTTGGCCGGGGAGAGCCCACGGTTCTGTTTGGTGCTGAGGAAGGGATTCATTGCTCTCTCACTCTTCAGCTGTCCTTGTGCTGCAGGGCAGTCCCTCTGGCACACAGGGGGCACAGCACCCAGCTGTAACTCTGGGTTGATTCCCTGCACCCCGGGGCTCTGGGAGCAGGGCTGCTCTCACAGCCGGGCACCTGGCTCTGGCTGGGGAAGTGAGCCATGGAGAACTTGGCCCCGAGTGTGCGAATTTTCTGCTGACACAGAACTCTTCATCCATGGCAGCCCCGTGAGCCCAATTAGCCTGGCTCCCATGGTGCCAACCTCAGAGCTGTGTCCCCCCCATGCAGCCTCTCTCTGCATGACTCCCTGGCCCCGGCCTGAGTTTGGGGATGTGGTGCCAGGAGCCTCCCACCTACCCACCCCTTAGCAGAGGGAAGCAAGAGGGTTCTCTGGAGCCTCTGCTGAGCTGAGGGATCTCTCCAGTCACCACTGGCAGAGCCCACAAGAGCTTTGAGGGACCCAAAGCATAGCTACGACTCAGTGGCACTGATAACCAGCTGACAGCCCCCCAACTTGCTCAGCTCAGCGGGGTGTGGGAAGGACAGCCAGTGGCTCCTGAGCCCACCCAGGGCAGGGATCTGGGCTGGCTGGTGCCAGCAGCGAGGGCTCTGTGGTGCTCCCTGCCCAGGCTGGGCAGCAACGCTGCTTCCCTGGGAAATGCTGCCCAGGAAGTGTTGCCCTGGGGGATGTGATGGCAGGAGCTGCTGGGGAACCTTCCCATCGCACTCCTTAAATCAGAAAATGCTTACCTTTCCCTTCCAAAACTCAGCACGGTGGGAGTAAGTATCCCGATTTTATGCATTTGAAACTGCAGTTGTAACATTAAAACAGAACTGCTTTTTCAAATTTGAGGTGACTTCGTGTGCTGAAACTTCAACTGATTCTTACCAAAACTGCTTGGACAATAAACCTGGTGCTCTGTGGCTGCTGGGTGAAACTAGTTTGCTCTGGGGTGGTTTCTGTGGGTTGCTGAGGAGGTCAGGAGAACTGTTCTCAAGATTGGGGTCTGAGTGATCTCCAAAGACTCCATCCCTTGAGGAATATCTAGAGCTGATTCTCAAGGCTGAGCTCACGTTGCAGCCTTTTCTTCAGTTGAGGTTACTCAAATTATCTCTGTCCTTTACGTGGATGTTTATTTTTGTGAACCTTTGAGGAACTGAATTGTCTCTGAGGCTGTTATCTCTCTGTCATATTTGGCTGAAATTGCTCAATGAGTTCAAAGTTGTTGAGGGAGACACAGCCAGTGTGAATGTATGAGCCATAGGAAATCAGACTGACAGGCTGAAATGAGAAACACTTTAAGACTGTCAAAACAAAAAAGTCTTCCGGGTGGTCTGGCCTGACTTGTCCAGATTCTTGGTTCCTAAAGCATCACAAGAACCTGCCAGCTACCTCCAACCCTGAGGAGCTTCTGAGAGCCCCACTTTGGAACACACAGCATTAACTGCTGACAGCAGAAAGGACCCTTGGGATTAGCAAGAGGCTTGCCACCAGCTTTTCTTGCCGCCTCTCAAGTCTGGGAGAGTGGAAGCCCATGGTGAGATGCACATCTGTACCATCACCAGCCACCCCGAGAGGTGATAGTACGCCAGGCTCATTTGATTTGTGTTTCTTTTTGGCAAATGAATTTAATTGAAAAGGGATCTGGCACCAGTTAATTAGATGTAGGAGCAGGTTAGAAAAATAGTTGCAATAATGAATCTGCTTTTACTGGCTCCTGCTGCTGCTCCAGGAGTGCTATCACAGCCATTCACAGGATGGTTAATTTTTCAGCAAGTGCTTTGAGCGTTTTGTGCAGGGAGCTATGCACCATCAAAAAGAATGAATGACCCTGTTTCTCTTCCCTATCGTGCCTATCAACCAGAGCTGTCTTTGGCAGAGCTTGTAGGTTGATTTCTGGTTGAACATTAGAGGCAGAATTCATCTGTCCAAATGTAGACATCTAATTGTGAATGTCTACATCTGAGTTACTTGTCTAGACTTGTTTATAGGAAAGAAATGGGCACCCCAAGGACATGAGTCATTGTAAGCCAGAGTAAATGTCTAAAATAGGTCAGATGAATCATTCTGTAAATGGGCCCTTTTCTCTGCTGTGACTATTAAGGGAGCCCAGAGTCATCATGAGGGGGACAGAGATGCCTCTGAAGTACAGGGAGATGCATCCCAGCTTGGCTCAATTTCTGGGTATGCATAGTCAGCTACTCTTATGCTTACACATCATCCTGACATCCTCTGTCCTCTTGCTCCTCCCTTCATAAATTTACCTGTGGCTGAGATGCCATTTTACGCTTGTAGCTTCTACTGCAGGATAACTCCCAATACCTGCTTTTCCTTTCTCACAGTCATCGGACTGGAGTCAACTTTGTTCCAAACCTACGTCTGGGCCTGGAGCTCTGCTTTATCCTCTGGTTAATCCCTCCTTTCCCAATGAAACACAGCTGGGGGTCTACTTACGCTGCAGTCAGTATGTTCTCTGTTCAGACCATCCACAAGAGCCACCCGCACACATCTCAGGTGCCCTTGTGTTCATTCTCCAGGCCAGAACAACCTTCTCTGATTTACTCAAAATTTCCTTAAATTTCTGGTAAGCTGACAGAGTCCCTTCCTGGGCTTTGATTATTGCCTTTTTTCCGTTGCCTTTTTCTGTGTTGTATCTGCTCTGGATGGGCACTGCCACTCGAGAGGGATTCGCAGCAGCTCAGTGCTACCCCTGCTGAGATGAACTGCCAGAGCTGATGGTGTTGGTGCTCAATCTCTGCTGGGGGGTCAGGGTATCAGCCTCAATCTCCTTCACAGATTTATTCCCATTTCATTTCTGTTTGCTGAACAAAAGAAATGTATAATACGTACAATTCCTTCCAAATAGGCTTGGAGTCTAGTTCTAGATGTAGTGTTATTTTAACAAAACCAGTGCTGTGCTGATAAATGGGATAGTGGGAGGAGGGAAAGAAACTATTTATAACACATAGTGCAGGAGATGAGGGAGGGAAGAAAACTGAAGAGTGCAGATAAGATTTTTGCTGCAGGTGTTTTCTCGAGTTTTGGCTTGGAGACAAAGGGAAACCCACAGACCATTCAGATAAGCCCATTAAGTTAGCTGAGCACTGTTTCATTACTCAGTAGTGTTATCTAGGCCCTCTGGCCTCAACAAAATCCCAGCTTTATTCTTTCCTCAAATACTGTTTTATTTAAAAAAATCCTCTCTGTGTGAGAGGACTTTTTAAAAAGCGTATTTTAAAACATATATTAGATCATGGGAACTTTCAAATGCTGGCAAGCTGCGCCCGTGTGTGAAAGTGAATAGGACACGATGTGCCTGCTGTCTCTTGCCTCACTGCTGCTGAGACTTTCCTTTTCTTTTCTCAGCTAGGATCAGGCCCTGGATCCATAGGTTTGGCTTTGACCGGGTGAGATTTGGCATCTGGAGCTGATGGGGGCTGAGGGATGTGGGACCAGATCGGGGTGCTGTGAATGTTTGTGAGGAGAGAAGTTGTCCTCTCCCCTGGGACCTGAGCAATGAGGAGGTTGTGAGGCAGCAACCACCGCTCCGGGAAGCAGATAGGACTGGGAGCTGTGGAGTGAGGGGCACCAGCCCTTCTTGAGTAGGTTGGCTGAGTGTTTTAGAGGGGAACTCGGCTGATCTGTCTGGCAGGGAAGTTAAATTTTATACAATATACACATACTCCTGAGAACCAGGCACGCAGGAGCACTTGCTGGAGATGAAAGCCAATGGAACAGGCAAACTGAAACCACAGTCAGCCTCTCTCTACTCTGAACTGTTTCCCACTAGGAAATTCCTGGCTGCAGCAGCCTTTCTGTTTGCTCTGCAGAGCGTGGGCCATTTGAAGGTGGCTCCGTGGCAGGAGCTGCTCCCTTCTCAGCGCTTACTCTTAACAGTAAACAGAGCAGGGATGACTCAGAGGTGCTTTCCCTTCCACCACAGAGGTTCAAGATCAGAGCACCTCAGTAAGGAGCGAATGTCCTCGTGTTCCTCTGATGGTGTTCAGTGCCCTGGGGAGTGGCCTGGTCCTGCCTGCTTCCCAGCAGGCTGACACCTGTGACACCCATGGTGTAGAAAGGGCTGTCCTGACACTCTGCCCAGACAGGCTGACATTTGCCTGCAGTACTGCCCAGTGTAAGGTCATTCTTTCCATTGGATAATGATGCCTGTGAGGACAGAATGTCTCTGCTCTTACACCTCTTGTCTATCTCAGCTCCTCTGATACCTGACAGTTCCTCTGTGTTTTCTTCTCATAACCGGAGGTAACCTCACAACTAAAGCTCAGCAAATCTCTTTAAATCCACTTGTTCCTGGAAGCTTTCTCCCTGCAGTGATACCTGTGTGTGCCATTGTCCTGCAAATACTTATTTAAGAGATTTTCCCTGACGCCAGAAGATGTCATTACTAAAACCCAAGTAGATGATAGAATGGGATTGAGGTGATACTATGGAGATTTTCCCAAGGTGTCATGTATTTTCTGCAATTATGAAGCACTCAAATGGCTCATGAGGAGGCTACAAACCCTCCATCTTGGGAAGGTTTTTGAAAAAAGTGGACGTTTTTCAGGGATGAGTTTGTTACCCAGACTTTCCCTAGGGAAGGAGATGAACTGTGTGCTTTCCTGAGGTCTAGGCCCAGGAAACTCAACCAAGAAACTTGCCAGATGCTGAAATTGCATGTAAGGTTTAGCAATGGAGAGGAAATGTTCAAAGAAAAAAACATCTCAGATTCAGAGCTGCTTTCTCAGCAGTACTGCTGAGTTTGATTAGAACAAATCCTGCCACATTTGGCATTTGAAATGCTTGAGTAACAAATGATACCTACTTCTCAGGGTAGGAGCAAATCAGAGTGCAGAAGAAATCAGCTTCCTTGGGGCAGAGCATGTGGGAGTTTGCTTTGTATTGTCTAAATCACACTGGGGCCAAGTACAAACAACACTTGAAATTTGCTCCCAGCATTTAGATATTGCTTAAAAACAAAAATGATATTAGACGGGGAGCAGTGGCTAGGTTCAATTTGATCCCAGGGTAATTTGCATTAAATGGTTCCCAATTCTTTGTTTAATATTGTTCTCCTGCCTAGCCTGTGTGTGCAGCTCTGCTGGAGGAGAGAGCAGCACATGGCAGTGGAAGCTGAGCCAGCCAATAAAAGCAATGTGGCAGAGGGAAAGAGAGGAATGTTACAAACAATCCCTGTTTTGGCTGATAAAGGCATCCTCAGGAAGCTTGCAAGTTGTAGGAGTCTGTCATTTTCCTGGGCTGGGGAGAGGAATGGAAAAAAAATACATGCACAAAAAAGGCATTTCCCCATTTGATTCAATTTCCATAATATTCTAGTACTCATTCTACTTTTGCACAATGTGAGGCAGAGATCCAGGTCTCCTTACCCAGGTTTGGTGTTGCTTTGAGAGGGCTGTAGGACTTGCAGTCTCCTTTTATGGTGTTCTCCAGCTGCAGAAAGCTGACCTGGAGTGAAGAGGGGGAAGAGGAGGCTGCTGCAGTTGGTGTAACCTTATTTTCCATATGGTTGTATTTGCCCAAAACAGGTGCCATGCTCTCAGAAGGACGTCCTTCCTAAACTTCTGACGTTATTTTACAGGCACAGACTGGCGTGGTCAGTGAAGTCACACCCTGGAGCGTCACCTTGCACCCCACACCAAGACGCCTCCAGTGGAGCTCTCCATGCAGCCCACCAATACCAGGCAGGTCCCTTGCTGGGTGCCCAGGCGGCTGGGTCAGGATGAGGGGTTTTCACCCCCTTCAAACGCTGTGAGTGGCGAGGCCGTGCGGTGTTGGAAGCCTCCAGCACGGCACGGCGCACGGAGGTCAGAGCGGAGCGGCCAACATGAAACGCCCCGTTTGTACGTGGGGGTGGCACTATGCCAGGCCGACTCCAAAATGATTACATCTCCAGCGTGTCGGCTCCTTTCACAGCGACAGCAAACATTTCTCTCTGCCCGTCAGTGCGAGGATGTTGTGCTGGGGACAGCGGGCTCCGAGCTGTGCTCATCTCAGATCTGCCCCCGCAGCGCCTCTCTGGCTGAGACATCACCGGGGTCCCCCGAGCTCCCACTGCCACCTGGGCAAGATGCACAGCAGTCTCCAGTGGCCACAGGGCTCACCTCAGCCTGCCTTGTCACCCGAGCAAGGCGAAGGCAATTGGAAGGCAGGGAAGAAAATAACCAAGTGTTGAGCACATCGTAAATCCAAAGACATGGCAGCAACAGGGCTAAGCTCATTCATGCAGGAAATATTGTAAATGAAACCTCAGTGTTTGGATGCAGCATCTGCTGAGAAGGAAATATCTTTTGGTAGCTTGCATCTGCTAGATTCAAAGAAAAAAAAGGAACTGGATTTCTTAATTTTGCAGGAATCTATTTTTTTCTTCAAAAACCAGCATATTTATAACTCTAGTAAAACTGCAAAATTGGTGTATAAAAAAAGTCCTACAAGAAGAAGAAATTGATTTCTGGATCTGATCAGAGCAAAGCTCTTAATCTTTGCTCCTCTTTTATAGAATTGCTGCCTGGACACCTCCTCTATGGTCCCAGGACCTAATGCTTTTTCAGTCCATACTGAATGGAAGGCTGTCAGGAAGGGGGAAAGTATCTTATTTTCTCTTTCCCTGATTAAAAAAAAATAGAAAAAGATATTCAGATCAATTTTTCTCCTCTTTTCAGTGCTTCTCAGGTGACAGGAGAAAGTGAAGACTGTTATAATCCCTTAACCAGGCATTTCACAACAGCAGTAGACAGGACTCAGGTGGGTCCAGAGGTGCAGAGATATGAGCTGCTGATCTTTTTACAGATCAGTCCCCTTGCTTCATGATGTGAACATGTAGCAGAGGGAGTCTTACTTCATCTGTAACTCAAAGGCCTTGGCGCTTTAAATAGCAGCAGAAACATGTTCCAAAAAAGACCCTGGAAGCGCCTACAGAGTCCCCTGTGATGGCACCCTGACTGAAACAAAGCTTTGGTCCCCAAAGAAGATTGAGAAGCTTTAAAGAAAAACCCCAAACAAGCAATTGGATCTGATTTTATTAGAATAAAACCAGAAGCCTTAAACTTTGCAAATAGAGCGAATGCAAAGCAGCTGTTTCCACCTTCCCTGCCCACAGGTGGGTCTTTGTGCCCACAGCTGGTTGTTCCTCGATGACCATCTGAGCTGCAACAGAGAGCTCCTGGTGGGAAAAGGTACCACGATGGCACACAGGGGAGTAGGGTGTCTGGAAACTTGGCAGGAAAACTCCTCTTCAGCCTGGCATGTGATCAGGGGATAGGCAGCATTGAAAGAAGGGAAATGAGCATCCAGGGTTGATTGCTGTGGCTGTAAGGGAGTCAGCATGTGCAATGATTGTGTGTCTGCCTCAGCCTCTGTCCCCTTGCCTCTCTCCTGGCACCAAGGTCTCACAGATGCCTCCAGCAGTGCCTCTGTGTTTCAGATACCTATTTGTTAATAAGGCTAGAAGCTTTGAAAGGTCCCGTTTGACTTAATCCCTATTGATCACAGAGCCTTGATGTGAAGGAATTTTAAATTTCCAGCTGCTGACTGTTTAACAACTTCTGACTTCAAAAGCTCTAGGAGCCTTCTCCTTTTAAATATACTTTCCATTTAAGGAAAATATAGTCAGCCCCTCATTAATGTGTACTTCTTCTATAATTATACAAGTGTTTGTAGTGCAAACGCCCTGCTCTGTGCCATGTGCACATTCCTCATCCAGGAAATCAATAGGTAATAAGCAACATCCATTTCTGATCGTTATAGGAGTAATTTGCTGTGGGGGCAACTTTTACTCAGTTTGACAGTTTGGATGTAAAATAGATGATCTTTAAAAACACCCATGTCTCCTCAGGTGAAAGGCCACTGTCTCCCAGTGAACCAGGGCATATTTCCCAGGAGCAGCTCAGCAGCTGGGAGGGCACCACCGCTCCAAGCCACTGGCACCTCCTCCCTCCCAAGTGGAACTGCCTGGGGCTGGTCCCCAGGCAAGCTGAGAGCTGCCAGTGGGGCCTCTCCAGCACAGAGGGTGACAGTCTGAGTTACAGCCCTGAGTCAGGGAGCATGAAGGAACCTGGAAATGATTATGGAGCATACAGGGGAGCATGAGCAGTGGAGAGACTGCAGAAACCATGCTGATCCCTGAGGAGCTCAAACCATATAATTTACACAGGTCTATGCCTGAACTTACCTTTACAGTCATGCTCTTGAAAAAGAGTTTACTTAAAAGGGAGGGGATACATAAATCTCTGGGGCTGAAAGAGCAGCTGAGCAGAGCGGGGTTTATAGGCAGAGATTTGCATGCCTTCAAATTCACACAGCCTTCCTGTGTGTTGCATGGCTGGGATAGAGGCAGTGAGAGGCTGGAAAATCTGTCAGCTCTGTCCTGCACTGGTCTGAGCTCTGTGTGATTGCAGGGACCACAGGGTGAGGTGATGCTCAATGGAAATTGATGTGAGCAGGTGTTAGTGCCTTCAGGAGACAGAATTATTCTACATGCAAACGCTTGGGGGATCTTTGTGAAGGTTCTTGCATAAAATTGAGACTTGATACTTCTGAGGGTTTTGGGGTTTTTCTGGTTTTGTCAAAAAAGAAAAGGAATAATTCTCTCTTCCCCATGGCTCCCCTTCCCAGACCACTAGGGCAGCTGAAGAAAGTGAACTAAGCATACATGCAAAGCATAATGTGCACTTTCCAGCTTCTGAAACTGGTGGAGTGGGGTCCCAGACACAACAGCTTTCTTCACTGGCCAGTTCTGACTCACCCTCCTTCTGCAGAAGCCATGAGACATAGTGAAACCCCACAGTCTCAAACTGTTTACAAAATGTACAGGAAGGCACAAGTCCAACTAACTTAATACTGGGTTTTGGTACTGAGACACACTCAGCTGTGCAGCCCGAGAGAGAAAACCAAACTCCGTGGGTGGAGTGAACTGGGAAGCTGCACCAAGCTACCCAGAGCTGCATGCAAGCCTGGGACCAGCACTGGGCATGACAGGGATCTCCAGCAACCCCAAACTGGACTTTTCTTTGAAAGTGGCAGAGGACTATCCTGAGCTGATACTCGGGGTTTTTTCTTCTGTTTATGTTATTTTCAGATCTGTGAGACCAAAAGGCTGTGGCACACAATCCAGAGGGTCTTCATCTCTGAAGCTGAATGCTGTGGTTCAGCAAGAAAAATTGCTGCACTTGATTTCAGAGCAGCAGGAAAAGAGGCTTCTCTGCAGTATGCTGGAGAGTGAGAAACCTTCAGGGGTGACACACTGGATTGTATCCCCAGTGTACACGGGACAGGGAGCTCTAACACAGGCCAGTGCTGGCCGCTCAGTGACCGTGCCTGCAGGGACCAGGCTGTCTGAGCGTGTGCACCCCAGCCATGCACAGCTCCTGCACTGCTGCCGAGCAGCTCTGCCCTCAAGTCAAGTGTTTTTCTATTATGCAGCATTTTTATTGCCTTTGGATATCTTTCAAGACCTGAGCTTGTGTCTTGATGAAACTTTTGACAGGCAGTGAATAACAGGAGCATTATTAATTCATGTCAGATGGGACTGAAGCATTTCTCGTTTATCCTTCCAAAATGGCAAATGAAAAAATGGACTTTTTCATTGACCTTGGTTTTGATTTGTGCTGTAGATCCCCAAAGAAGAAAACATCTCTGTAGTAAGTGTCTCACTAACAGAAAGCATTTGCAGCAGGAAGAACAGTGTGTTCTGGCCCAAACTTGCAGCTGTGGCCACCAGCTGTGACAGCCCTCTTGCTCCAGCTTTGTCTTTACTGCATTATTTCAGAGGTAGCTTTAAAGAACTGAGAGGGGAGAGCCCAGGAGAGGCTGGCTTAGAAACAACCTGCTGCAATCTATAGAAAAACTTCTGGGTCTGTGAGGAGTTCCAGCAGCCCAGGGGAACCTAACGCTTGGCTCCAGGGCCCTTGCAGGCGAGCCAGGGAATGTAGGGAAAATCTGGGTATCTGGTGAGTGGAGATGCATTTAGTAGCAGGAATGAAGTGTGTGCCTTCCAATGACATAAATTATATAAAGACTTTGGCCAGACTCTAGACATCCCACTGGAGATCATTACTGCTCTCTCCCTGTAACTTGGGGTCTTTCTTACTTCAGTTTGATTTTAGACATTGGGAAGCATTCAGAGATCTTTGGCATGGGTCTTTTATGGCCATTTCCCAAGTAGCTGTCTGCTCCTCAGGTTTTCTGTGACTGCTGGGGGCTCGTGCCAGTACTTGCAGTGCTGTCCTCTGGAGCAAGGGCTGCAAAGACCATTTGGCACTGACTGCATGTGGGAATGCCTTACTGTGTGCTGATGATTTGTCTGACCTTCTCCTTTGCTTTGTCCACATGCTGCTGACTCTCCCCATGGGAGCTAATTCAGAGCAGGTATCAGGAATTTCTGCTCTCCTGGGGTCTCTATGCTGGTGGCCTGGCAGCTTGGGCTGAGAGGAAACAGTTGTCTGTACCCTTTGGACTGCAGCTGCTCTTTACAGAGTTTGGGTGTTGTTTTGTTTGTGAGCTGGTCCTTGGATGTTTTAGAATAAAACATAATATAAATAAGTGAAAACACATTTGCCTCACCTCCACTCATATAAAACTTGCTGTGTATAGCTTTCTCTTACCTAACCTTCCTGACTCCAAGAACAAATGTCCCTAATTTCTTCTGGATGATAGGCTTTGTAGAGATTTAAAAGGCAATTTCTCTCTCCTTCTCTTAGCTCTCACGAAGTATTACAATAAGGAATTGCAGTGACAGACAATACTTAAAGGCATGGTTTAGAAGTGATTCATCTGTGAAACACGGTGTAGCATATTTTATTGTATTTTAGCTAGTAAAAGCTGTGCCTTCTAGCTCAGCTCTGTCATGCTGCATGGTAAATTACACTGATAGGAATCCCAGCCACACAGCTGAAAATAAGTACCCTCTACACAAGAGTTAATGTGGTAGATTTGTACTTAGACATGTGTCTGTAAAATATTTAAGCTGCACGAGAAGGGTGTCTGTGAGAAGATATGATTACAGGATCACAGAAGTGCAGCATGGGGCTTTCATATTTTAAGGTTAAAGACCAATCATTAGGCTTTGGTGGCTGACACTGCATGGGTGGAGGAAGGGAGCCCTTTGAAAGGCTGAGTGGGAAACAGCCCAAGCCTTGTATCTGCTGCCTCAGCTGGAAGGATGGTGTTTTTACTGGTTCCAGGACCCTCTTATATCGCTGTCTAATGATAGGAGAAGAGAGCTCCTGGAATTGCCTTCTTGTGGCAGCACATGCTTTATGCCTGCTACTATCCAGGTGGAAAAGCACAGCTGATCAGGAGCTGATCTTCTCAACTTTACCAGTACCGCGTCATCCCAGGGCTGTGAGTGCCTTCCAAACACACACAGCAGTTTTATAAGCTCTTCAGCATATCTAGGCTGTGCATTGTGGCCTCTTGGCACAAAGCAGTTCAGTCTGTAGTGCAACAGCCTTCAGGAAAGCAGAAAACCAGTGTCTGGGTCCTTATTGCACTGGGGTGATTTGGTCCTGCAGAGAGAAACATGTGCCTCTGTACCATGACTGCCAACCTTGAACCTTCTGTACTCTTGAGTCTTATTTATTCTCATAGTGCTAGCAGTTTTCCAGCCAAATGGAGAGGAGGACATGTTCAGGTACTACCGTACAAGGTAAAGTCCTGGAAATTTTTGACCGCTGATTCCTAAATCACACCCAGTCTAATCACACCCAGTCTAAATAAGCTCCAATTCACTGAAGTGTTTCAGCAGCCTTCCCTTGACTTCACCGAGCTCTAAGCAGATGTTTAAACTTAAGTGCATGCTTGAGTTTTGCTGAATCATACAGCAATAAAATATGCAGAGCTGGTCTTTAATATAACCTCGTGATTCATGTGAAAACTACACATTTCCCGCAAAGCCTACTTCGAGTTAATTAACGAGAATTAAGGACTCACATTTTTCTAGCGAAGAAGGGCCCCAAGGGATCACAGCAATTTGTGTTCATACCCTGAACGATACCAGTGCAATCTTCCCATGGAGACAAAGCCTCGAGCACTCCCTCTGTGATAACCAAGCACTTACATTTGATGGATGGGTTTTGGCTGCCTCTGACACCCCTTGGGTCAGGCGGGAGGACCTGGCCTCTGACCCGTCCCTTTCATCCCCTCTGGCTGGAAGTGTGCCCACTGCATGGCTGATTTTGGGGGGGACAAGGGCAGTCTGCACCCTGGGAAAGCAAGGAGGGGAGTGGAGGGGCTGCTGTCTTGAATCTAAGTTCCCAACCCTTCCTAAATCACACCAACTCCCCTTGCTGTTGTTACAGCCTTCTCCACAAGCTTGACCAAAGGGGGCCCATGATCCGTGTCCACAGGACATGCCAGCCACAGGGAGCCCTGGCTGTAAATTTATTTTGGAGCAGAGTGAAATGAATCAGAGCAGCTGGGTGTGACACGGGGAGGCAGAGTGAGTGCCACTGGGGTCAGGCACCGCCAGCCCTATGGCAAAGCATGCCAGGACCTCGTTAAGGTGGGACTCGAGCAGCCCCTGCCACAGGAGGGATGGGGGCGCTCCTTCAGGACATAAAGACACAGATTCCCAAAGTGCCAGGCACAGAGCTGGAGCTGAGTGCTGCAATACAATTTTCCCGATGACCACTTTGTGTATTTGGCAGCCAAGGTTTCACAGAAATGACCCTTGCTGGCTGTGAGCTGCACAGCTCAGCTTTCAAGGAAGGCACAGGGAGTTCCAGGCTGAGGAGATCTCCTCCATCAGCAGATCATCCTATGAGGCCCATCCCTATAGACTGAACAAGATCCATCTTAAAACTACAGAGGTTGGCTGAGGGTTTTTTTGTCCTGGCTATTTACTCCTCACTACTGCTCTCCCAGGCCTGTTCCAGAAGCTTACTCTGCTGGTGAGAAATGGTTTAATTTCCACTCAGACTTATGTCAACATTGCCTGGTAGCTATTTCCCTTCTCTCTATTTATCCTCCTAGAAATCATTGCTCAGCCCCATTCCCAGCCCTGTGTGGTCCTCCTTCAGCTGGAAAAGCAGGGGAAAAGGAGGAGATTGTTACGGGAAGCACTGGAGCAATAAAATCGGTGGTTGTGGTGAGATGTTTAGGAGGGGCGAGCCCAGCAAGGACACACACTTGGAATGCTGCTGGCAGGTGGGGCTGGGGGACAGGGATGTCCGAGGGAAAGGAGTTGTCAGTCCTTGATGGGTGAGGGCACCTTATGCTTGGCCTCCAACCAACTGTTCTGGCAAAGGAGTTAAGGATGTTCCAAATGCCCACAGTTATGAGGAGCAATAAGACTAGGTTGATCAAAAGGAGAATATTATGGTATTTCATGAAGCACTTGAGCTGGACTTGATACAGAGAAGTATGTTCATCAGTTGTCAGCTATTTTGCCTGAGCAATGACACAGTTCACCCTCTTTGTCCCCATAGGTGAAAAAACAGGATAATAATAGCCAGTCACCTCTCCCCAGTGTATTGGGAGGGTCAACGTCTGTAAAGGGTGTGAGCCATTTAAAGTAATAAAGAAATGCAAAGTATCATTATTATTAACCTTCCCGTGCCTCAGTTCCCCATTTGTAAACTATCACCCAGCACATTTTGACTGCCATTTCCTCAGGGAGCTCTGGCCAAGGAGATCTCAGTTGGAGCTGAGCTCTCCAGCTGCTGGCACTTGTAAACACGGCCCACTGGCCAAAGATGCTGGGGTGTGCTGAGATGGACCAGATCAAAATGTGAAGCTGATGATCAGAGTTTTCACAGGAATTTACCTTTTGTTCTGTTATTGCTGAATTCTATTTACTTTTGCAGTGCCCTTCTATTACTTGTCTTCTTTCTATTTTCCATTTGGTTTCTTACATGAAGTTCAAACTAAATTTCTTGGAATGTTAAGGGAGTGCCTTGTAGAGGGTGTAATTTGACCCATCTCTGCAGTGACATTTCCCATCCCTCAGGACAGCAGAGGTGAACCTCCTCTTTCAGCAGCACAATTTCAGGTACATAACCACCTCTGAGCCACTGAGCTGGAAGTAAAAGAAATGCAAGGCAGGCTTCAGGAGATGCAGGCTTGGAGACAGAAAGCTGAGAAATGCCCCAGGCTCGTAGCTGCATGTTGATTTGCATTGTGCTGCTGTAAGGAGGTGCAACTTTTCTTCTGCACATTTCCTAAGAGATGATGTTACTGATCTTTGCAGTTGGTTCAAAGTGTGGGGAAAGGTTTTGTGGGTTTCAGGTCTGTTTGTTTATCTGCCTCATCTGAAGCCTGACTGCTCTCTTGCAGTGAAACGAGCCCTGTATCTGGTGAGCTGTGTGTCGCTTCAGTTCTTCCCAAAACATCCTTGCTGTCTTAATCTAGCCAAGTTGTTTTTCTTGAGCTTGGTTTGTTTGTCAAGTGAAGCATCATACATTGCCTGGAGCCAGGATGCAACTCTTGAAACCCAGTAGTTAACAAGCTGCTTCTTCGGAAAGCTCAATTTACTTGGGATGAGTTATTCTCAAGTAATATTTTCTTTCCTGTTTATTTTTTCTGACAGATCTTCTGCTTTCCCCATGCCCTGTCACATTAAACCATTTATGCACAAAGTAAGCAGTTTGGGTATGCCCTTGTGACTTTACTGGAACCAGTTGCTTATTCTTATCACAATTCTCCCAGCAAGTGCTTCAGCAAAAGAAATTGCAAACTATCCACTTCAGCCACTGCATTTCAGTGCAGTTACAAGTGAAATCACATCCTAGTTTTAGGTTAATGTTTGGATATATGAATGCTGAAAGCTCTCTGGCTTTCATCTTGTGAAATGCTGCAGTGTCCAGAGCAAGGTGCAAGTCTGAAGGAGACCACCCTCTGTTCAGAGGGAGCTGCCAGCTCTGCAGTGATCTTTCCACAGAGGCTGATAAGGGTGGTGTCACCACTGACAAAAACACAAGTTGCACTCCACCAGGGAAAAAAAGCAGATTTTGAAATCCAACCAACTCATGGCTGAGTCTGCCCCCACTTTCTTTCTTCCATGGGCTCACAGTGACATTTATTTCTTCTTTTACAAGGGTGTTTGAAGCATTCACTGAACAACAGTTTCTGTTCACTTTCGCAACACTAGAAATAACTGGAACACTATGCTTGGTTTGTTTTTATTTCCTCTAGATTGCCATATCCAAATGTCTCTTTTATCTATTACATCTTAATAGTTAAGCAAATAATTACTCATGGAACTATCTTCTTTTTTTTTTTTCTTTTTTTTTTCTTTTTTTCTTTTTTTCCCCTTGAAGGCAGTCCCTGTTACTTCACAGCATGGAAGCCAAGTGGGAAAGTAATCTATGCAAATTACATGTGCTTTTCTGGTTGAATCACGTTCCCTTCACTCACGGTAATGAGTCACTTGGCATAAAGTGGACTGTTACTATGAATGGAGAAAGCACATCAGGGCTCTGCTTCTTAAGAATTATTTCCACTTGCTGCATCTCATTTTGGCCTGGAACCACAAGGGGTGAGACTCTGCTGTCAGCTTCTCTGCGCTGAGGGACTGTAGTTCCTCAGATTTTCACTGGTCCCAGATCTTGCTGACTGCTGATGCTGAGGGTGGTGCCTCATGGGCAGTCATCAAAGCTGTCTCACACAGTTCCTAAATACTGGCCACAGAACCTTTTCCTGTAGTAATACTGAGACTAAGCCAACAACTGGCTTTGGTGAAGAGGAAGCAGAAGTGAGTCCCATCCTTTCTGCGGTGTCTGAGAAGTGACTACTCAAAATGCAGCCTGTCTGGCTGAGGGTCTGACTCCTGCCAAGTCAGCTGCCATCTCAAAACTGGTCCTGTTTGTGTCAGACCTCAAATAGGGCAACCTAAATCAAATTATCACTCTGGAAGATTTTTTTTTTCTTGTCCTTTTTTTCCTATATAGTAATTAACCCAATGACCAGATGGTGAGGTCTGGTACTTAGGCTGAAAACATGGGTGCCAGAGAGCGTGGATTTCCTGCTCTCAGTTTCATATAAGCACTACAGAAAAATCAACTCCCATGGGCATGACATGTTACACTCCCCTGACCTTACACAGGCTTACATTGCTTTTTCTTGACTAGAATACGTAATTCTTATTTATTTATTGTAATGGAAACAGACAACTGACACTGAAGTATTATGACAGTGCTGATTGATAGTTGAATGACAAGCTGCAATGTCACTTTCTTAGAGGAATAACTATCCTGAATTACAAGAGTAGTGAATTGGAACACATCCTTTTGAAAGATGCCTAATCCCATTTTTAAAGCTCTGAGTGATGGTAAGCCCGCTATCTTGTCAAGTGAGGTCTTTAATTGCCCTCACTGTGAGGACAGTGCATCTTATATCGAGTTTGGTTTTAATCTAATGGCATTGACTTGCCTTGTGACCTTGGAAGAGAAGGGATGGATCAGTTGTTTAAGGCTAAATTGATCCTGGAATTTATGTATTAATACACCTGCTCTGGAGAGGTTCCAGAGTTGTTTTGAACAGGTGAACCCTGAGGAGAGTTTCAAGTTCAGTTCTTAATTTTTGTGTGGGCTTTGTGAGTATCACTTTCCATTATCATTAGCCTGGGGTTTAAGGTTTGTGAAGCAGCTGGCCTGGGCTTGGTCTGTGCAGTGGCAGGTAAGACACTTATCAAGCCTGTGACTCCTTTCTGCTTCCTGAGCTTTGGGAGGAGCAGTGGGGATGAGCCTCTGTGTACTTGTGAAGCCGTGGTGTCATGGTGAGCACCTGTAAAGCCCAAGGAGAATAAATGCCACAGTTACGGTTTCACTGCAGCACTACACTGGTTGGAGTACCCAGTGAGAAGAAACAAGTACAGTCTGAGTGACAGCCCAGGTGAACTGTCGCACATCTGTCATCAGAGTAGCATTTAATTAATTAGAAGATAAACGACGATGCCATTAGGAGTGTATTGAGACCAGTGAGAAATGTTCTAGTGTTGATAGAAATCACATAAAATAGCAGTCACTGAAATAGCTTCTCAGGTCGACACTGTTTTTGACATGTTACTTAACATTGGGGAGCCCCTAAGCTTTAAAGAAGCATCTCTCTACCCTGATCTAGACAAATTACTTTTGTACCTTGATCTAAACAAACTCTGATCTCTTTGCTGCCATTGAACTCACCTTGTCTGAAACCTAATCTGACTACTTTATTCTACCTCTGTACTGGGAATTCACTCTATCATTAGCATTTCAATCTATTTAATTCACTGAGGGTCGCTGAGCAATGGAACCAAATCCATGCTAAGCTACCATTGGCGATTTAGCTGTCAGATAGTTTTTAGTTGCACTCAAATTCCTTGCTTGAGGGGGTGCACACTGAATTTCTGGATTAGCTTCCCCCTGACCCCTCTATTGTATCACTGCCAGTCATGTTTAGGTTACAGTCCTGTTTACATTGTTCTGTTACACTAATTGCAGCTTGTCCAAGGTATGGACAGTATTCTGGGAGACTTTGTTGACAAGCCAGTAACTCTGGGATTAAGCCCTCACATTTAGAGCTGAGAGAAGTCTGTGTTAGCGCAGTGAAGAAAGTCTTTGCTAGGGAGACTTATTAAACTGTGAAGCCAAGACCTTCGGAATCCTATAAACGAATTCTTTAGGCTGGATAGGCAGTCTCATCTTTGGCTCTCCATAAGGCATTCTGTAGTGCCAGATGCTTGCACTTGGGTAGGGCAGCAGTAGCATTGCCAAGGTTCATACCTTCAGAGATGGGAGGTTAGGATAAGGCATGCAGCTGCACCATTTCTTTTTTAAAGAATTATTTCAAGCAGCTGTGCTCCCTGGCCTTCTGTGTCTTTTCAGTTATTTTCTCTTGCACAGATTCCACTACATCTTATTTTTATATTTATTTTCTCCTGGCACAGCTGTCTCCCCAAGCTCTGTGTTCTGATGACCTTCTTTGCAAGTACATATGCTGTGGTGTATATTTAGTTTTGAACCAGCTTATGGCTCTTCTTTGGTGCGATGCAGGGCAGGAAGCAATTTGTTCCTGTTAACAGAGCTGTGTACACATGCATGCTCTGCCTGTGTTAGTTACACTTTGGTTGCTTGTTGAACTTGCTTTAGCTCGGTATTCCAGTCACCTTGAAGTCTAATTTAAAAAATAAGCAAATAATGTGTATATTAAGCTTTAAAGAAGCATCTCTCTACTCTGATCTAGACAAATTCTGATCTCCTCGCTGCCCTTCCAACCTACAATAAATGTGTATATGGGCAGAAAGCAGACTTTATTGGGAGGAAAACAGGCTGGGCATTTAAGGTGTGAAATTCTTGATTTGTCCTGTAGCTTTGTGGTCATTTCACTTCTCACTTTCTTCAGGCTCCAGCTGCCATGCAGCCTCCAAGTCCTGATGCTGTTGCCTGTGATAGACACCCAGTGCATGCACCTGTGAGTCCTGCTGCGAGCTGGGCTGCCTCTGTGAGGCTCCTTTTGGGGCTGATGTTCAGAGGTGAGTGATACCAGACTGCCCTGCTTCCTCTGCTTCCAGCTCTACCTGACACCAAATAAATATTTTCCTGTGCAAAGGCCAGTAATGAGCTGTGGCTGCTCCCTAGGAGGGTCGCGGCTGGGGATAAAACGGGAATGTTCGTTGGGAGCCTCAGTAATATCCAATTCAGATTGCTGATGAATACATCCTGACTTTGGGCACATACCTCCTGTTAATACTAATGGGAATGTCACACATGAATGCCAGAGAATATTGCCCATTATTTTTGGTCTCAGAGCTCTGAGCTGAGAGATTCCCAGAGAAAAATGGCCATTTGCTATATGTTGCAGGCTGCAATTCATTATATGCAGTGCTTGGTGACTGTTATTTACCTTATAGAACTGTAATGTGATAAGAAGTCTATGTAAGCCACTTAATGGTCTGTCTACCTTAAAGAAAATGTGTACCTGATCAGCCTCTGATTTATGCCACTTTCACCCCAGTGCAACTCTCTTGGCTCCACTGGTGTTACCCCTGATTTATGCCAGTCTTAGTTGGACTTCATGAGTTTATGTACTTTATATGACTCATGTACACGAGGAGAAATGTAGTCTAATAAAATATCTGGCTGAGCATCGTAGCTGCAGGTTCTTTGCAAAACTGTTAACAGGAGTACAACAAAACCATGCTCTGCTCCTCTGCAGTGCGTATATATTTCAAGGGGTTATATCCCATATCTATAGAGATATAACTTAATGGTCTCATATTTGACTAATATGCTGCCTCACTGGCACAGTGCAGAGTTAGAGCAAGGCAGCAGGCAGGGTAAATCAGTAGAATGGAGAATAAGAACTTGAAACTTGACTGTGGGCTTTTTTTTTTCCCCACTTGGTAGCTCAAGTTCTTTGCCCAGAAACAAAGAACTTCTCACAGATTGCGTCCCTTCACTCTGAAAACAACAGTTCTTAATCATTTTGCTGCATCAGCACTTATCCTCTGGCTTTGGGGTAGGAAAACAGTCATCTTATGATGTTTATATTGCAGTAACAGCCAGGACACGTAGCCTTAGATGCAGGACTCCTTATTCTAAAAAATGTGTAAACAGACCAGGAAACTGCTCTCTGGTTTAGCAATCCTGTGCTCCTGTTAATGAGGGCTTCTCTGATCACCATGGCAGCTTTTATCACCTGCTTTTGTCTGCAAGGAAAGTGATCATTCCTGCAATCTCTGGAGCATCAGTCTGAGCTCTGGTGAAGTTGTTGGGGTGATATCCATTACCGCTGCTGGATTCCAGGTCAGCTCACCTTCTCTGGTACTCCTGGCTCCTGATGGCCAGAGCTGACACCTGAGCCTGCTCTGTAGTTGATCCTTGTTTCCTTCACCATCTCCCCTTTTAAAGCTTGCCCACTTTCCTGTTAAGCTCTCAGGCACATTTTCATCTAATGAATATGAGTGACAGGTACACTCAGGTGTAAAATACAGAGGCTGGGTGAATTTCTCAGGGAAAATGTCAAAAACTCTTTGAAATGAATTCTGTACTGCAGGGACTGCATGACACCTACTTAAACCTCAGAAAGGTGCATTTTGGAAACACCAGTAATCCTAAACTTGTTTCCTAGTCTGCACAGGTTTGTGGACAGCCTTTGCCAAGTGGTGCAATGGTAAACTGAGAGACCTTCAGATTTTGCTGAGTATTTCACCAACTCCACTGACTTGTACCATTAAAAAAAGCAAATTAAAGTGGCTAAGTTCTTAAAATGGAAAGTGCATCTTTCTTGGCATTGTAAAACAGCAAGCTGAAGGCTTGCTCTGCCTGTACATAGCTGTAATTTATGTTTATGCTCTTGTAAGGGGTCTGTTTGCCCTTGATGCATGTGCCTAAGCCCCATTAACATTAATAGGAGCGGAATGCAAGCAGGGAGGTTTAGCTAGAATATTAGGAAACATTTCTTTGCTGAAGGGGTCGCCAAGAATTGGAACAGGCTGGCCAGGGAGGTGGTAGAGTCACTATCCCTGGAGGGATTTGAAAGATGTGTAGGTGTAGTGCTTAAGGATGTGGCTTAGTAGTGGCCTTGTCAGTGGGTTGGGCCAGATGATATTACAAGTCTTTTCTAACCTAAATGATTTTATGATTAGCTGATGCTGAATTCCCTAAATGCTGCCTTGAGATCTAAAGCCCAGACTGGGTTGCTGTCTCTGCGGATCAGTGCCTCACCACCCAGAGCTGCTCCGCTCCCCTCTGGCCACACAAGAGCCAAAGAAGGCTTTTTCCAGGGCTGGAGCGCTGCAGTCGCCCTCCTGTTAGGCAGGCTGGGGTTGTGCACAGGGCTGGCTGCTGGGAGGTGCCTGGCTGCCTTGGAAAAGCACCACAGGAAGGAGATTCATCAGCAAGGGGTGTTTTCTGCTTAGCTCACACTGTAATGAGCCAAAGTCCCTGGGTGGAGAAGAGAGGTGACAGGAGGAGATGGGGAGATGGGAGGGGAACAACTTGTTTCAGGCAACATATCAGTTGCTAACTCTGATCCAAAACCATTTGCGTTGATGATGTTGGCCCACGGTGTGTTGGAAATATAAGGCACTCTGTAGACAGCTGCCCAAGGGAATGCTAATTAGCTGCCAGGCAATTAATAATTAATCAGACTTTTGTTCATTGTGAAGACAGTGTTTTCTTTGGCAGCTTCATAGTGTTCTGAGTTTGCCTTGCTTTTCTTTCACAGGCTGATATCATCGTGCTGGAAGCAGGCTTTGCGGCGACATGCTTCTCCCTCCCTCTGGCACCCAGCTCACCCTGGCCACATGTGCAGCCCAGGCCATGACCTCGGCCTTGGCTGGGCTCTGACGGCCCATTTAACAGTCAGAGGCTGGAGAGGGAGTTGCTGCTGTGCTATTTTTAACCAGCTGGACAGTTAAATAATTCAGAGGCAGACACACACAGAGTGGTCTTGGCTGTGCCTGGGATCTGAGAGGGGAGAAGAGCATTGCATCGACCCTGCTGGGCTTGCTTGACCTTATCAAGCATGGGTTCTCAGGCTCTTTAACACGAAACAAAACCAAACCCAAACTTTCAGAAGTGAAATCCCTGCCTCACTGGCGTCAATGGAACTCCTGGCTCTGACTGCAATGGAGCCTGGATCACACTTAGCTGCAAGGCAAGAACTGTTCAGTATTTCCTTGCTTTCTAATGCTGCAGAACTCTTTTTCCATGACAATAAAACCCAGTTATGGGGATTAGAGTCCAGAATGGTAAGTGTCAGAATTTCTGGGGGAAAAAAGGATTACTTTTAAGAAATCTCTTTTGGAACAGGATGTCCCATATATGGCTACTCCCCCAATTTTGGACTAAGAGGAGATGTACAGAAAAATGTTTTCTCCCATCTCTCCAGCCCAGTCCCCTCCCTAGCTGTCCTGTGGAGGGGTCCACAGCTCAATGGAAAGCTGACCCTCTCAGGGATGCCAGGGAGAGCACAAGACCTGCCAGCAAACCTGCTCCAGTGCAGAATTCCCACAAGGTCATAGCCTCCTTTGGGCATCCCCCTGCTCCAGTGTAGGGTCTTCCGCCGGCTACAAGTGAGTATCTGCCTCACCGTGGACCTTTATGGGCTGCATGTGAACAGGTCATCATTCACTACGGTCATCATTCATTATGGGATGCTCGGGAATTTCTGCTCTGGTGCCTGGAGCACCTCCTCCCCCTTCACTGACCTTGGTGCCTACAGGGCTGTTTTTCTTGCTTCGTTCTCCAGCCGCAGTTGCACGGGCACTCCCACCCCACCAGCCCTTTTTAAATCTCTTATCTGAGAGGCTTTACCATTGATGCTGATGGGCTGGGCCTTAGCCAGCAGTGGGTCTGTCCTGGAGCCAGCTGGCTCTGACTCTGTCGGACATAGGGGAGGCTTCTGGCAGCTCCTCACAGAAGCCACCTCTGTAGCCCCCCTGCCACCAAAACCTTGTCATGCAAACCCAGTACACTTGTCCGTCACATAAAAGGCACAAACTCAGTCTTTAGGCACGAGGGAATCTGCAGAGGAGCTCAACTTTGAAAGACAAATGTGCAGCAAACCAGGCTTCACTGATCCTGCTGTTAATAGGGCTGCTTGTCTCCTTTGATTCCTGTGTGTTAGCTCAGCTGTGTTTTGGGACTGAACAAGATCTTTCCACTAGTTCAATTTCAAACACGTGGTAAATGACTCTGCGCCTGGAGCACCCAAGGTTCCCGGGTGGTCTCTGTGCAGAGACCAGAGTTGCTCCTGCTGCCGAGATCAGGCCAAGCACAGCTCCCTGTTCCCGGGTAACCAGCGCCCGCTGAGCCTCGCTGACACCGAGAGGAGGAGGAGGAGGTTGTGAGTCCCTCGTGTGTTCCACACTTGAGACTCTCCCCGTGTCTCCACGACCCAAATCATCACGACATTTGCTAGAGGAGGCGTGTGAAGTCTTGTTAAAAGAATGTGGCTTGTGATGACGCTAGGTGGCTCGAATGAATAATTTGTGGCCAGGGTGACTCAGGCAGCGCGGGCTGGCAGGCAGGAGCCGGGCAGAGGAGCCAGGGCAGCACGTCCGGACAGCGGGTGCTGCGAGCATGGTGCTGTTTGAAAGGCCAGCTGTAACCCGTGGGAGGCCTCCGTGTTCTGAGAGCCCATTCGGAGAACACCAGCAAGGAAAAGGAATTTGGCCTCAGAGGTGTGTTTTTCTAGCCAGAAAGTATAGGCAAGTGGGTGGGAAGGCTGGACATCCAGAGTTCACGCTTGCAAATGGCAGTGATAGTGCACTTGGAAAATGTGACTCTGGGTTTACCAAATCCCACTTCTTTTTTCTACAGCTGAGCGATGCCTGTCTGTCCTTCCTTCTGAGCTCCAAGAAGACATTCCCTTAGGAGGCAAAAGCCCTGCCTGTTTGACAGTGCATGCAAAACAGGATGCTATGCCCTGTACAGTGCAGAAGTTCAATTTTCAGATAATACAGAATTGGGATGTCTTATCTAATACTGCTGTCAGGCTCTCCTGAGAGTCTGCACAGCAAAATTTACCTGCTTAGTATGGTGAATTTAAATCACCAGAGTCACACTGGCAAAACTCTCCTGTGCAGAACCTCATTCTGGTCTAAAGTCCTTGAGTAATTATTCTGTAATAAAGTCACTTAAATTTTAGAATAGAGTGTCCATGTGGAGAAGTTATACAGGCACAGCTATAACAGGATAATTATTTTGTTATAGCTATGTCAGTCAATTTCTCAAGGCATCAGTCACATGGGAAGGTTAAAATTATGTATTTTTTACAGTCTACAGCAATTCTTTATTTTTTAATGTCCATTAGTGCTTGACTAATGCTGAATGATAGTGGAAATTCTCCAGAACAAAGACAGTGCTCAGAGTTTCCTCGTGGTTATCAAAGGAATTTGGATCTATTCTGGTAAAACTAATATGTAATGAATTGGCAGTGATTGGGGCTTTATTGCTGAATTGACTGGGAATTATGAAACCGCAGTTTACTAAATTCAACTGAAACAGCTGAAACTCAGAAATTTGTAAAGTCCCTATTTATGTGTTAAGAGTTCTCAAGATTTTTTAAGAGTACACACAAAACCACATTAAAATACAAAATTCTCTTATTCCCACACAGTGTTGGATGTTTCATATTTCAACACAGGACTTTATGATTAATCATACCGATTTTGGGGGGTGTCTGAAACAGTTTAGTTCCTGAGTAAGTTGTTGTGAGGTCTATTCATTATGATTCATTATTAACTGAAGCTGGTATAGCCCTTTAGGATCAAACTGTACCTATCAAAGGACAATGGCATATATGAGCTTTCTATGGAGATATGCCAGAGCTAGCTTGAATCTGGAGATTAAAGCGTAGCAGGAATTAGGAGCCTGGCTCCCCTCAGAGCGGTCTGTTGAAATGCAAGATGAAGTAAACAGGTGCCAAGTGAATTTGTCGCAGTCACATTTGAATCTGAGTTGAAGAGTTACCAGAATGGGGAAGGCCAAAAATCTCCGTGCACATGGATGCACTGTGCAGTTCCTGCATGCTGGGCTTGGCACACACCAAGCTGTCTGGGGAGCGGGGGATTCTGCACAGGGAAGCACACCTGATATGTGCTTAAGAGAAAGCATGACTCAAAATGAAACCTGCCGATGGCTGTCAGCTGTCTTACAGCAAAATGTTACCTCATTACATGTATTACATCTCCTTCCTGGAAAAGGGGCTGGGTTTGAGGTGCAGGATGCAAATGTGCATGTCCAAGTGGGGATGCCAGCAGGGAGGTACACAAGGGCAAGGACGGAGTGTGGTCTGTAGGGCCACAGCTGCAGGCTCATCTGGGGACGTGGATGGCTTCTTGGTCCCATCAGTGTCTCCTTGGGCACAGCCCATTTGTGTCAAGGATGCTCCTCTGTCCCCTCTCCCAGTATCGCCATGCCAGAAGGAAAGGGCTCTCCTAACTCAGCGCTTCTTGTTGTCACACAAACCCTACCAGATCTGGTAGGGTAAACCACCTCATTTTGATTTCATTATCTCCATACATTCACCTCTTTGGTTCTTTTTCTGAATTTGAGTTTCTTAGGCTGGGGGGGGGGGAAGCCCATTTTGTACAGGGCACAAGGATAAAACAAAGACATGTTTCCAGGGCTGCAACACAAAGGCTTAATCATGTTTCAGAATAACTGGAGTTATAAACTGATGGGGCATTTAAAATGTTATCTAGTTCCAAACATCAAATGTTCAAATTCTGCCTTAAGGGGACATTAGCTGATTATCAAATCACAATGAGATTCTTATAACTTTATTTTAATAAACAGTTTTCATAAATGTTAACATTTTAATGGATGATTACATTCATATTTAGCTAGCAGATGCATTCATGTTGATTGATGTTATTTCCGCGAGTACCAAAGGAATTAAATAATGACTTGTCACTTATGGCAAAGAGCTGCTCTAATGTTTTTTAAATAAACAACGTTATTTGCGGTGCTTGATCAGATGGCGATGCTGGGGTCAGCTGTGCCTTCGGGGGCGGGGGACCCAACACCCAGCAGAGCGGGCAGACCCTACAGCAACACCCCAAACACCGGGGGCCGCGGGGAGCAGGGGAGCCTCCTCCTGCCCTTCAGAGGCTGCCGTGTGCTCCTTGTCCGGGGCGGGCAGGGCGGAGGGCCCAGCCCAGGGGGAGAGCGAGGGGCCGGGCCGGGAGAGCACCCGCGGTGGGCCCGGGGA
>WBMY01012372.1:0-33859 GCA_013397315.1 Donacobius atricapilla
AAATCAGCTCTCAGTTGTGGCTGTGCTTTAGCTTTCAGACACTCATCCCACCCCACCAGCCCCTCCTGCTAACAAGCACCCAGTGCTTTATCCAGGAGGCGTTTCTGGCTGGTGCAGTGTGTGGAGGGCTTGGTTTGGCTTCACAGGGCTTTTTGGGGTTGGGCTGATTTTGGTTCTTTTTTTGTTTGTTTGCTTTAAGCTATTTGCTGCCCCTTTGATCTGCTGGCTCTGACCAAAAAAAAAAAAAAAAAAAAAAAAAAAAAAAAAAAAAAAAAAAGGAGGAGAGAAAAAGGGAGAAAAAAACCCACCTGACTGCAGCTTGCCTGGGGGTGCTGGGGCAAGATCTACAATTGCCAGCAGCGTGGCTGGGAGGCATCTGGCTTCCATCTGATCCTGTCAGTCAGCTCACAGCTCGCATTAAGCCCTCCCAGACCAGGGGGATGAGGGAGGAACCCCCCGAAAACCCTACTGCACCATACCCAGATATCTCCCTTTGTGCCACTGACAAGCTCGAAGGGAGTCGGTCCCCCCTCCCCTGCACCAACACCCCCTTTAATTAAAAATTGAAATCATGTAATTGCCTCTTCATTAAAGCCAATTAAAGCCCGGCTGACAAGGGAGGAGGCGGCACATTTTGCAACTTGCCGCGGCGATGAGAAAGCGCACACCGCAATTACGGTGTCTGTTTGCTCTGCCTTCCCCAACGTCCCCATCAGGGCTGCCTTTGAAATGGGAGCGCAGCGAGGCGGTGCTGGCGGGCTCCTCGCAGCCGGCAAAGCCCGCGCCCTGCTCGGGCTGGGAGCCGGGACAGGCTGCGCTGGGAAGGGGAGGCCGGGGGCCTTCTCTCCGGCCTCTGCCTCCTCCTGCCCTGCGCCCGCCGATGAGGCCGTGTGTGGAGGAAGGATGCTCAGGGGGATGCGGAGAACAGGACTGGGGGCAGCATTCCTTGTGCCAGGCTGTGCCCAGCGGCTTGCTGCAGCTGGATGACTACTGCAGCCCTGCATTTTGGTCTCCATCTCCCAGGGATGCTTCAAAGTCATGGGTGGCTCTTTTCCAGGGCGAGGAGCGCCTACATGGGTGATCCCCACCCCTGCTTGGATTTGGGAACGGTGCTGACCTCACACTGTGCGGTTCAGAGCGCGGCTCGTTTACGGTCCCCAGCCATAACAGCAATCAGTTCCCAGGGGTTCGGTCCCAGGGCATTTATTTGCAGCCTCTTTGGTCTCACTGGGGGAAAGGGACCGAAACACCTGCTCCCCAGAAGGCACAAGATGAAGCTGGGTGCGGAGGGAAAGAGGGATCCATCCCCTCCTCTCTTTGGCCAGGAGATCCCAAAAACAGCCAGGCCGTCTCCGTGACCGCAGGAGTTTCCAGCTGAAGCAGCTCCACTGAGTGCAGAGCGGAACACACGTGGAATGCTGCAGTGCTGCTGCTCCAGATGCCAGCTCTGTGATTTTCCCTCATGCTGCCCAGCTTTGAAACGCCTGAGCAAGCAGCCCTTGCAAACACTTTATTGCACACACGCACTTGCCTACGTTTTGACCTGAACTGTGCTTATTAACCTCTTTTTTTTTTTTTTGGTGTAATAACAGTCCACTGTTCTTTGTAGGCAATCTGTCTTCAAAGATCTCCTTTTTGATCTTTTCATAGGCTAAGCAACAATTCACCCTATATAAATCTCAGATTGAAAGTACATAATTTGTTTTTCCCTGATTTTTTGAAGCGGTAAGAGATGAAACGGCTCAGGGGAATGTCAGCAGCAGTTATATCTTAATTGTTTTTTCTCTGCATCAAAACGCCTTGAACTATTCACTCGTGTGCAGGAGCTCTGCGTGACCTCTACAGCAAGCGCTGTAACTCCCCTAACAAGTTTTATCCCATCGCCGACTTCAGCAGTTGGTTTTAGTAGGCGCTCCAATACTCATTTTTTCACCCAATCTTCATTCCCTCCATGCTCTTTCAGTTCAGGCAAATCAAAGAGTTTGGAATGTGCCTTAAATCAGGAGCATGAAAAGGAAGGAAGACCAGATAATTGGGTTAAGTAAAAAACAATATAAAAATTGAAAAAAAAGTCCCAACCTCCTCCTAAGTGTGACCTTAATAGAGTGATCAAATAGACATTAATGCTATATACATAAGCAAGTTCTCATTTATCCTAAAGGGTGGACTCAAGAACCAGAGTGGATTTATTTTGTAAAAAAAACAATTTAACAGCCCACAAGGAATATTTGCACAGTGCAAAAACGTGTATCAATGATAGATTAGACTATCCTATGCTGTTTGGTTTCTGCCCCTAACAGGGGCAAATTACACATCATCCATCCAAACCCAAAGGATGGAACAAAAAAATAGTAAACTCTTTTTCCTTTCGTTTCCCTTCTCTTCAGCCCTTTTTCTCAAGCTGGGATGAGTCTAGTATGGGTTATGTCCACCTTGCAGATGCTGGGTGCAAGCAGGGCAGGAAGGGGGGCAAGCCAGCAGGAGGCCACAGCATCACTGGTGATGCTTTTTTGGGAAAGGAAACTTTGCTGGGAGGGATCTTTTTTGCAGTGGAGGTCTGCTACCAGGGAGGCTCATAGAAGCCATGTGGAGCTGTGTGGAGCAGAGCTGGCAACTGCAGCACAGGCTCACTGGGTTGTATTAACCTGCTCTGGCATCCCCACAGGGTGTCCAGATTCCCACGGTAAAATCTGGAGGGTAAGGCAGCTTGTGCAAGAGGCGAGCACTTCTGGGTGGAGCAAGCATTTTCACTTGTGTAATGGCAAGGTGAACCAGCAGAGAGGAAAGCCAGTCTGGAAACAAAGGCTGGCACTTGACAAACTGCTCAGTCTTCATTCACATGATGCCTCATTAACAGCGCACAGGCTTGGATTTTTTAAATTTTTTTTTCCCATTTCTTTGTCTTGGATGGTTGTCAAACCAGAGTGACTTAGGGCATCTATTGTTTAGGATTCATGGCCCTGGCCCATGAGAGGCTGGTGGTATTTAGGACATCAATATGAGCAAATGGAAAAAAAAAATTCTTCCTGCTATTAGTGTGATGACTAAAACCCATGTAGGAAAAGGAGGATGAAGGTTCTTCCATACCCAGGTCACAGCTACTGCAAGAGAGTTGTTTGCACACCAATTTGTTGTGAAAAATGTGGACAGCAAAGGTAAAAACCACGAGGACTTCAGCTTCAGGGGAGGAGTCCTGAACAGGTATTGACCTAAAATCAATTCCCTGGGCATTTCATTTGGGGAATAATACAGGTATTTATCCTTGGGAAGAGGCAGAGGATAAAGAAGCATGAACACAGCACTCTATTTATTTTATACGTTGCTATTTGTCATAGACTCAGAATGGTTTGGGTGGAAAGGGACCCTTAATGATCATCTCATTCCAACCCCCCTGCTATGAGCAGGGACACCTTTCACTAGACCAGGTTATTCAGAGCTCTATCCAACCTGGTCTTGAACACTGCCAGGGAAGGGACATCCACAATTTCTCTGGGCAACTGTGCCAGTGCCACACCACCCTCATAATGATTTTCTTCCTAGGATGTAATCTAAACCTGCTTTCAGCCCCCTTTGAAGCCCCCTTGTCCTGTGAGTGTACGTCCTCTGCATCTTCCCTGTCAGCTCAACTGGAAAGGATGTTTCCTGAGCTAGAATTGTTTCCAACAGGGCTGGAGCATCGCTGAGCTCGCAGGGAGCAAGCGATTTCCTCGTGCTGAGCTAGTCTGGCCTCTTCTTACGTGTCCCTCTGCAGCGTGCGGCTCCGGACTGCGCTGTGCTGAGCTGGCTTCCCAGCCAGACCTCATTTGCTTGAGGAACTGCCGGCAAGGCAGCATTTAACTGAGCTTGAATCTATTACGAGTCTCCTTTATTTTAAAACAGGAAAAGCTCGTTTAATGAGGAGAGTGGAAACACACAGAGACCATTCTTAATTTTTCCAGGTACCACAGGCACTAACCAAATAGCAAACCCAAAATAACTGAACATACTGACATTGAACCGAAAGCTCTGTTATCCCAAATATCAAATTTCCAGCAAGGTACCCTAATGTTGTGCTGGGCTCCTGAGAAACCACAGGCTGTCCCCAAGTTTCAGCTGGCAGCAGAGCATTTGCCCTTTGGTCCTGTACCAGATAGGGCAGCAGGGCAGTACCTCCTAGGCTCTCTTCCTAGACAACCCAGGCGCTGAGAGGCTGCAAATCACGCTGTATCCCGAGCAGGCGACACGCCAGATGAATTTCTTTGAGTGCTTCCAGCTGCTTCCGTTTTCAGGCCCAGAACTTGAGTTTTTTCCTCCCTCAAATGAGAAACCACCAACATGAAGGCTGCATCACCAAAGCATGTTCCCATGGACTAAACTTCAGGGTTTTTATCAGGGTGCTGATAGCAATCATTCATTTATTTTTCTCAAGGCCCAGTCTTTGAAACACATCAGTATTAAAAAAAGAAAAAATCAAACAATAACTTGTGGGTTTTTTGCACACTCACACTCTGTCCAGCCTGGATTTACCATGCAGCCGGCATTTATCTGGCCATGATACTCTGCCTACTGCCTCACCAGTTCTTCATACTCTGTTAGAGGAATGAGCTGCACAGGTAGACAAAGTCTACAGGAAAAGTGAAAACAGAGAAGTCTAAGAACTGCTCATCTTTGCCATTATCAGTGAGATCTGCAATGGGAAGAGCAAGGCTGGGTTTTGACAAGATCTGTTTTCTATTAGGCTGTGTCAACCGGCATTAACTCTGCTTGAACGAATCCCAGCTCAGCTTTCCCATCACTTTCCCTAGGACAAACATCTTGCTAGGCAGCTTCACTACCCACCCATCCCATTTGGCTCTCTCGATGCTAGCACATTTGCTCCACATGTTCTGGAATTTCCCGTTTTCTCAAAATTAAAGTCAGCCTTTCAAGATTCATGCACATAAATTACTTTGGTGTGCTAATTTGCAGATGTTTATCTCCAGGTAGCAGCACTCCTGTTTAACCATGTAGTGGAAACTACTGCTTGAGGATGGGGAACTATTATTTGGTTTCTTCCAATATAAAGAGAAATAAACGAGGTCAAATCTCCCATTTGATGTCCTTAGCAGTGTGCTGAGGCAGTCTGCACATGGGCAAGCTCCATTCCTTATTCCTGACCTTGCCAGAAATGCCTTCACACTGCTCTCCATGCCTGCCGGAGTGTCCTGCAGTCAGACCAGGAGATTACAAAATTAATTTTTTAAAATAAAGGCCAGAACCTATCCCTGTTCCTGTCTTCTTTCCTCATTCCTGCCTTAACACTATGGCACCTAAGCATTACTGTTACATTCTCTGACTGCAAGGTCAGATGTGGGAACACCTTAAACATTCATAGACCAGCTTGTCCCCCAGCACCTCATTCAGTCCATGACCAAAGTGCACAGATCATGTGGAATCTTGTAATGATGCTGCTTCCCTAAAAACCCCAACTCCTACAAAAGATTCCAGACTGTTTGCTTGCAAATTGGGCACGTATGTTCTGATTTACATCAAAGAACTGTACACTGCTGTATTTACAAGGGCCGCTGTTTTGGCTTTTGGCAAAGGTAGATGCTGAGCCAGGAGCTGTAAGGCCAAACAGCTGGAAGGCGCTGTGTTTAACACACCACCAAGTCACAGCAGGATGCTCATTTCTCCTAGGAAGCATTAGGGACCAGACAGGCACCACCAATCATGTTTCACAACTTTAATAGAATATTCTATCTATTCTGTACAAATTGAAAACACCGTATTAAGTTACAAATGTGTAAGGTAAGGCTGGAGCACTCTACATGCCTGGTCACAGTGTTGATACAGCTGTTATTCAACTGCTGCCAGAGGTTGGTAATGGATGCTGAAACTCAAAACGTTTACCTTAAGTGCCACACAACAACAAAAGGCAGTTTTGAAGACTTCAGAACTTTAAATAAAACAAACTGTGGAATGGAATAATTTCAGTGTTGCAAGTAAGACACCCAAACTTCAGGTTTATTGAACTGATTCATTTTGATAAGTTTCCGTGTTCATAGTGAAAGGTCCTTTCATGCTGGACACTTAGCAATAAGACTACTGGAAATTGGTTCTTTGGCTGCAACCCACTTCCACCAACAGCAACAGTTTGGCCTTTGCATTTTGATCTTCATCCAGAAGAGTTGTCATTTTGATGCAAGTTTGTTTCTTCTGTCTAGACTACTACATTGAGACCACTTTGAATTACCTGTTTTACAAGTACCCATATTGTATGCAAAAGAAGAAGATTTTTCAAGTATATTAAAAACTATTAAAAAGCACTAATTCTGTCAAAGTACTTACAAACATGAATAAATAAATAGTAAGATGAACAACTAAGTCTCAAATATGACACCCTCTTCAATGAAGTAAAATTACTTCAACTCAACTGGTTGTACTGAGATAATAAATATGACATTTAAAGCTGCCCAAGCACTAGTTCAATTTGTAGGTTGCGAGAAACATTAAAAAAGGGGGGAGGGAACTAGCAAAAAATTCATATTGCTCTATCTGTTTCAGCTACCATACATGTAATCCATTTACTTTAGTTTCTCAGCACATTGCTATTCCACAATTTTCCATGTTGAGCAAGAAAATGGATAATCCTCACATGGTAGTCTGGACTATTCCCCTATGCATAGGGCAAAAGGCTCTAAAGGCCTACTGACATACTTAGCTACAGTGTACCAACGGCTGTAGAGTGTGCTTTATTTAAACCTCATATTTCCCAAATGCATTGAAGTTGCCACTGTACATGTTAAGCAATAAAGTTAGTGAAAATCATGCATTTTAAAACAAATTATTTTTAAGCATTGTTAATAAGATTGTGCTGCAGCGATAGAATATCCTGAACTGCAGGCCAGGTATCCAACTATTTGTTACAAGTTGTTCAAATATCACTTCCAAGTGGTATTTCCTTATCACTGTTGTTTGCATTCAGCAGGTTGGCTGGACTCTTTCTGCATAAAGGAAAGAAGAGAAAATGAACAGTTAAAAATCAAATTGACATAAAAGAAAACACTTGCACAAACACAGAGAATCTGGCTATACATTTCTCAATTAACTAGGTATCACTCGCATGTACAAAAATGCTACACGAAAACGCAAGCTACATCATAAAGGTCCAACAGTCACCAGATTTATTGTGTTTCCCTGTTGTCCCCAGCTGCTCGGTACCCCATAATTTTTTATCTATTTTTGTGCTGTTAACACTGCATTCTGTAGGCCAAGGTTCACACAAACAAGAAAGCAAACCACCACCTACTCCCCTCAACCAGAGGCTCTATTTGACTTCCAGCCCTATTAAACCATTTCAACAATAAATAGGCACCTCCTCCAGCTCTGAGGAGGGAGGAAGGCAGGCATGCTTATTCTGCAGCACGTCTGAATTTTTCCTTAGGAGCCTTTCCCTTTCTGCTAAGGTGATAAAAATGTAATTAATGTGTTGATTTCTTCTAGGTTCTGCATCACCAGCAGGTAACTATTCAACAATTTAACACTGGGCAAGAAGTCCGTATGTTAATCTGAATATGTAAAAGTAGAAACACCTTCATTAAGTAGGTAAACAACTTCCCCTTTGGCAAAAGGAAGTGTATTTGGGAATGAGAACAAGTACTTAAACAGCTAAGAACTTCAGGTTTACACTGCACTCCTTGCTTTTTTTCCATTGTAAAATAGCATTCTTAGAAAGCAGGAGAATTTTTTCAGTGAATTTCCACTTTCCTTCTCCCCTAACTATTCTTAATATACCTTATTATACACAAATAACAGTCACAGAAACCTGCTGCAGTCTAGTAAGGAAAAATACAGGTGTAAAACACGGCACCTGAACGGCACTGATGCAAAGTAAAATGTTTCTTAGTTACTATCCTAAATAAGAGGTTTTTGCCTTAGAAAATATGTACCCGTGCCAAGTTCAGTATATATCAAGTAACCAAGAGCTAAGACAACTTAAGCATTTTGCCTCTAGTGAGGAAGAATAGGTGGAACTAATTTAAACTTCCTTATCATGAAGTTTTGCCATTGATAAACTGCAGCAAATCCAGGCTGTTTTTCTGTTCCTCACCAAAACTGCTTTACGGTTAGAGTCATCACTAGCATTCCCACTGCAACTCAGGATTAGTGCCAAATGCACAGATGTGTCAGAGACCTTTCAGACATCTTCCTGGTGGTATTCCTTACCCAGCACATCTGGCTAACTTTAACTTTGTTCTCTCTCATCTGCCTCAAGTTCCAAATAACACTGATGTGAATTAAACTGCACTGATTGGGGACTAAATACAGGAAAAGTGATACGCTTACACAGAACACAAAATCAGCATTCTTGCTCATAAATTAAAATTTAATTGCCACTGGTAGTACATTGCATGATATTCCTTTTTATTGAGGGGCAGGCAAAAACCAGCAGCATTTTTATCCACAGTTTTCTAAAGGTATGTATTCTTCTTTTAACTGCTTGGTATTTGAACATGGCCAGAGTAGTGTGCAGGCAGCATCACTTCCTCTCCTCTTTGCATTCTGGATAAGAGCCATGATAAAATAACAAACCTGCTATTCTAAATGTACTTTAAAAATTTTTCCATCTCCCTCCCTCCTTCCTTCCTAGTCACCTGTTATACTTAGGTCAAGACACACTTAGGTTGACCACTGCAACCATTTCTATGAAATTTTAATGATCAACCAAAACACTTGCTATATTTTCTAATAAACTTCATTATCTTCTCCTCATTTCTGCAAACACTTAAACCATATTTACTGCATATAACTGTTTATCCTGTAAAAACTGACTCACAGAGATCACAAAGTTCTTTTCTAAGGGTCTTTCAGTGGTGCTTACTGCTCTCAGGCAAAAACAACAAAAAAAAAATACAGTTTGAGGGATTCCCAGATCTGAGTGAGTTGTTGGAGGATTTTGAGACAAATACTGCTGTTTTTATGCTCTTTTTAGGTTACACTTGAGGGTGTATCTGTGTTGGCCGTGCTTAAGCAGGCCCTAAGTATCAAGGCAGTATTTCAGATCCAGATTTCAACATAACCCATGCTCTCCCACACTTTTAACACAGAGCACTGCCCTTGCTCAGGAAGCCAGCATGTGAGCTCCAAGCTGCCTTCAGCCTCACGCAAAGCATCTCACAGCCTAATCCCAGAGGACACACGATTCCCTTCCAGTTGAAACTCATCTCTGGCCTTTGCTGGCTCCTGTAAGATCAGGGTCCAGCCCCAGGCTGTGAGTGTGATGGAGACCTGACATCCACACTCCCTCAGCCTGGGCTTTAAAGCCTGAGCCTGCTCCTCCTGCAGAGCCCAGACTTTGTGACACTGTGTCAGCCAACCACGACCACTGATGTGCCTTGGCCCCTGTGCCGTTTATCACCCCATCTTGGCCAGGTTTCCATTCATGCTCTACTTCCCTAAATTAACTTCCCATGATATCTCAGAAAGGTAGTGAAGTGCATTGGCCAGGCAATAAAGACCAGAGAGACTTGAACTGGCAAAGGCAAGGAGGAATTGCATCTTATTTGAAAAGAAATATAGCAGTAAGCACACGTACTCAAGATCACTACCAGGGCTACAGAGACAAGAATTCTTCTGCTTGTAAACAGATTCTTTACAGTAACCATAAGCAGACTTAAGTTCATCTTAAAATTGGTAGGATTTACATTTTTTTATATCTCTGAAGTATTTCATATTCACTTATTCTGTGCAAGGAGTTTAAACTACTCTGGGCCTTTCATTTCAGTTTGAGATACCATTCTGATGGATATGAACAAGCTGAGTGAGACTCCCACCTATTTTTTCTCTTTTGCTAACCAAGATCAATATACAGCTTTTTGTTACTGCCATAACCTTTTTGCATCACTTCCTCAGAATTAAAAATTGCACCTAACATTTGCAAGAACATAGAGCTAAAACAGAGAAGAAAGAAGGTCTGAGTTATTACTGCTTTTATGACTTTCCTACACAAACCCCACTGTGTCTGCCCACCCAGTTAAACTGGTGTCCCAGAGGATGGGACATAAATAAGCCCAAAATTTCCATGCCATTTATTTTAGCAATTCGTTTTTTTTCAAAACAGATCCTGAAGGAAACATCGAATTTCTGTTAGTCTTCAGTGTTTAAACACACTAGGCAAGATAACATTCCTAGGTGATTCAAAGAGCAATCACGTCTATCTCCTTACTTTTCCAATCCACTTTCTGAGAGCTTCCCATCTGCTAAGGTAGCCATGCAGGGACAGGCAGATCATCAAGATCTGACTCCTCAAGAACTCTGCTGCCAACAGTGGTATCAAGGCAGGCAACAGGCACTAAATCTGATGTCCTTTCCCACAGAGAAGGGCAGAAAGCCTTTCTGAAACATCTTCAATGGAATAGTCCAATTATGGGACCTAAAGCTGAATCCTATCTTTATTTCCTATTCTATGTTACTGAATGAGAAAAAGCAAGGCTCTCAGAATGTAAACCCAGAGCTAGCTGCAGTTAAATACACAACCCTAACCCAAACTGCCTCCTTCTACAACTCATTCTGGAAATAACTTTGCTGCTGACAGGTCCTGCCACTGTAACTGAGAAGACAAAGGATCTTGAAGCCCGTGCAGTCTCACACACACACAGAGCAGCTCCTTTGCTCATGATTCAAACCAGCACTCTGCATTACCCTGTCAGCTACTTCTCAATTCAAGCACAGCCTCAGCAAGGTAAAATAAAGGCAGCTAAAGGAATGGGACAAGCAAGCACATAGAAAAATACACTAGACAAAACCAGCTACATTATCTAGTTTTGTAGCTACTTTCAGTCATCTGACTGCTCAGTCTTCCAAAGCCACAACTTATATACAGCACAAGTGCTTTGTGTAAGAGATGATAACAATCTGGTTGTATCTGAACAACTCAAATGTACTTAAAACTCACAGGAAGGAAGGAGGAAAAGTTTACAAAGCAGAAGTGTTGACATGCAGCAAATGTACTACAACAATAAAGGAGGAGGTAATATGGAAATGACCAAAAAGGAGAAACTGGATTTGAAAGGAAAACAGACCAATTATTTTTGTGTACATAAAAAAGAAAACTATTCTAGATAAGAAAAGCAGGGGGTGGAAAGTAGAAGGCAAAGAAAAGCAAGGAACAGGGAAAAAGAGGACCAGAAAATGGTATGAGCAGGAGAAAGAATGGAAAACAGGACAGGACCTGGGTACGAGTGTCAAAAAACAAAACAGAAGAATTCCAAGTTGCCTTGAAAACCTGGAGCCAGTGGCTGACAATTTTTAACTGTAGGGAGGCAGCACAGCTATGTAACAGACTGCAGCAGGGACAACAGACAAGCCACTGTGACAAACAGATGTTCTACTACTGTGGGTGAACCACCAGGGCACGGATGCTGAGGCACCAAAACCAACACAGAAGCACAGCTCCACTTAGAGTTTAACAAAGGCAAGGAAGGGCATTACCCATGCAGAGGGAATGAGCTGGAAGGATTATAGCTACTTCTGAATAATTGAAATAAAAAGACACAAGCCTAAAATACAGGGGGGGAACAAGGATGGAAGCTGTTGCAGGCATTGTTCTCAGAGAGGAATGGGATGAAAGGTGAAAGATGACAGTATACAACAAAAGGAACCTTTTCTTTCTTCTTTTAAATAAAGAGACAGATGAGCAGAACAATACCTGTGCAGAATCATGAGAGATCAAGAAAAGGCTTCTAAGAGTGACTGCCTGCCTTTGTCAGGCAGCATAAATAAGATGCTGGAAAAGGCATACTAAGAAAGCAGATGACTTCGTAGAGTTTAGGAAGAGGAGAGAACGTATTTTAAGAAATAATTTGCAAGTGCATTAAGAATAGTAAAGAGATGCAACATCAAACGAGAAACAAGGAAAAATAGTCTGACAAGTCTCAGTATCTTTTATCATGTGTATATGAAATACAGTTTGATTGCTATAAAGGCAAAGCAGAAAGTGTGCCAGGAAGGCAGAGAGTAATTCTGAAAAATCTACTTTAATTATATGATTTAAAGGCACTCATCTCTACACCCATTTCTTTCTATTTTTTACTAGTGAAAACTAAACTCTGAGGTCACCATTCCCCCATTTCTTTTCCCCATACAAGGAAAAAAACCAAACCAAAACACAAAACCCTAGAAAACAAACCACATTGCATGACTACAAATGGGACTCTTGGAAGTTAGGTATGAATGGAATTCCACCTTACCTAGAAATGTATGAATGAATAACAGACTTATATTACACCTAAATGGGAAAAAATTGAAAGGAACTGTCAGCATGGATGAAAAGTGAAATGTACAAAATAATACAGGAGGCAACAACTGTAACCTTCCAAGATAACTTCAGCTTTTTTTCCCCTACAGAATACCAAATCCTCTAGAAGGATACTTCACACAAACATATGTTGATGTAGAACTAACATTGTTCCTCAGCTGTCCAACTTTCCTAGTACAGGTACATCACTACATCTGAATCCTACAGAGCAGAGTCAGAACACTGATTTTTGTCAATCTAACCCTGTTTGGTCGATCTTTGTACAAGACATACTTTCTTTAGTACAGAGAATTTCTCATTAAAGAAAAACAAACTTGACTCTTGATAGTAAAAAAATCATTCACTAATGGTAAGATGATGTATAAAATTATACCAGAAGAGTAACATGTCAAGCTGCTGTTAAGACTTTTATCCAAAGATCAAGCAGTTTTACATGCCTTTCACTTTTTCATCAGTCTTTATAAAAAATTGAAAGCTGGTGTTTTAAGAACTACATGATCACAAGTCTGTCATCACTGCCCCAGCTTCACTAAACATAAGCATTTACCATGACTGAAGAACTGAAAAATACCTATCAGAAGGAACACTAACCCTTAAGGCTGAATTTTACACCAGGTATCGTAAAGTTTAAAATTCAAAGTTGAGGACTGACTTTTTTTGATTTCTAATCAAGTACAGTCATGTAGACTCTAACCGGCAGCCATCAGGACAATGATAAAGAACAATTCTAAGGAAAAGAAAATAAACAAGCTAGTTGAGATTTGTCAGACTAATTCTAGCTTGAAGTCCAGCCAAAGAACATCTGAATATGACCCTTCTAAAGGAAAACTGTATCAGCATTACAGAGATGCCATTAAGAAGCAAAGGCACAGAGTTTGGAAATTATCTTAGTGCATGCTGAAGTCAAAAACCTTCATTTTCTCAACTGATGGAAACATTTGACTTCTCTTCTAAGCGCAATTTGAGTGCTGAAGATAAAAACATTGCAGTCAGAAGCTAGGGTATGGTTTTGATTGATCTTTTCACAAATTATCATACCCTTGGCTACACTGCTCATGATTATTGCCTGCGTTATGACTAAGAACACAGAAGCCCTTACCTTAGGATCACTCTCTGCATCTTCCTCCTCTTCTCCCTCCTCTTCCCCCTCCAACTCCTATGACAAAATAGAGATAAACTAACAGAAATTAAAACAGGTTAAAAGTGCAACTTTTTGTAATGGACAAAAAGCAAAGTAGCAAATTATCATTGTATTCCAGAGTGTTTCAGACGTCAGCACTGAGCTGATTTAAAAGAATTCAGCATCTTCCAAGTTTTAAATGCAAAATCTTTAAAACATGATATAAAGGTCTCAGTATGGCTCAAGGCAACCTTCCTATGTATGCTGCTGCAGTCCCACAGGAACTTTAAACTTCCACTTCACAAACTGTTTGGAATTTTAGTTCTGGTAATAGGTACATATGCCTGATTTTGTTCTTTACTTCAGCCTCCCTCCAAAGAGTCTGTTTATTTAGATCACTGCGGACAGGCTATGCATTCATGTGCAGGATTTTTCCACTCAGTTTTACACACAACTACAACCAAGTGATAACATCTGGCACTGGAAACCGCTTTAAAATACACATACACACTTCTATCAATACCCACCTTAAAAAAAATACAAATATGAAAATGTTAGTCACTTAACAGCCTAAGCACAGAGAAAAAAAAGACTGCATGCTGAAGGCTGCCAGCTCACATCAGATCAGCAGCTTGATAACCTCTCACGTACACCACTATGCTGAAGCTGACAGCAGTCAGGGATGTACCTTTTACAAATTAGCAAAAACAGCACAGTAAAAGCTGCAAAGCAAAAAATGTAAAGGATATTAGTTCACTTAAGTGTGGTAACATGTAGTGGTTTTGTGTAAAGCCTTTCATAGTGTGTTTGTGTTCGCACAATACTATTGCAAATCGACCACAGCCAGCCTAAATTATTTATGCTGAGCAGTTGCACACTTCCCCTTTTTTACTTTGCATTTGGTAAGACACAGTCTTCAAGCTTATGACAACTAAAAGCTGACAGCTGAATTCCACTACCAGGTGGATACTCAGGTAGTGGTACAGATATTTATAATGCAGCACTCTAGAAAAAAAAAGCTTGTCTTTAATTTTTGACTCGTGTCAGAAAACAGCTCTCAAAACACTATATAAAAAATGGATATATGCTCTTGCAGAAACTACTTTTATGAAAAGGAAAAAGCAGGCACAGTTTTGCAAGTCATGAATGCTGAACTCCTTTGGAAAGAAGTGCCATGCACAAGAGCATTTGTGATCGACTGTTTTCTGCTCCATATAGGACTACTCCTGGCTCCGGAATGGAATAGGTAATCAGTAATCTATAAAAAATACAGTGTGCATCTCACCTCCTCTTCACCTTCTTCATCTTCTTCAAACTGAAAAACAAACCCAAGGTTTAATTAGCTCGCTAGTATTTGCATAAAAATTTCTGCAGTAATAGCTGTAGCATATTCAAACACTGCAACTGAAACTAAGCCCGTTCCAGAAGCAGATTAACAACATATAGCAAGTTGAATGACCCTCTCCTACCCCCAGGTAGCAGCAATCTCTTCAGGGAATAAAATCTTTTTTTGTTATTCTCATGTAATTAGTACTTCACCCTAGTCTAATCAGAAAAGGAGAAGAATGCTTCTATGTGCTGACTAATGAACAAAATGCTAATTGCATACATACATTATCATCATCCTCTATAGCCTCCCCAGTGAAATACAGCACAGCACGAGGGACTATCCTCTCACGGAAGAAGTGTCCAATTTCAAAATCTGCTGCTAAAGTGAATTCTGAGTCTTCATCCTGTAAGACAAGTCAGTTTGAGTTTTCTACTGCAAATGGGATCTGCTACACAGAAGCAGATGAAAATATTTCGAAGTAACAGGTTTGGGAAAACATCACACTGTCAGCACCAACCTTCAGGTCACAGGTACTTTCAGTGTACTGAACTAACAAAGAAATCTAAATCTAGATTTGCAGAATTTAGATTTTTTTGTACAAGCTTCCTACTTTCTACACACAGGTTAGCGTCCTGTCGCAGCACCTTTTATTAAAAAGCGCATACAGACTTGGCTGGCTCTGGCATGTGACACTACAGAACTGTTCAGAATGCTCCAGACTCTGATTTTTAGAGAAGTACTGCTGAGCAGGCAGGGAAAATAATGACCTTCCCAACAGCGACCACTGGAGATATCTTGGATCAGTAAGTTGTGTAACAGCGAACTGTCAATGGATTATTGGAGAAGCTGACAGTATCTTTCACTTTATCAAGGTGAAGCCCAGCTTTGCCAAAAGCAAAAATAAAAATACACAGTACTTGATAAAAGAACCCAATAGCCACTATACAGTGACTTGGCAAAAAGGATGCGGCAAAAAGCAATTGTGACCCTTCAGAAACTTACCAATGACTCTCCATCACCAGATACTGCAAAAAGAAAAGAAAAACAAATTTAAGAAATGCTTGTATAGTCTCACCCACCTCAATAATCAAGATGACAAAACACAGTATGAAGACCTTCTCATACCAGAAAACATTGAGGTTATAAAGGCTCCACAAGGTAACTATTAAAACTATGACAATTCAGATTAGTATTGAGCTAAACCTACAGAAATCATGCTTATAAGAATTTCATGTGTTATAGTTAAAACATCAAAGCTGCCATTTGGATGTCAAAGATTTTTGCACAGGAAATATTCCTTCTACAAGGATGGGTTCAGGAGACATGCAGATCAACATAATTGGTTTCTCCATTAATGCTGTAATTACAGTAACTTCATTTGGCTGGAGCCCTACAAATCATCTCCTCTCCCCCAAAACAACTAGAACTAAATAAATGAACATTTTGACATGAATCTGCAAAGCATTGTTGAGAAAAAGCCCAGTAATATAACCAGCATTGGAACAAGGAGGGTGTTTTGTTTGTTTATAGAAAAAAACAACCAACAACAAAGAATCAAATCAGTGCAAAAAAACTGCAACACAAATCAAAATATATTTCCCTTTTCTACACTACCATGTGATCTACTGTTAAAGTGATCATTTGGCTCAGTTCTCAAGTTAAAAATTCAACTATCCAAAAGCCAGCAGATGTCAGTGTCTTATCTAACACAGCTAATTCCAAAGTGTACCCTTTGAGTATTTTAAAAGAACAACGTAACACCAACAGCAGACAAATCTCCATCCTTTCCTCAAAGCTGCAGCAAAAATTAAAGGACATTTCTGTACCAAACCACCCCCAACTTTGCAAATACATATCCCCATGTTTCTTAACCCACATATGTGGGGATTTGCAGGGTTAATTAGGAGGGACAGGTAGTTCATAACAGTCCACAACAGAATCAAGAACCATTTTGTTCAGTACACCTCTATATATATAAACATTTTGTTCAGTTTGGGCTGGAAGGGACCTTAAAGACCACTAAGTTTCAACCCCTACCCCGGGCAGGGACACCTTTCACTAGACCAGGTCAGTGAAAACCCCACCCAGTCTGGCCTTGAACACTTCCAAGAATGCCCAGAGAAGTTATGGATGCCCCAAACTGTTCCAGCGTCTCACCACTTTCACAGTCAAGAATTTCTTCATAATATCTAACCTAAACCTGCCCTCTGCTGGCATAAAGCCACTCCCCCTTGTCCTGTCACTACTTGCCCTTGCAAAGAGTCCCCCACTGCTTTTCCTGTAGGACCCCTTTAGTCCACAAAATAAACTATTACCCTCATCTATGTCTGCAGAAGAGGATAATGAAAGATGTGCCAAGAAAAAAAATAATGGTTTTGGAATCCATCTAAATTGTTTAATATGTGAGTACACATCTAACATTAGACTAGGAAAATGAGAAAATTATGACCAGAGTATCAGGGATTAATCACAGAAAAAGCTACAGAAAGTTCTGTCACTTGACAAAGAGGTTTCAATGAAACTGCTACGCTGCAACCAGTGGCGACCAACAATGGAACACATTTCTTCTGCATGTTAGAAACAAACTGATGCATGGAGCCATCCGGTGGCAAAACATTTCAATTTCTTTAAGAGGGTCTACAGGAGACTCTTTCCATACTATGAATCCTGCTTACACTGCACACCTATTGGTCAAATTCTACAGAATAACATCACAACAAAATAATCTGGATAGGCAAGAGTTTGCAATCTTTCTCTAGTAAGCACTTCACAATGCAGCAGCATAAATAGTTTGAATGTTTAAGTCACATAAACACAAATATATATATAAACATATTTTGAGTATCCTAAATTCTTTATTTCCAAGCTTACCCTTTATTGGGCTGAAGAAGTTAAAAAATGAATCGTTGGGAACTTGTTTTGTAATTGTCCGAACTGTGCCTCGGCCCTTGTGTTTCTGTTTCTTCTTGATTGTTTTAACTGTAACATTTTTTCCTTTCTTCCAGTCGATGGTACACCTAGAGACAGCAGGTGAGAAACAGCATTTTAACACAAGGCACCAGGCAAAAGAAGGAACTGAGCACAAGAGCAGCAACTTCAAAGCCAAGATGGCTTACCGCTCTTAAAATAAGGCTGCTTGACAAGATATGAAGTGGATCATAGTCCTAGAGATGATGTGTATGTTGGACAGGTCAAATATTTCCCTAAATGAGAATGCTATACAAGTTTGTCTTGGCAGAGTAATCACTGCCCCCACTCCACCCATAATTCAATACTTTTGGCCCAACAACTGGACTTCTGTAACCAAGGACAGGATGAAGCTATTCCAGAAAGAATCTCACCAGTCAGACCATTAGAAAACAATACATGATATCCTTCAACTACAGCTCAAGGCAGCGTCCATCTACCCTGAAAATGCATGTCCAGAGAGTGGCCAGGGAGAGGGATGTTTGACTCTCAAAGAGCAGTGCTCGGATTGATTTGGCAGCCAAGCACATCAAGCTGAAAAGAGCCTAATTTTCAGTTTCATTCTGCTGCTGTACAAACTGACACTCAATGAGAAGTCTCTCTCCATTCAAACAAGTTTTACCCAAGGCTGCACATGGCGAAGAGGGGAAAACACAGCTAATTCTCCTATAATGGAAATAATGGTGTCACAGGAACCCTTAAACATCTCAAAAATATCTTGTCCTACAGACAGATGGCCAAGGTCACCAGTTATATACTTAACCTGTATAACAAGGCACAAACATGTTTTCCTACTCGTACCGTATCGAACACCCCCCTCAGGAAACATCAACTGAAATCAGAGTTTTGACAGATCAGCAATCCAGGAAAGCATTCCTTTGTAATAATGAGACTGAAAATATTTTACTGTAATGAACTGAAGTTTTCTTTAAAAAGGAGTAGCCTGTTACTTAGGCACAATTTTCACAAAGCATCCAAGAAGACATTTTGCCTCACTGCAGATGAATGCTGGATTCAAAAGCCAATATGGAGCACTAAAAATCAAAAAGCAAAAGGTTTTGAGGTTGTCAGCATGCCTTCAAAAAACCAAGTATTTGGCATTTCTTAAGTGTGAGTTAGAAAACCCCCAAAACCAAACCACCAAAACACATCCTCGAAGGGGTAGGAAAAAAAACCCTAAAAATCAAACAATCACCAACAGAAAAGAATATTTAGATGCTAAGAAAAATAGGGTACAAAAGCCATTTTTCATTTGTGTCAGCTCTGCTCTAGAGTGGCACTGGAATTTGGTTACAGAGCAGAGATTATGGATGGGAAAAGGTTAAGTTAGATGGAACGAATCTTTTACCCCCAAAAAACTCTAATGTCTCAACTCAGACTTCCAGAACAGATCATCCACAGTTGTTTTCTGAACATATTTTGCAAAAACAATAAAAATAAAATGTTAAAAAATTGCTGCATTAGCCACAGCTGCCAGGATCAAACTGCACGGCCTGTATGTTCCAGGCTCAAAACAGGCTGAAAGAACACACAACACACATGACCTATTCCTGCCTGATAATAATAAACCAATTCCTGCTCGAAAAAGAATTGTGGAGGACATGACAAAAACCCAAGAGAGTCCAAGGCTAGTTATCAAACTGAGGAAGGGGGTAGTCTGTGAAAAGTAATGACTAAAAATAATTTACCCAGTTATCTGGAAATAAAAGTTTTATTACCTCAATTAGAGAACTATAAAATTCAAAAGGTTGTCAATTAAAAATGTACACAATGTTAAAATGTATCTCCATCTATGCATCTGTGACTTCTGCATGCTGAGACTAACATCATCATCATCCCTACAAACATTCCCAGTTTTAAAGTCAGTAACAGTTTTATCTTTACTAATCATTATCACTGTAAGCAAAAAAAAAAAAAAATTACACATTTTTACTTCAGAAGCTTTTTTGAATTTCAGTTTTCCTTACCCCTCACAATCAACTATTTCAGGTCCTTCAAACGAAAAGGGATCTGTCTTGTCTGGCTCCGACTTCATCTTGTATGTTTTTGTCAGGACTGAATTAGAAAAGTAGTCATTGGGCCCAAAGTGGAACTCTAATGAGAAAGACTGGAAGAAATTTTATGTTACCACTAACTTTCACCTGTGAAATAGTGCATCAGCATAATTATCGTCAATCAAACTCCGAAAATACAAAAAAAATTTACAATTTGATGAAAAACATATTTCAAACTACAGTAGAAGTAGGAAATTATGAATGTCAATGAATTTCTAATGTGTAAGAAGCTACAACAACTTTGGCTTAGATTCAAATTGTAAACAGGTAATTAGTACATTTCATCCACCTCTACATACAGAACTGCTGTCTTAAAAGCCACCTTAGAAATAACTATTTTCAGAGAAGTCTTGATTTCATTTCCTATGGAAGCCTCTCATCATCCTTGTACTAGGGATGAAGCTGTTACTCTGAAGTCAATTTAACATTAGAACAAGACCGTGTGGTTCTATTGCTCTCCCAAGTCTGATTACTATCATGATCTTAGGAGAGTGAATCAGACTTTATTTCTAATTAAAGCACAATTTAAATTGCAGGATTCTATTTAAATAGCACACTCCCCCAGGAACTAAAGAGGTTTTTTCCATTTGATAATAGAAAATCCTGCAAAAGAACACTGACATCATAAACTGAATCCTACAACCACATCTCAACAGCTTACTGCCTGAAGGAGGTGTTTCTGGTTATGGTTGAACCTCCTCTGGCAAGCAAAAATTGTTTGCAGAAATTCAGTTTCTTACACGGAGAATGAGAGGCTCCAGTTGCAGAAAACCACAGAATCCATGATGCATCAATTTTCAGATCTGTAAAGGTTTCTAAACTGCTTGCACAATGCTATATATGCTCACTTTACACTCAGGATCAACTGTGGACTTTTTAAAGTACACCAAAACTCAAGCTGTCCTGGAACAGGGGAGACAATAAAGGATAAAGGTTTTTGGCCAGTCACTCAGTGACATGAAGGGGGAAAAAGTCTACAGGTCAGCTCAGCACAACAGGACTGAAAGCCAAAGCTTCCAACATCACTGCCCAGCCACAGCATGTGTGACAGTTACCTTAAGTATCTGATTGACTCTCTAGTAAGATGCCTTTCGAATTAGCCCTAATCTGCACACGAAACAGATTACGTAACTGCCAAAAGACTGACCCTGAATAAATTTCCCCAGGCATTCTTCAGACTCAGGCTGGAAAACTGTCTTATCACCAAGTCTGCCTTGCCATCCTCTTTTTCAAGGCTATTCATGTGAGGTCAAGATAAATAACTCAGGACAACAGCCTGTTCATCACAGATATTTATCCCTCACTCATCTCCCAAAGGCCCCTAATCTTCCTAAGACCCCATGAACCTCCTCACATGACTCATACCTGCTAAGAGATGGGTCAAGGAGTGATGGAGAGCAATACAAGAGTAGCTTTCCCAATCCCCAAGCTCCCTGTTTAAGGACAGGAAGCCACTGGGACCCAGCAGCACACTGGAATGAATATCTGTGTTGACTTCCCATTGGCTATTTCAGCTTTACTTCCCTTTAAAGCTGTCAGGACAGCTGCATGGTTTGGAGGCTGTCTTCAGCTAAGGCTAATCTCTCTCTGGCAAACATGCTCAAGGGAAGAGTTACAAACTTAGCTTATCCACTACAGTGACGAACACTCTTATCCAAATAATCCCATAAACCATCCCTGGGGCTATAAATAACCAACCAGTGGCACTACTTCGCATGCAGGATCCCAAGGGCTAGCAAGACAAAAATACCTGCACACTCTGCATCTCAGCATTTCATTGTATTCCTGCTAATTAGGACACAAGAAGCTTCAAGCTCCACATAATATTTGAAGTGTTGTAATAGCCTTTCCAATACTCTTTTATTTGGACATCTCTGGGATTTTTTTATCAGATACGTTCTCAAGAAGTTAATAAAAAAAGAAAACTGCCCTTTTTTAAGCTACTTAAGTTATACCTAGATGCATCATCCAGGTCTAAATATGCTAGCTAAGGATCCTGATGTCTAAATAAATATGTAAATAGAAATTATAATTATAAAATACATGTAAGTTTATCCATATGATTATAAATAAGTAAAAGCAAATAGTAAAGGAGTAACTTATGCCTCACACAGACAAAAGTTTCTATGTGCAGGCCATAAACGGGACTTGGAAGCACTTTAACTGCAGTCAGGTAAATCGGCTTTTGGAGCGCCATAACTACGATTAATTGTTTTGAGTCAACAGTAAAATCAGAAAATTCCTAATTATCATGTATTTCTTTAGCAGCAAAACCTAATCCCCAGCAGAATTAGGGTATGTATGACACACTGGTAATCTGAATACTGTACAAAGCTCCCACTGCTGCACCAATTCTCAACAAAGAATTGCAGGTAAGACAGTCTCACACAGCTGCAGAACAGGTTTCACTCAAGCAGTGAGGAACTCATCCTTTGTCTCCAAATACAGAAGGGACATGGAGTTTGTCAGCCTTCCATTATTGGATTTAATGTAGCACTGGAATGGAACCTATTTACAGAAAAATGCTGTCAAAAGGTTACGAACAGTGCAAGCCCAGATAAATCCAGTGTTCCAAGAGCTCTCCAGCTTAAAGTACCACAAAACAAAGCTGAAGGAACACAAAAATGACATAGGCAAAAAAATCTTATTCCCATCTCCCATATCATCCCATCTGAATAGATAGGCTCAAGATCAAACAGCCAACTTCTTAGAATACCTTACTTTGTGCTTAGGCAATGAATTTTCCTCATACAACTCATATCCTCTCCCTAAGCTCCAGCAATCTTTAGAAACTTAATTCTCAGTTTTTCTCTGCCATGCTACTTTCTTGCCTATTATCAGCTTGAGTGTTTCAGTACTAGCAGAATAAAGACAACAAGGAATAAAAAATTAAACCCAAAAGAACCCCAAACCAACTTGCTATTAACCATTAAAAGTTATTCTGAGAAAATCCTTCCATCTTTCTTATACGAATCTTCAGTGCTGCTTGTCTTGCATTCATTTCAGGCATTATCAGAAGACCATTACTCCATAAGGCAAAACAAAAAATAGCAAATGTAAGAAAAAAGCCACAATGACAAAATCTAAAGAGTATGTGCAGGCTCAAATTCCATCCTTCTCCCTGCCTCCCCTTCAAAGGGAGTTCAAGGAATCAGTATAGTCTGCATAAACTGAATAAGCAGCAGAACAACTTCTTTTCAACTAACACAGTATCTGTTTCTGTACATCAAACTTAAAACAAGAAAACATTTCCAAAAATAAAAAAGGAAGCAGTACATTAAAAAATACTCATGAAGTACACCCTTAAAATACCACCTAATGTATTTTCTATTCTTTTCAAGAGGCACAGTATCTATAATCATTGTTTTCAATTAGTATGATCAAATCACATCTCTTTTGATGAAATATTTGATACACAGAATTTTTCCCACAACTCATTTTCAAATCAAAAGCACTCATGTAATTATATTACTAAGAGCACCTACATTTGTATTTGAGAGAGAAAAAGAAAGCAAAAACTAGACAGAATTGAGCCAGATTTTTAACCTAGAAACTACAGTAATGTCAGAAGGAAGAATGAAAGAGTAAAGAGTCAGGAAAGCTGAAGATAAATCTTTCAAAGGCAAAGCATGAAAACAATAGCTTGGAAAGAAACCTCCTCCCCCCACACTACAGCCAAAGAGAGCTGAATAAATATTTTGGAATGCTGCTCACTTCGTTACTACAACCTTCATGAGAAACAGAGAAAACTCACCATAGGCTGTCCTGGTTCAGAAAACTTCACTTTAATATCCTGCAGATGTTTCAAGATAGGTTCATCATATTCCTAAGGAGAAAAAAAGTAAAATCCAATTCAGCAGGCAGTATTTAGAAAAAATAGTCTCTCCTTAAAGAAGAACCCAACCTTGTAACTAACTCAACAATTTCAACTAAAGTAAAGATCTGGACGTAAATTTCTTAATCATACTTGCAAATTCTGTGTGCCAAGTTCTCAGTCATTTTAGGGCTCATCTTCACTAAACAAAGCTGCTAGGATGTATTACTGAAGACAGAGTAACTTCATTCAGGCTATTTATTACCAGTGAGATTCACAGGAAGACACAATCCAGTGAATTCTTCTTTAACAGCATTAAAAGCAATTCATACAAGTGCAGGCATAATTATCTAACCTATTTAACATGAATTCAACTAATCCACAGGTATTCTTATCACCTTTCAGAAATAATCCTTTATGGATTAAACTAAAAATGCTTGTCTATCATTCAAGCATCTTCAGGGATTCCAAAGACTCAAAAGATTTGGTGTCTCACACCAAAGGATTGATTCACACTCCCCAAGGACTGACTGTTAATGGGGAAAGCATTAATTCATTTAACACAACAGAAGTTGTTCATTTTAGAGTGGAAACTTACTTGTACTAATTCACTTAGCATATCTACATTCCTAAAGATAGTAAACCAGAAGTCTGGAATTCCTTTGACATTTGTCTCTTCTGCTTTTTCATCTATTACCACTGCATTTTTCAGGTCTCCCTGGGAAAGAAATACAGAAACAGCTGAGAAACTAAACTGTGACTTCTTAGTATATTTAATAAACATAGACAGAAGTAAAAAACAATTGCCATCTCTGAAGCTGTATTTAAGGAACATTTGAAATCTACTTTGCTTTTTCCCTCTGCAAACGAAAAAAGGTTTATTACACAACTGAACATATCCACAATTCAGATTTACTTTCAACTCATTCGAAACTCTTCTACAAGACTAAATAGACCAAGGGTCAGCTTCATTGATTTGATGAGCAGAAATAATTAAAACACTTTCTATCTTTCTATAAACAGAAGAAATTATAAATGCATTTCTATTTTTCTATTAATCTTATTTCTCTAGCTCCATAAGCCACCTATGGCATTTCATCTAAAAACTTAAATTTTAACTCTGCCCTCTGAAATGTTGTTTTAGCTTCCCCATTTGGCAGAATATTTGTGAAGTACTTTTTCACAGGTAATTTTCATTATTATGCTATGTCTAATCATTACTATTTTGGGAAACAGGATGCCCTCCACATAACTGATGTCAAATGTTATAAAAAATAGGAATGAGGAAACCATTTCTCAAATCCAAACAACGCTGGAAATTCAGCCTGAATTAGTTGCACCTTTCCTTTTACACCACTAGATAGCAGCAGATATTTAAGATGTTTTTGGCAGCTGCTCAGGTTGTGACGAGCCAAGAATATGATGCTGCACTTCATTTCCCATCTAGACACATTTCTGATTTTATTGTGTGGAATATGGCCTGTCAATGCTGTATTTACACAGAGCCTAAGGAACGTTTTTTGCTCATGTACAGGGAGCACTGTATCATGCTAAATCTCAGGAGATCAGTAAAAATGAAGAGAACAATTCACTTTGAATACAGAACAGCATCCAAAAAAACCTAGAAGCATTCAGGCTAAGGAAAAATGCAAAGAAAACCTGACACAATGGCAACCAGTTTTCTAAGTAGGTGGCTTTTCTGAGACAAAGCCTGAGCACACATCTCCAGAAATGATGCTGGGAAAGTAACAGGCAGCCCACAGACTCTATTATGCCTCCTAAACCTAGACAGCTCCTGCTCAACAGACAAGTAGGAATCCACCAGCCAAGCAGGCATTTCATTAGCTCGATGCTGTTCTGTGACTGCATGACAAGTGTCTCACCTGTATTCATGAAGCTGAAAGCTGATGATGTCCCCCAAAATAACACAGACAGGCAGAGAACCGACCAGTCTTTTATTACCTCAGGGTTTCATGTAGCACCGGAATGGAACCCATCAGCAGAAGATGCTGTTAACAGGTTACGAACGGTGCCAACCTAGGCAACTCCCTCACATCACAAATCTGAAAAAAGGCTCAACTAATGGTGTAGAAGCTTTCACTGGACATAACAGAGTATTCATCGCAAGAACACATCACTGACATAAAAGTTCTTTCAATGGCAAGAACAAAAACTTAACTCTGACAATCCGACATATCCGTAGCAGATGACCCAGCTTATACTCACAGCCAGTTTTTCTTCATCCTCATTTTCACTGTGCCATTCTGACTCCGCATCTGTGGGTTCAGCTTCCCCATTAATGAACTCTCTTCTCTGTGTTAAAAAAACCCAAAAAAGTAGTGGAAGATGTAAAATTACATATATGCAACCAGAACTGACAGGAACAAAGAAATAATTATATATAAATAATTTTCTCACCTTATCAAAGAGAGGCTGATAGAGCGCTGCATATTTTCTCTCTAGGTCATGTACTTCTTCATAGAATTTAGCTTCTATATGGGCACATTTCACCTGGAGCTTTTTCAAAGCATCAATTCTTCTTATCACGGCTTTTGGAAAACTAAAAATCAAAATTATTTAAGGTTAAAAGTTAGCTGCCTCAGCATTACTTCACATATTACTGAGAAACAGGTTGCTTATAACCACGTGCAATTTTTAAATAAAAGGCTTGTATGTCAAACATACATGTTTCTCCAAAACCTATTTCAAAAAGTTGAAAGAATCCTCTCCTACCCAAGTTGTTCTCAAAGGTGTTATCTTCTGTTCCATTCCCTGGGGCCACTACCCTCCCCGTGTAGTTCAGAGATCTGAAATTAATACCTTTGTTTACACCTAAGCTTTGAGACTAGATCTGTGTTGATCCATCTATGAAAAATAAAACACTGTGCATTCTACAGGAGAAAGTTTTGATTCATGGGCCATACTTGTAAAGCACCCATTGCCCATCTGCACTTTAAATTATTAAACATTCAGATACAGTCATGTAAAAAGATCTCTACAGAACGTATGTTTTTCTAAAAAGAGGTCTACAACCAGCCATTCTCAGTCAAGAAATAAAAGCACAAGTACGTACTACAGGCAGTATTTAAATCTACTTTACAGTCAATATAAAGCTAAGCTTTTAACTAGGGCTATACATGTCCTGAACTTTCCAGGAGAGCATCGAACAGAGATCATCAGTCAGTGTAGCACACACCCCATCAGAATAAGGGTCACAGAAGAGAACGAAGGAGGGGAGGCAAGTTATTTCTATCCAAAACAATAAATGGCCACTGTAAATATTAAACGAGACAAAGTTTTGTTTGCAAGTCTGCATAAGGTAAAACTTTGCTCTTCCTTCCAGAAGTAAGACATTATGAATCACAGGTTAAGTAAACCACTTCCCTTAGTGAACCATTTATTCTAATTTCCTGCCCTAATTACACAGTAAAAACGTTTATTATGCTTTCAGTCCTTCAAGAATTTTATCGTGCCCAGTACTTACGTTTCAATGTAACTTGAAGGAGTAAGTGATGTGTTGTCAAGACGTTCCTGAAGAGATGCCAGGACTTGTGGATTTTGCATCACTTGGTCTGCCAGCTTTTCTGTGAAGACAGAAAACCCCTTTTAAAGAAATTTACATAGATTTATAGTGCTTTTGTCATACTGTGTCTTGCAGTAGCCACAGTAAAAATACTCACTATTTTCACAGCTCAAATAATACCACTGTTATTTGAATAATGAGTATTTTACTACTAACACAAACAATTACTTCAGGACCAGATGTCAAGAATATTAAGTTGGATAACTATAGAAAAAGCACTTTTTTCTTGGCAAATCTATCAGTTGCTTTTACAAGCAAGTAGTACATCAAGAACATAGGCAAATTTCCTGTTTTTCCTTTATGTCAGAAAGTACAAACCAGAAGTTTCTCTATCCTCCATATAAGCTGTGTCTTAAAAGCCACATATAAATTTGCAGGAGAACCACTGAAGAACATTTCCAAGACATCTGCTTTCCAGCTAGAGTGACTCCTGAAAAAATCCTTCCAACTTTGTGTACTGTACAATAAGCAGCACAGCACTGTGACCTTGACACAAGATGACTTTACAACCCGTAAGACTCCTCAACCATCACAACACTTCCCAGAAGACTACTCTTACAGGAGGTCAGGTCTAAAAGGCTTCTGCTTAGGTGTTAAAACCCCTAACGGATAACCATGCATGGTGCCACGGTGTGAAGATTTTCGCTTTTCACATCTTTCCATTCTCAGGGATCTTTCCCCCAGACAATTCAAACCCCAATATATTGCACAGCACACACTAACATGGTGAAGCTTTTATACACTTGCATTTGTGTGTTGCTTTGTTTTTCTTATTTATTTGGGATTTTGTTGTTTTTTCTCAATCCAACTTGACTTTAAAAATTATTCAGTGGTGTCTACCAGTTCTCATGTGATTTTCAATTGCCAGTCACAAAGGATTTCTTAAAAAAAACAGGTAATGAGGGAGACCTAAACAACATTTAGTGACCACATATATGAAACATATTTCACTATAACTCACAGATTTGAGTATTTGGAGAAATAATGGAACTGCAGCTTTTCTGCAGACAGACGTATTAATTTGAAAAACACTACTCAGCAGTTATCTGTAGATCTTGCTAATGGAGGATAAAAACTTCCAAGACATTCTGAAGACACACTTTCTGAGAAACAAGACAGTAAAGAACTAGCATACAAACAGAACAGCTCATTTTGACAATTATGCTGACAAAGAACATACGTTGTTACAAGCCAGTCTCTCTCTCTCTCTCTCTTATTGCAAGGCTCTAGTGGGTCATTTCAGAGAACAGTAAAGCACCACACTCACAACACACAGCCTTCACTCTGGTTTTAGCTGCAATAAACATGGAAAACATCAGAAAGTGAACACTTAGCTTAAAAACCCTTGTTTTGCTTTCAGCTGTGAACACATCTTCAGTTTTGACTGTAAAGGCTTATTCCACTTCTGTAAAGTCACCTACTACTATGTATTTCTTACCTTTTTTATTAGTTGCATTTTTAGCAGCCTCCAGAGAATCTGAAGCAGTATCTTCTGTTTTACTAAAAGAATTCAAAGGAGAACATATTAAAAGAGCACCACATTACACAAATGTCAGCATTTAAGAACAAGTTGAATTTTTGGTGTACTACAGACACGTCCTATAGACAAGTATGCCAATAAAAGACATTTATGTCTTCAAGCTTGTGAAAATTCCAAAGTTTGGATATGAAACTAGATCTAAGATGAAAAGGATGCAGAGGCAAGGTAAAAGCAAGGCCAAAAACAAAACAAAACAAACAAACCAACCTCAAAACAAAATGTAACAAGCCCCAAACAAAAGCCTTTGACAGATAAATTCATCTCATTAAGTGAATGGCTGGCCATTCATGTGCATGATTCAGTCTGTGAATCATGCGGCCATTCACTCCGCACATGAAAATGTTATTACTCAGAAATGAAAATATGAGACACTTTCAGTGTAAGTGACGAAGAAACACATGAGCAAGGATGCAGTTAGGAAGGGAAGATGCACAAGAGACAAAAGCTCTGTTTCCAACTTCTCTAATAAGCTGTTTTCATAAAAACATTCACTCCTATTCTAAAGGGGGGATGTCCCTGGCCTCCCCATCTCCCTGCAGCACCATCTCCCACCTCACTTCCTGCGCTGGAGAAGGAGCGGGCCCAGCATGAGTCAACAGCCAGGCACTATTCCCTGTGCTCCCTGCCAGTTTACAGGTCACAAATGCACACTGGATACTGCTGAAGTTAACCCTAACTCACACACAAAACCAGGAGAGATAACACATATGCAAAAGGGTATTATCAGCTGCTGGGCAGACCAGCTTATCCAGCACCGCAAGCCCCAGAAGAGCAGCAGCACATATGGATCTGCAGCAGTTCCACAGAAACACTCTATGTTCAAAAGATACTCCATATACCAGGAAAAAAACGTGCCTTTTGCACACCTAAATGACACAGATTAGTGAAACACTAAGCATCTTCATTTCTCCAGAGCATTTAGAAAAATATTGCCATTTTATTCATATCCAAGTCCACTATTCACAGGTTAAAAACAAACAACCCCAAAACAAAAACCTCTCCTGCAGAACACCAGATGCAGTTGGCTCTAACTACCTTGATTTAATTTCAGAAAAACAGCCCAACATACCTGTTATCGGCCATCTGTGTGACTGTATCCACCTGCAAGTTGAAAAGTAGTGTTTAAAAATACTTCAACAGTAATTTGTTTACCTCGACAGAAGATGAAAATAGAACAGGTCGTTGTTTAAAACATCAGTACAAATTAACGGTTGCTGGTTTCTCAAAGAAATTCATCATGCATAATCCCTTCACAGTAAACTAAATAGCTAGCACAATTACCCAGCTCAAACTGAAACTCGCTCAGTTTTTGAAGTCTGTCAGGTAGTTTAACCCCCGAGAACTTTGTTTTACTGTTAAATACTCCAGATACCAATGCAATCATGGGTCTTCAGTCTGAAGTTAAGCGCCAGTTTCCTAGATTAGCTCAGCAGTCTACCAAAACAAATGAGCCAAAGAGGAAGACATAAATGTATTATTTTCTAATTCCTTGACAGCATCACAGTAAATAATGAATTTTTAATCTCTGCCTATATTGCATACTTGAGCAAAAAACAATGAAAGTTCAAACGAATTAATTACAATAAAAGAGAAAAGTTATTTGGAAGTTATCACCCAAGCAGAAAAATACATTTCACTTGTCTGTCTAATCAGGGTTATTTTTGTGAGTAGCTGCTTCTGCTGCTCTACAATGTGCCTAAAACTGTTGCTAGATAAAAAGAACACTGAAGAGAAGAAAATGATTTACCAAGATAAGGGGTTTTGACGTAGCTAGGATGACAGAATCCCCTGTATAAACATTTGCTCCTTATTTATTGGGAGTCAGAGAATGAAGAGGAAAGAGAGAAATTAACATCCCATTATTAAGAGTGACTGGAACCAGGTTTAGCACAGCTACCCCAGCCCCCGAAATCTAAATTAGCTCTCCTGAGAAACCAGATTGTCTAACTTATTCTGCTGTTCTTTCTTTTCTGGGATGAAAATAGCTAAGCCTGTACATGTATTTCAGTAACAGAGATTGGGGTTTTTTACCCCCATTTTACAAAGCTGAACAAATTCCAATAATCACTACCTGCCAGAGAGAAGCACAGGTGGCATGTCCCACTACCAAGTTATCACAAAAGCAGACATTGGTTGGTCTGGGAGTCAGATTCAGAACAAAAAGTAGCTCCAGTCATTCATCAGAGTTAACAGGTCTGAGTTCTCCAACTCTGTCAAGGCCAAACAGGCTGATCTCAGGCCCAGCTTCCAACAGAAGGCTACTGACGTTTTAGCTTTCATATTTTCAGATTCTGTGCTGCCTAGGGGTGTAGTTCTGAGCCTCATATTAAGTGCCAGTCAGCTCTCTTCACAGAGTGGGCAGACAAAACAAATCCTTTTCCTGCTGAAGACCAAGGACAACTTTCAGGCCCAAAAGCACAAACAACGCTGGACTGAAGGAAGGAACAAGATGGATGGGACCTCCCAACCTGAAGCTGTAATTGGACAATTAAACACCAATGTGCAAATGGACCAAAACTTATAAAAGTGTGAGACCTTGTGACTGGTCACCCATTTTGGGACCATTCTTAGTCCACCTTAGGTGTAGCCCTGGTCGGGCTCCTGTCCTGCCCAAGGTGGATCCTGGAGGCCTTTCAATAAATATCTACTTCATTCTCTAGCTCTGTCCAGTCTCTGTTTCAGGTCAGCCTTCCCAAGGCATCACTTCCAAAGAAGAACCGAAGTGCTAATGCCAACTTGAGCGGCAGCCCCGAGGTTGCACACACTCTTCCATCTGGAAAATGCTGAATCCTGCTCCCAGCTGCAAAAGCAGCACTTCCACAACCATTTCAAATGAAGCTGAAAAGCTTTCTTAGTTCTCAACAGTACTGACAGTGTACTTCAGATCATGCCACAGGAACTTGTTTACATCTCCTATATAAGCCTAGAAGCCCACCCTACAGGTTAAGCCCAAAATAAAGGGGCTTCTGGCAGAGTAGGTGTTCCACCAGCTCAGGCAGGTTTACTTCCAAACACTTCCTCTTGCCTTAAACACAACAAGAAAAGGTGGCAATGCCAGCAAAGCACCTGCTGGAACAAAACACATTTTTACAATCTCACAGCTGAAGAAATAAAGGAGCATAAATTAATCTTTCCTTCCACAGCAACAGAAGGCAGAGGAAAAAAGATACAATTAAAAAGGTAAAACAGAGCAAACTGGCCTAATATCAGGGTTCAGCCAACAAGTTATATGATCCCAGTCACTATTAGAGGAGGAAACAGTAGGCGACTAAAAACGCAAACTCACATTACTTAAAAATTACCCTCAAAGACTCGTGGCTTCCAACCTAGGCCCAGCAGCCGAGCTAATGGAACAGACTCTGCTCCACATAAAAACTGCTCTGCTCAGCTGTTTGTGCTGTGTTTCCTGCAGGGACATACTTCTCAAGCCTGCCGAGGGAAAACAAGATCCTCAAGTGTGTTTGGAAAACACGGAATAGTGTTTTAATAGCAGTTGAATTCATCTCCACTGGAACAGACATGAATTGGGCATGTTCTGACAAAAGCCACTCACCAAGTAACAGGCAAGAATGACAAAAGAAAAAAAGAAAAAAGACACCATTCTTTAGTGCAAATACACAGTTTGAGTCTTGTTTCATTCCCTAGAGTTGTGCCTTGGGCAACTGGAAAGTAAAAAGAAGTACATAAATAATAAGATGCAACTTTCTTAGAAGACAACTTATGATTGCCAATTTCATTCCAGCTGCCTTGCACTGACTTCACTGCCACAGAATCACCAACAAAACTGCTCAGGACAGGCTGGTGAAGGCAGGGGAGGGGAGGGAAAGGTAACTCTGGAGACAAAGTTAAGGACACGCCAGTTGAAAAAGAACAGTACCAAAGCACTGAGCCTTCACACCCATTGTCTTCATTACACTCCAAGCAACTCTACAGGCAATGCAGACGTGAAAAAGCAACCAGGACCCAAGGAAATAACAGCAGAAAGCAACATTATCATTGCTGCCACCACCATTAAGTGGCCAAATTTCATCTGGACAGTTCCCCGTTTTCAAATGACTCACACAGGTGAAGCTTTGGGGATGGAGATCCGATCAAGGCCCTGTCCCACAAGGCAGGCTACTGCGGCAACTTGTCTGGCACAAATGTCGCACACTATCCAGCACTTTAACCTGCAGGAAACTGTAAACTCGATGCACACCAGGACAGGGAGAGTTCATTACAAGGACAATATCCTGGAGGACAGAAATTCATGGGAAAAACATATACACTGGCAAGATGGACTCATAAACAGAATTCACAGAATAAATTTTCTCTGCCTTGCACAAACCTTCTAAACACAACTAAAATACAAAACAGGAAACTGAAAGGCTCCTGAACTCACAGGAAAACTCCTGCCCACAGCTGTTAAATGTTTTTCGTAACTAAAACAAATCAGAAGGGAAAGTTGCAACTTCCGTTTCAGAGGCACTGAGACGTAACCCCGTGGGAAGCCACAAACGACACCGTCGGATGCCTTCTATAAGGATAATAAGAAGGGGTCACGAAAAATTATTTGAGGAAGAAACTCATTAACCTGTTCCACAAGCCCCGGACACCAGCAATACTTAGGCTCACCTCCGAAGTTTTCTTAAAGGAACACTATTTGGTTTAGAGATGACTTCAGGAACATTTGCCTAGCGACTCTGGTTTCATCTGTAATTCCCCCAGTCGCTTCTCTACCTTTATATTTTAAAGCCTCGTGAGCAGATGTTACAGGAAAGGAGTCTGGCAAATCCTACGGGCACCGGTTTGTGTGTAGTAAACAACCGCAGCAGCACAGAAAATTTCCAACAGGCCCTCAACTGCAAGGAACCCGAAATGCAAAAGCGAACCGCCCGAACTGCCCGCCGCGCCGCGGGAACACAACACCGCGCCTAAGATCGGGCGAAAGCATCTCACCCCAGCCATGCAGCGAAGGCCTTGCCTCAACCCGAGCACGGCGGCGTGCGAGCGCGGGGGCAGCGCTCACCAAAACCAGCCCTGCCGCCTCCTCCTCCCGCTCCCCGGGAGGGCGGGGACAGAGCGGGCCCGCTGCCAGGCAGCGCGGCCAGACATGCGGCCGGAACCCCTGCGTTCCCCGCCGCCAGGCACGGAGCGACCCACGACCCGTTCCGTGGGCCCCAACATCTGTAACC